>CAUJNA010000226.1:75000-202500 GCA_963377175.1 Effrenium voratum | reverse complement strand
TAGTATTCAATCAGGTGGTTGTGCCTCTAGAAGAAAAGAACCTAACGACTGACTTACCCTGATCCATTGGATATCTTTTTTAAAATCCGGCGCCCGCAAATTCCCCTGAACCGGGGCTAAAAATAGTAATTCCTAACAAACAAGATGTCAAACAATAAATTATGATCAGATAAATGAGCTTTCATTCGTAATACGAAATACGCATTCGACATGAGAACAATAGATTTATGATTGGTGAGTAATAGCTTTCTTCTCTGTTTCTCCCCGATGGCATCCGTTACGTGTACTCGCTAAATCTCAGAAATAAAGGGACTATGATGAAACATACATCATTAACCATCTAGATTTATATCATTTCTATTTCATTATTTTAGTATATTATTTCATTCACTAGTCAAAGTTGTAATCATAAAGGCTCTGGAATCTATTATTGAGTATCTGGATTCATCTTTGGAATCTCCGGAACAATAATATCAGTTGAGAATAGAATTGTGTTCATCAGGAAATAGGATCATATCTCCAGAAAACCAAAACTTCTACAATGTAAGCACTACATTGCATGGCTTTCTCATGATCTGGTTGGTATAATTGCATGGCTGGTTTGGAGGGTTTGGACATTATACTTATCAAGGAAATGTTCAGAAGTGGTATGTCCTAGAGTCGTGTTTTCTCTGTCAATGCATTCAAGTAAAAGCCATTGGACAGTCACAGATCGGTCACCTTTGGGCACACAAAGATCAGCCTGCGTCGGCCAGCACATTCATCGCTCGCTGACGCAGCTCCGCGAGGAAGTGCCTGGCAGCTGCCATTGGTTGGGCCCAATGTCTCATGGACCCCCAAAACAGGTGGCTTTTATTTGGTACCTGCTTCAAACCACCCCAACAAGGGTACCCTCTAAAAGCAACACACCAAAAATTAACATTGCAGGACTATCAATGGCAGAGAAAAGCAGTAGCTTCGCTAAAGAAGCGGACCAGCACCAACAAAAACGCTGAAGGCGAAACGCATCATATCACCCTGAACGCTGAAGGCTATAGAGGCTATAGACTATAGTCTTGAACATGCGCGCCATCACTCTGTCATCATCGCTGTCAATAAAAGGGGAAACATCTTCCTGCAAAGCTGGAATATGAAGGCTTGTGTGCAATGTACGGTGCGGTCTTGCTGCGAGTGCACGGCCTGCTGCGTAGTTCTTCCTAAATTTTCTCACAGCACAGCAATGGAGACAGTCCAAATGATGGGGATCAGTGGAAAGCCCAAACACTCAATCAGGTTTACCCGTTACCCGTGCACATGTGGTTGATTTGTCCAATATGTTGCACGTGAGAGACGTTCCCATCCGTGTCGTTGCGTTGTCCGTGTTCTCCTTTGGGTGCTCTTGGCATTGCAGTGCTTCGGTTTCCTTCGCGAAAAGCCGCGGCAAATGGCGTAGCCAGCTCAATAACATGAAACAGGGCCTTCAGAACCCCTCTTCAAGGTCGAGCCAAGCACCTACGTCATGAACCTGCGAAGCCCTAAAGTCTCCCTCTTAAGGGAACCGACAATCTGATGCAACGGAAGTCAGTCAAAATAATGCACAACTGCACAACTTATTCTATTTCACGAAGCGCGAATGAGATGAAATAAGGAATGTACTGCTTGAGGACCTTCATGGGTGAGCGTGTAACTTGAGCGAAACACTTGCGCCTCAATTCACCTGGATCCCAGACCTCCGAATTCAGATTTTTCCATCCAGGATCTTTTAAGTTCATCTGCAGGCACCCCCTGCCCGCGCATGCAAACAAACGCCTGATGCGCTTCTCGACACTCGATGGGCCCGATGGGGCGGGGCGCCCCTGGCGGGGAGGCGCCAGCAAGGATCCGAACAGGAGGGTCATTGTTGGTCGACCCTAGGGTTGGAGTATTTGTTTCAATATGTTCCTCCATCAATTTAGTCAACTTAAATCAACTTGGGGCAAACATGTAAATTCGCTGTCCCGCATGGTTGGAAGCTAATCCACTTACAGGGAGGTGGGGGGGGGGGCCACCAGGGCGGGGGGTCCTTTTTTGTTTTCGACCCGCAACCTGATGTTTGAGCCCACCAACCAACAGGTGCATGAAGCTCAACAAATGATCGTTTGGGGTTGGAAAAGCAGCTTCTCCCCCCCCTCAATCCTGTCATGAATTGGGGGAGGCGAGAACGTTTCATAGAGTGCCTCAACAACATGTCAACACAGCCAGAGTCGTCTAAAACACACCACCCCAACAACAACTCGCCAACGGGCAAAAAAGGTGATGTTTGAGTCCACCAGTTGAGGGGAAGCTTCGGCATCGACGCCCTGAAAGTATGGATCTGCCGCAGCTTATGGGACGCCCACTGGCCTCAGCGGATCAGTGCTAACAAGCCGAAGGAACTCGGGTGAGCCTCGCAGTCTATCTGATTCCTCCTTCGCCGTTGTGCATCACTGGCCGTGAAACGACACATGCGGCGGTGAATACTGTTTATGAGAGCGTCTCTTAAAAGGTGTTTGTACCACATGGACAACAAAAACATGCTCCTTTGGGGTCCCTTTGAAAGCAATCCCCGTGCTTCCTATATTGAACCATACCCCGGCAATTTAGCAACACCCGTGATGCTCCGTGCCGCCACCATGCCAAGCTTCAGATCCAGTCAATGGCCATCTAACGCACTACGGGAGGCATTAGTTTGGACCTAAATTTGAAAGCCTCACCACTGGTCGGTTTCTCCCTGGCTGAGCTTCAATCAGTGTCCCCAATGCGTAGATTTCGAAACACTTTGCGAAGGCCCCCTCATCGCGTTCATGCTTCGTTGCCGTATTGCGTGATCTCGTTGTTCAAGCTCTGACCTTACTACTAATGCTGCTGTGATGTCCCTATGTTGTTCTCACCCAAAAGTGCACGTGCACAAACGAAACCAAGCGCTCATCTGGGTGCGCAAATCCACACTTTCTTTCCCGTCAACAAGCATCAACATGAGTCCCCTGATTTCAGGAACGCCCGTGCAATGTTGAAAGAACACTCCGCACCATGGCGCACCTAGAAACTGTCGTACATAAATCTGGCTGAAATGTAGTGGTTGTGGCAAATCTTAGAGATTGCTGGAGAAAGACTATTTAAAGTAAGCTGTCCGAGCGCAACGCGCCAGGCATGAATCCGTGTACCCCAGAAGCGCAGCGAATATTTTTTCTCACATCACGGATGCATGCCTCAGCGCACTTTTTGCCTCCCAAACGAAGATGCATCATATACTGTGGATGGACGAAATCCATTTCGCACCACTTTGAAACCATGGTTGAAACCATTGTTAGTTGGCATTTACAGGGGAATCAACATTCCAGGGCTTCTTAGGTGGCGCGAAATGGATTTCGTCCATCCACAGTATGTCTCATCTTGAGGGTGCTGTACCCTTACCCGGAAGTGGTCTGAAGGAAAGCCAAAGAGAAACCTCCCATGGAGACAACCCCATAAGATGCCCACGGTGAAGTTGCATGCCCAGCGACGGCATTCTAGAAAACGGTTTGGATGCGCTTTTGGGGGATTTCGGCGGGTTTCCCCCTTTTTGGTCCTGGTTTAGTACTCTTTTAGGACTGTTTTAATACTCTACAAGGGTGAATCCACAAAAGCTACCAAGTCGTTCGAGCCATGCTCCTGGCATTGACCCTGCCTGCAATAACCCAGCGCAGCCAGTCCTGGCAAGGTGCTGCCATACTGAAACGACTCACACGTACTCCCCGGTTCCGATTCGGCCCAGCCCAGTGACCCTGGTAAAAGAGAGCCCTTAGGTTGTCCATTTCTGTTGGGAAGCCACGTAACAAAAAGGGAAAACCTTTGCCACTCCATAGACATAGCGAAATTCAGCACCGTGGGTTGCCAAACTGTGAGCCTCAAACAATTGCACAGCTAATGAGAAGCTTGCCAAGAGCGCTCCACACGGCCTGCGTGCACCTTCAAAACCGGCCAGCAACACGTGGCTACGCATACGCATGGCTACGCGTCTGCCTCATTTGCTTCACATAAGCCAAGGGCTTCGAAATGCCCGCGGGGAGAAGTTCCCGCTGGCCCATCCGTTCGGGAAGGACTCCTGCGGCCTCGAGGGCTTTGGGCGCCGCAGGGGAGACGCCTTGCAGGTGGTGCCGGTAGAGCATCCGAGCCGAGGTTGTGCCAGGCTCGGCGCCAATTGGCCTTTTGCCTACGACAAAGGAACCAGGAGAGTTGTAGTTGTCACGGTTCTGGCCGCAAAGCTGTGTCTACTCCATGTGCATTCGATTGCTTCATCTGATGTGGGCAAACAATCGTCCAGCTTCGCAACCAAAGCTGGCCAGCAATATCTAGGGGAAAAGTTTGGTAGTCTTCCCTTTTCTGGGAAGTGCACTTTAGAGACATCTTAGCCCGGCACACCAAAATGGCCTCATCGATGAGTTTAATGCATACCGGATAATAACATGTTGATAGGAGTTGCCATCTTCCCTATGTTTTGGAAAACATATATGCAATATTGAAAACAATATTCGGCTAAAGTGGTATCTGAGAACATATTTTCTCAAAAACAACATATGTTCCCATATTCGGGGCAACCTACCTGCATACAACATGGAAGCCCTAAATGGAGAGAGGTAGTAAGGGGGGTATGCAAAGTCATGAGAGAGAACAGTATCAACTGCATGCAGCCATTAGCTATTGAACCAATTGATGTCCTGAGCTTTCTGGGCCCTTCCAGTCTCTGTTTGCAGCGCAAGAGCCTATGAGTCATGGGGAATCGTTTAGAAAGGAGCTCAAATTGTGAGCCTGGGTTGGGTCGCTTCACACTCAAATGAGGCTTGTTGTAGATACAACCCCTTTAACGGCAGCACTAAATGTCACCAGGGATTCAATACTAACCCTACTTCTGCAACCTGGCAAAAAGCAACTCCAGCGCCCTGCGACCTGCAGTTGGCATGACGATCTTTCGCTCGCATCCCCCCGGGGGCTCCTTTGCAGGCTGTCTAGCAGTGCCAAGCAGAGCTGCTGCCTCAGCATAGGAAAAGGGAAGAGCATTCCAGGAACGCAGCGTAAGACGCTGTGTGTCTATGAGAAAGAGGGCAGGCGCAGAGCAGAGAAAAGATTCTCGGGCCCACAACAATCAATAGGTCGGTGCTAGTGAAAAGCTTCATGAAAAGAGGCGGGTGATGGGGCTTGCTCATATCCACAACCGCTTCAGCCGCCGCCATATGAACATTCCGTGCCAAATCGCCCCTCCGGGCAATCTCTTCAAATCAAGTGTGTTTGGCATCATCAGCACATTTTGCTGGGTGTCCTCATTGCAGAAAATAAGAACACTCAGCTTGTCGCAGGAGTTGTTCTTCACATCTACTCACTTCTTGTTGGATATCTCAGTCGCGACTTAGGCCAGTGAGACCGCACTTGTGCGTATGTTAGTGTGTCATCTGGGGACAACAACACGCAACTGCAAACGCCTGTTTTGACCACGGCACGTGTGGTAATCGCCTGAACAATTCTCAATCATCTATTGGCTAATTCCAGGCCCCTGTTCTGCGATCAAAATGCTAGTCAAATCATTGAAGTCTCAAGGGCACGTTGTGCCACAGAACATGGTCATATTTCCTAAACTGGGAACCCCTGCACTGATCGTCTAATCTCCATGGAGATCCGTGACCAACCCAAGCAAAAGGGTCGTATGACCATGGGACCCATAGATACCTTGGTATGTATCAAACTAGGGGGGCCCCCAAACATGGCGGCTTTACTTCTGTTTTCCCATGAAGCCAGCCTGACAAAGGATACTTTCACAAAAACACCCGCCCACCTGCAGATACCTCTCGTGCTGATTTCTTCAAGGCACCGCCTCTCCAGGTCAAGGCTGAGCTGTTCTAAGTCCTTCGCGGATGTTGCAATCGGTCAAGGGGTCTAATATATATAAAGGCCTAAATAAGTAGAATGGGGTTGTGAGGTTCTTCAAAACCAAATTTGTCGTGATTAGAGAAGCTAACTATCTATTAGCAAATTATCTGGCAGCATGTATTACTTGCACCATTAGGGGGTGAATAACAATCGATTGTGACTCTACTGGGGAAGCGCGTGCCTTAAACATGGGAACCATAATTTTACTGCAAAACACATCAAGATATTGGGAAAGGTGATCCGCATCGTCAATAATCCTGATTGACAATGCAAGAGTCGATGGCGGCCATGCTGAGTAGGGTATTTCCTTCCACGAGAACCGAAAACCCGCTGAAACTGTCGAAAGTAAGGGGTCCTGAATCAGCTGATCAATCAGGAGACACCCCAACTGCACTTCATGAAACTCTGGGTCAGTCAATAGCTGCTGGAAGCCGGTGCCACCACTGATCTCACTGGAATGACTGCTCGGGGGAAGGGGAATGGCTACATGGTGCGCGTCAAGAAATCTGCGATTTCGAACCCATGAAATCCTCAAACTCGTGCATCCAGCTGGCCGAGGCGATGAAAATGATTGACCCACCCGGAACACCTGGGTTTCAAAAGCCACCATGAAAACAATGGGGTTCATATAACCACCATTGTTTACCTAAGGATTGTCACATGGGGGGTTGAACCCTAAGGTAACACCTGATACACTTGAGAACCTGCCTGCTTCAAGCACTCAATGTTGCGGGTGGCCCAGCTAAAAAGCAAAACTGGTCTTGACGACTTCGTGCTGAGGGTCAACTGCTCTCAGACCAGAGCAAGTCTGCGTCTGGCAGGCCTTGAACCAACGACCTCCCCTGCGGCAAGCGCACTGCCATTGCGCAACAGCCCCCGCTTGCATACAAACCCAACCTTCACTTGAGGCGTCAAGCTGGTGAATACCACTTAACACAGAAGAGTAATTCACCAGGGGTCATCCTCTTTTTCCTCCCACCCAACATGGAAAACTTCACATTTGGGTCCTGCGGTTGGGCAATGTTCCATGTTCGGTAGAGGGGAAAAAAAGCTCTTCCCATGCTTCACCTTCTTTGGCCGTGAGCAAACTGCAAAAAGAGAGGGGCGTCCTGCATGGAAGGCGATGCCTGGACCTTGTCCTGGCGGGACTTGACGAATCTCTCTCGTGGGACTTGGACGAATATTCTCCCAGTGCTCCCGTGCTTCAATGTCCTGTTTCTTTCTTCCGCCCACTTGATCTCCAAGGGGAGGGGTTTGTTTGCCACCGCGATGCCCGGAAGGACGTGGGGGCTTTGGCCACGGCTTGCCGTTGGTCGTGTGTCGCTGTCTCTCTCTCTCTCTCTCTCTCTCTCTCTCTCTCTTGTATTTCTTTCTTTCTGCATGAATGTCTGTCTTTATTCCTTTCGTTTTGCTTCATTCATGGACTGTTGGGAGATCGATATAATATCGATATAGAGGACGTAGGTCCACACATGTATACACGACCGTTAAGGAGCCGGTCCTTTTCATGTGCCGAAGCAGGCCAAAACAAAACATATAACATAGCATGCAAATTTACGCAAGAACACGTATGCACATACATGTATGAACCGAGAACAAGTTTCCTGCTTCCCAAGGACATGGAACAATCAGGTGGTCCCCGCTCTCTTTTCTGCGAAATTGGGAACAGACTACCAGTACCTTTGTCACTTACTCAATATGACTCCAGCCATCCAAATGCCCACCTAAAGCGACTTGTCCTTTTTTTAGGGTACTCCAAACGTGACTAGGTCCTCCAGTAAAGAGGTTAGAATAAGGGTACCAACTTTTTTTTATGTAGTCTATTTTAGCAGGGGACCCCTCCCAAACAAAAAAGGGCACCTAACTGGGGGACCTAGGTGATAAGCTATCACGCAACTACCGACGGCCCCCATTCCGTCTACACGCAAAATCCATCCATCGCACCCGCTCCTCGAAGTGCCTGCGGATCGGTCAAACGGAAGCTTCGGGTTTCCCGAATCAATGGGCATGAGCGATCCTCGCATTCCAAGCGTTCATTCATTTCCCGTCGGTGTAAAGCAATACCAAAAACAGCTGTTGACGTTGGTGTAAAGGAAAAAAACAGCTGTTGATTCCGGAGATAGTTGGAGTTGAACCATTTCCGTCCAACCTCTTGTTTGGTATTCCCAGCCCAAAGTGAAACCGCATGAGCAAACGGGCGATAGTCTTGGGGGCAAAGGGAATTGCCAAACAAAAACAGATTGAACGCTTCGTTGAGTCCAGCCAGCACAAAATCAAGGCAACGACAAAATGCTCAAATGTTTGAAGTGGTGTTTTTGGACAAACCGGTTGCTTGGTTGATGACCAATCAGGGCTTCTACTTATGGCACATGTCAGTCCAAAGTGCTATAGGGCCAGTCTCGAATGTTCGAGGATTCCGGGATACCAAGTTCGCCCATCGAGGCTGTCTTCCTGGGGATATATCAAGTCAACTGGGGATACGCCCGCTATTGGATTCACTTGCCAGCATCATGCTGGGGGACAGTATGTTTGGAGTAGGCCCGTGACGGCCCGTGACTACCACATCAGCATGCCAAGTCGGGGGCAATCTTCGCCCAAATGGCACAACTATGAATGCTTGGCAAAGCCTCAGGTCTTCAAACGAGGAATCGTAATTGATCACCGTCCCACAGGAAAAACGACAAATCTTCGAAGGAGCTATGATATGTCAATCCACCATCCCATCCAAGATCGAGATTACATTGGGGCAAAACATAGCCCGTTGGCTGCCATTTTGGTTGCCTTGAGAATATGTGGGTTTGCGTCAAACAGGGGGAACCCCCAAAATGGGTGGTTTCCTTTTGAACTCCTTTCAACACAACTCCAAAAGGTTGTACCCTGAAAACGACACCAATTCGGGCGTCTGAGCTTTGTATCAGCCCAGTGACCCCAGTGACCTAGACGCAGGGAGCTTCTCTTGCAAATCAGCAGTTGTGATTGGTTCTGAAAGGGAACCACGAGGAAAACCGCCATTTTAGGGTGGTCCCCCCATTTAAGACACACCCAAAAAATCACACGGGTGCCACTGAACCAGGGATATCTGTACCGTGGTTGCGTTGGAACCAGGGTCCCCATCCCCTTTGTTGCACTCTTGGGGTCCCCTAAAGGAATTTCTAAGGCGACAGCATTGCACAGGTATTTGCGGTTGACCCTGGCACAAGTGTAGATTGTGATTGGGGCAGCGAACCAACAACTGGCTCCATTTTGTCAATGGTGGCTTACAAGCAATACCAGCCGCAAAAGTAAGTTTGTGAATCCCTGAAAGTGCTCTTTAAGGCAACAGAGCAAGACCCATCGCTGGTTGAGCTGTGCCGTCGAGCCAAATGATCCTGTCGTCAGAAGGCTATGTGACAGGCTCTGCTGTAAACACTGGACAAATCATGCCGCATGCTTAAGACTCGCGCGTCGTTGGGTGTTTCTCACAGAATAGAAAATCAACTGTTGTTTGGTATCCTCTATAGAAGATGTAGGCATGTTGGCGAAAACACAATCTTACTTTGATCGGGACTGCATCTATTTCGCCTCGGCCCCCGAGGGCCGGGAAGCGGTCAAACCCCTTCAAATCCCCTCCAAACAACTGTCCGATCTAACCCTCTAGAAACCCCCTACAAACCGAAATCTCCCGCTAGAACCTCTCAGGGCCAGTCAAATCTTCAAGCCATGTGGAAACGCTCGCGCCTTTCGGCGCCGATTCACTCACTCAGACAAACACAACACTTCCAGGCAAACCAAAACACAGTACCTCAGTACCTCGAACCAAAAGCATTCTGGCCCAGCGGGCAACGCGAAGCGTTGACAATTACCATCATTACAAGCAAACAAGGAATTTCCAAGTGCAACAAGGAGCCTTCATCGTGGGTGAGCTTGCTTCCAACATCCCAGACGAGCTCGTTAAAACTTGCCCAGAACCATCTTTCGAAGTTGTGGCAGCTCCAGGGAATTCTTTTGGATTTTTTCCCCAACAGCTGAAAGCTATGGGGTCTTCTGGGGTAGTTTGGGGCAGCTTTTAGGGAAGGTTCCGGAGGGTTCCAGGGGGTTCCGAGCCTGTTGGGGATATCACCTGAGCTTATCCATTAGTGACTTTTCGTTTCGGCGCGCGTCAAACAGAAAGGGACACTAGGGCGCCACGGAACAATGGGATCCAAAGACCAGCAAATCACCCCTACCTTAAGGGGGAGGGTCTCCCAATTCCAATGTTCGACTTTCCCTGTAAAAGGGAAAATGGAGCCCCTCAAATGGAAGTCCAGGAATGACCCCCCCCCCTAATTCCATTTTTAAGGGGGTGGGGATGCGAGACATATCTGGAGCCCCCATCGCCTGAAGGAGCGTGAGGATCTGGACACGACTTCTCCTGAGACATCCGCCTCGCTTTTTCCGCGAGGCACGAGGCTGGGTGTCCCGTTTACAAGGGACTCGGAATCCTTCATTGCGCGGGGGGAGAAAAACATATTGCGCTAGGTGGAGTAGTTCTGGGTCAACAGTACCATTTACAAGATCTGCTGGCTGCGGTCAAAGCCAAAGATGCTGACATCTCTATATATATATATGGTACCCCCCCATGGACCCTGGTTTGGTGCGTTTGACCTCTATTTTCCAGTGTTTTATGCCTTGTTTGTTTCAACTTATGCAACTTTGGTGAACTTCAGTGCTTCTTCCTTTGCAACCAAGGCTGGGATCCTGGAAGCGTGGGGAAGTTTCTCGAGGTCCCACAGGACGCATTGACTCACTCCCCTGGCCCCTGGGTTCAAACCAGGGGCCAAAACCCGAGGGGTAAATATAACCACCCTGGTTTACCTCAGGATTGTCATCATTTAATTTGGGTCCTTGCCATTCTTTTCATGGGGGTTGAACCCCTGGGTATCGGTTTTGCAACAGCTGCGCGTTGGACTCACGTGCGAAGCTCTAAGCTCAGATTCCATCGGATGCATGCTAAGATGAAAGTGGTCAGGATCTACCGTGCAATAACAAGATAGAGTCACTGTACATTGACGACAAGGAAGTAACCAAGCTTCAGAGAGCAATGAAGCAGTTCTGTTCCGGGCGAGTCCATTGAATTCACCAGAGAAACCTTTGGAGAAAAATGGTCCTAGCCAGGTTCCAGGGCAGCGTGGCTTGGAGGGTACGTGGCCTTGTTTCTTGATATTTGGGTGCGTCTTGAACACCCACCATTTCGATGAAGCCATGGTTGGGAAACCCAATTACAAGACACTCACCATTTCGATGAAACCAAATCCTTCGACATTCAACCAAATGGAATTACTTTATGGTTGTGATTCCGGTGACCTACCCTTAAATCACGGTTCCCTATCAAAGGCACCGCAAGCTCAGCTTAGGGGTGTGGTGATCAAACGATACAAACGCGCTCAGTGCTTGATGGCGGCTATTGCATGGCCCATTGGCTGGCTTCTAACAAATGGGTCCTGGGATGCACGCATAATTGTGCTTTGGTGCTAGCGAGCGGAACCCGTCAAATGTGACAGCCAAACCCTACCACAAACATGGCACCCTGCAATCGGAAGACCCCCTATGAATACTGGTCAAAACACCTTACCAACTGCTGGAATTTGTCCAGGGATAAGGTTCGTGGTACCTGCTGCGGTGGGCTGGAAACTGGGTGTTGATAGGTCCCTAAAACAACAAGCAACTTCAAACCTGACACGGGTGTTTCTCAAAATAGGGGTCCCCGTCCAAAATGGCTTCCCTTTAGATACCAACCCAAAGGCAGTCCACCATTTGGCCATGGGTCAAATCCAAATCGTACCCCCAGTATACGGGACCCAACCCCCACTAAAATAGGTTCTAACATGGGTGGTCAATTCACCTACCAACCAAAATGGGACCATGGTGTTGACCCACGGCCATTTGGATGTGGGTCAAAACCAATGATACCATTTTGGGGTAGGTGCTCTACTCATTTTAGTTAGATTTTTTAGTGGGGATTGGGATGTTCACTAGAAGTACGATTTGGATTTTGACCCACGGCCATTTGAGAAACACTCACTTGCAAGTCTCACTTCGGCATTGACCAACCTCGTCCCTGGCCTGCGGCTCGATGACATTGATCGTGAGATCCACCTTAGCCCAGACCCCGTGGTGGTTCACTTCGGACTTAAGACCCCCGGAAAAATATATATATATATATATATATATATATATCTCCAGTAGTGATAAATTCCTTTTAAAACCAACATGGGAAAATACAAATTTGTTCTTAAGTACATGGAACGGACAACAAACGGCCAGGCTGTTGGCAAATCCCTGGTAGGGTACTCCGCGACAGCCAATACCCATGAAATAGGCAATGTGGGCATGCGAACCCTTCAAGATATTCAAGCCTGGTGCAACTTGCCACAAATGCCACCCGTGAGACGTCAAAGAAACTAATGGGCTCAAGGGCAAGTTCCAAGCCTGACTTGAACAATGGCAGGCACTTCCTGTGGTGTATATGCATCATCTCACCGGGATTCCCCCGTCGGGGGCAAGAGCAAGGGGGGCCAAGGGCTTCGAGTAAAGCCCTTTACCGCGAGAAGCTGGGAGCAAGGCGTAAGCTGACATCCTTCGGTCTAGTGGAGGAATCGTCATGTGATAGGGATATGAACCATAGGTGTCCTTTTGGGGGGAAATAGATGGGTTTCCCTGGTAGAGTAAACCACATGGTAAACCAGGGCCATCTATTCTTTTGCCAAAACAACCACAAAGGACACCTATGGGTATGAATTTTAATCAGGGACCCTTTGGTGGACATCAACATTCGCTGGGGATTCATGTCCACCAATCACTTTTGAGGTGGGTCCCTGTTAAAATTAATGGCCACAATCGAAACCCAACAATAAAGTGGTCTACCCAGAACCATGTAAAGAATCAAGAAGGTGGCCGCAGCAAATTATGGTTAAGAGTATCCCTTACTAACCTTCACCTACCCGGGTTTTGATTGCGGCTCATGTGTGTTATTGGTTTACAATACCTTGTTCACCCAGATTGTGGTTCCAACCGCCCCCCTCGTGCATGAGCAACCTGATGGCTGTGCACGCAGTGAATGGGACTCTGCTGAACATCGCGAGGGCAACACATAACAGGTCGTGAGGACCAATGCGCAAGTGACGCACAACGGAAAGGCCCTCCGCCCTTCCAGAAAGCCGAACCTGGAAGACTGGCATCATGGACATGATTGGCTTTGGAACGGTACTCAGATGCCCAGTGGATTTCCATGGGAAAAAAAGGGCATCCTATTTTTTTGGTTGGTTGAGTTTAAAGGGGAACGTTCTCCAAAAAAAAAAAAGGCGCCACTGGGCGCTTGAGGGGGTAAGTATCTGCATAAGTGAAAGCCGCCTGAACTAAACGGGCGATTGCCCGTCGTGTCTCGCTCCTTCGCCCCCACAGCTCCTGGGTCTCTGCGCATCCATGTGAAGCTCCTCTGCGCGACACGTCTCGGTTGCGCATGCTGCCTTTGCCAACAGGGAAACCATTGGGCTTTCCCGTAAGGGCACCAACTTTTTTCTGTAGTTTATTTTAGTAGGGGAACCCTCCCAAAACAAAGGGGAGAGAAGGCCACTACTGGGGGACCTAGCAATTGCCTTTGTTACAGGCTCAGTCTCAGCGTGGCCCTGGTAGAGAAAAATCTGGTTCAGCCCCCAATGGCCAATGGCTTGTTGGGTGGGGCCGTGTGACGGTCAGTGCCGGGGGCCTTGGGGTTGACCATTCTCACTGAGAAACCTACCAAACGAAAAGGGACAACAGGTGCCAATGAATGACTGAATTTATGTCTACCTGGAGTCTCCATGACCCTTTAAAAAATGGGACCCCATTATTTTGGGTAATGACCAACCATTTTTTAAGGGTCATGGAGACCTCCAGGTAGATCTGGATTGGTCAATTGTGCATCACAGTCTTTGGCAAGGTCCGGGGGAGCTAAGACGAGCGAGACTTGTCATCTTGCTCGGTTTTAGATGGATGGCTATCAAATCAGCCATAGTACTAAACGAAACAAACCAACTGTACCAGTCAACTGGTTGGTTAACTGGTTGACTATATCAATTCCTCAACTGTACCAGTCAAAGAGGTTCATGAATCGATCCGCCTCAGTGGACTTCCAACTGTCGACGCCAAGCAAGAACACTATAGCTGCGCCAACGGCAACCAGAACTACCTCCCCTTTTAAGTAGGTCTCCCTTACTTGACGCTGCTCACGTGTGAAACATGAGCTGTGGGGAGATGAGAGCAGCACATATCTCAGTATTTGGACTACATGCAGTCTGGGCTCTTCAAGATGTAAAGTGTTTCAATCCGAATCCGCAATCACTTTTGAGCACTAGGCGAAATCCATTGGTGTCAAACTAGGTGGGTCCCTTTAAACGACCTAAGAAAGTGTGCCCTCAAAAAACCAGACACCCAACTGCCTTTGAACAGCCCAGCCAATTTGAAGTTCTAGGCCCAGAAGAGCGCCTCCGGATCCAATTGCTCCACCTGGCGGAAACCCGTTGGCACAAGGGCACTGTGTGTGTGCGTGTTGACCCCAAGCATGCCGCTTGTTGTCTGTCTCGAAAACTCCAAAACTGGGTACCCCCAATTCCGGAATCTTGGCTCAAGCGCAGGGGGAACACCTGCAGATGCAGCTGCACCGATGCCGCAATTTTAGCTCTCGGGGCTTCCAACTCAAACGCTTCCAAGCGTTGGTCATTGCAAAGAGCGAGGGCTTGTGGCAAGATACAAGTGCCTGGGCTTCACTGGAGGACAAAGGATCACGACCAGGGAACCATATTGGAAGAATCGCACTGCAAATGCAAGAGAAGCCTGAGGCTCAACCAAACAGAACCAGACCTCTGCAAACCGGTACATGCAGTTCAATGTCTGCCGAAACCAGGATGACTCATGACGTGCTGACACAGGACACACAACTCTTGACCTCCCCAAGACTCTATTGCATGCCTGCTTCTCCCAGGGCATCAGCCACAGCTCCATGAGCTTTTGGATCTCGGCCTCCTGCAAAAGTGCAAGACTACATGTGCCATGGCCAAATGTACTTCTTTAGGAAATAGTCGTGGCTGCCCATAATTGAGCCGATGGATCAATGACTATAGAACCATCCTTACGCAGCCCACGTAGAATTGACAGCGGCTCGTACATATGATGCAATATGCTGACCTTTCGTCGGTTGCATATCCATTGGGGTTCTCGCATGTTGAATATTGCGAGTTGGCTGCATTCAAAGGATGTGGAACTTTCTGTCACAGCTTTGAGTAGCCTTGGTAGCAGCATGCAAATCCTGTTTGGCGTGACCAGCAGGGTTTCTGCAAAATATATTGGGTTGTCAAGTATTAATTAGTAGCAGCTCATGCTTCCAAGATCATGTTGTTCTTGTTTGACAAGCACTGTGTTGTTCTCAAATACTGTTGCCATGTTGCTCTGAGAACATGATTTGTTCCAACTGTTTTTGATGTCGCTTGTTTTGCGCATAATGTGTCCACGTTGATTCTCTCCATGTGTCTTCAGTCTCACTTATAAACCGCCGGTTTTTCATGATTCTCATTGGCTCACGATATAGAAACAATCATCAGTTGTTCGACTAGACCTGATGAGCCTGATGTTCAACTGCCCTTGAGGTCCCAGGCCTTCAATATGTGTTATCTCTCAGTCGGCGAGCTTGGCTCTGGTGACCACAGCACTGAGACAAACGGTTGGGATTGCATCGTGTAGCTGACTGTTTGCCGTGGGATTGTGTTTTCTTCAGGGTTTTAGGTTGGCTTAAAGGGAATCCAACAGAAACGAAACACTCCGACCGTGGTTTTACCGCCTTGGCTTTGTTTTTTTCTCGCACACTGATCTCACCCTCACACGCGTCGCAAAAAGAAGGCAATCCCTTGAAAAGTAGCACTATTATGGAGAATTGAGAAGCGATATTTTAAAATCAACGTGCTGCCAGCGTCAAAACAGTGTTCTATGGCTCACTTCGCCTCATGGTGCTCAGTCTCGCGCTGTACCGAGGATGTTGGCCTGTCGCCTTGCTCAACGTAACTCAATTGTCATGGCTTTGCAGTACCTGCGATCTCGCATGGGCCAGCGTGTCGCAGTGAGCAACCATAAGCAACCACATGATGCAAGCACTCCACCAGCAGTGGACAAATCAGCCTCGATTGGCAGAGTTTGCCTTTCAGCCCTGCTTTTCGGCTTGAAGATGAAGAGAAGCCCCCCCCCCCCCCGCAAAACCAAAAGAATATGCAAACATCATTTTGTTAAGCTTGGGGAACCCTTCAGCAGGAGGGTCACAAGAAGACCCTGGCAAATGCGAGTGGTCGCATCTGACATCGTGACATAGCCCCTCCTGGACCTGATCCATGCTGCTGCACCTCCTCGCTCAGAGAAAAAACACTTGGGAGCCACGCCGGTGTCAAGGCGTCAATTGGCCATGGGTCAAAATCCAAATCGTACCCCCAGTGAACATCCCAATCCCGACTAAAATAGACTAAAATGGGTGGTGCACCTACCCCAAAATGGGATCCCACTGGTTTTGACCCACAGCCAATTGAACTTGCGGGACCCTCTGGATGTAATAGGCCATATTAGTATTGGATTACTATAGGACCGATCGGTTTGTGAAGTAGCCATCTTAATGTTCAATAGGACTGGTTAGGATTGAACATGTCAGGCGTATTGGATTACGTATAACTTTTCATGGGACTCTGATGGCTTGAACCTTCGCGTCGGAATGCCGCAATGTTCAATGAGAACTTGTTGGTCAGAACATGTACAACGCAAAGGGTTTCAATGGGACCCTTTTGGTTTGAACACATTTATGACGCAAAGGGTTCATTCATGTTCAGTCGAAGCCATTTGACTGAACTGTTAAGTACTGGGATAATTTCAAACGGAACTTGGTTGACAATGCGAGCGTTTACGAGGAACATCGTTGTTGAATGGAACCTTGCGGTTTAAACATCGGAATGGGTGAAGATCTTCAATGGGGCCCGTTTTGGCTTGAAGCAATGGATCCGTGTTGAATGGGATCCGTTTGCTGTGAGCATCTACAATGAACTAGATTAACTTTCAACTGCACTCCTTTGAATTGAACATGAATGAAGCAATGTAATAACTTGCAGTGACACTGATGTGGGGTCAACTTGTATGAAGTAATGGAATATTGTTCAGTGAAAACAGTGAAAACTAAAAATGAGCAACGTAGAGCTGCACTCTACTTTGACATTCCGGAGAAACCCTCGAGCTAGAGGTGCTTATGATCGTTCCAAAACATGCAGCAAGGCGCCCGTTTCCAAGCATGAATCTTCGTCAGGGCATTTGTTTGCTCAGTCTATTGTTCGCTTGTCGTAAAGTCGACCTTCCACTCGTGGTCATTTATGGGAACTTGCCAGCTTATGTGCGCGCACAAGCACGTAAGCAACGATCGTTTCAGCTGCATGTTCAAGCCTACAGGCAAAGGCAGCTTTAGTTGGGTGAGCGGCACCCTTGTCCCTTGTATTTCATGCTAGTTTTACTTTTATGGTTGTTTGTTACAGCTTTCGGAACTTCAAACAACCAGCAGGTCCAAATTGGACAACGAACAAGCGGGGATACGGAGGGAGCGGGGATATGGGGGGATTCCAACTTGGCGCCATTTCCCATAAACTTAGTCAAGGTGCATCAAACGTGGGAATTCTCCCGTATCCCTGGTTCCCCCTATATCCCTGCTAGTTGGTTTCCCTGACCAAACCCTTACCTCCCCATAGAGTTTGTGAACTTGCGGTGTTTCTGGCAGCTGGTGTGGTCCTCTGCTCCAAGTAGCCCGGATCAGACCTCAGCGGCTAGAACTACTGGCACCCGGTTCTGGCAGATTGTTTTGGACCTCGGCTGCTTTCGGGTCATCCCAAATGGATGCAATTGGTGAAGGGCGCCAAGTCGGGAAAGGGGGTCCAAGCATTCGGCGAACCACTCGCGATTGTGGACTGCGCTGAAGCCGTGGCTCAAGCCACAAAACTGCACCCGTCAAGCCTAACTAAACCCAAAGCCATACCCAACAAGCAAGCAAGCAAGCAAACAAACACACAAACACACAAACACACAAGCAAACACACACACACAAAAACACAAACACACAATCGCACACCAACACACGCCTCTTTCACTCCACCACCAACATAGTCCTGCTTTCCACCGGCACAACAACATGAGGTTGTGTATCTTTCAGGAGACCAGAAGGGCTTCGCCCTTGTTTCCGTTGAGCCAGCAGCCATGTGAGGGTGTCCCTGGAACAAGAAACAGGCAAGCCAAAGTGAGGGGCCCATTGCAAGTGCATCAAAAGCATCTCTCTGCAGCCAAACATTGCAAACCCCTCGCCTCAAACATAGGATTATCCTTTCGGGGGACCTGTTCTGTGTCTCATTGCGTCCAGGGAGAGGCGTCCCAAACCTTCACACGCCCATACTTTTACTTGGTTGTCCAGTAGAGAGGTTAGAATAAGGGCACCAACTTTTTTCTGTAGTCTATTTTAGCAGGGGAACCCTCCCCCAAAAAAGGGTAAAAGGGCACTACTGGGGGACCTAGTTTAGGTGCTCCGCTTCTTTGAACGGCAAGCTGTCGTGACATGTCCAAGTGCTGGGGCTGTCAAGCAAGCTCGCTGTTCAAAGCCATCGGGCGTTTGTGTTCAGAAAACACTAGCAGCACCGTCTCGAGTCGGCTTGGTTGTCGCTTGAATCACACCATCCACTGTTTCCCCGTTAGAAGGGATCCTTTTTGGCCATACCTGCAAGCGTGTCAAAACTAGAACTTCTGAGCCCAGCTTTCCAAAATAACCAACATGAAACCATTCATTTGGAGGGCATGTCAAATCCTCCCGCATGTGTGCAACATATATATATATATATATGTACATATTGTATGACCGTGTGCGTGTACTAACCAATCTCATCCTCTGGGGTACGCCATACGTCTTCCCATCGGCCGGGGCTTGCGGCACCGCCAGATGCCACCAACACACCGCGGTGCAGGACACCAAGAAGCACCTGGCGATGAAATCGCCAATCTCAATCGGTGGCAGATGGGATGCTTACCTTGCTGGTGCTCAGCAGGGAATCAGGGAATGATCCAGGAACACTACTAAAGACCCCCAATGATTGGTATCCGGTTGGGGGTCGATCAATCAGGGGTCACTGGACGCAGAACACGCATGCCCGCCAGGTTTCCTTTCTAGCAGGGTCACTAAGCACTGTGGGAAAAAACTGGTGGGACGAGAATTTGAAATCAGAACTCGAAAGGCCTTGAACGTTTTCAGCTATGCTTGCTGCGCAGTTTAAGCGCTTTGATGTTCTCGTCTCGCATGGGGCTCCATGCCACGTCTTGATTCCTGGTTGCACCATGTTGCATCCTGGTGTATCTTGCTGTTGCTCATTAGGGAATGACGGGAATGAACCTGGAGATTCCCTTAAAGGAAAGCATATGAGCTAGGGGATTCTCAGGCAGCGAGTCAGCTCTGCAACAAATCAGTGTTCCCACATGGTCCCCCTGTCAACCATGGACGTGGCACGGATGGTAGTTGTTTCTTGTATTTGCCCGGTATTTTTTGGATGCCCGTTTTTAACTGTACCTACCGCTGAAGGGGGACATTGCTCGCTTCCTCCGGATGATTAGGGTCCGGATTGACAAACGGTCCCGATGGTTGTTTATTCGCAAAAAAGAGAACTAAAAAGGTACGCATCGTGTTGGCAGCGAGTTCGTGTGTTGAAATCAACTGTCGAGATGTGAGCGCGAAACGAAACTGGACTCCTCTGCCGTGCGAATCAGTAATCCCGAGTGCAAGGCTTATATTTGCTGCGGGGCGGTTGCAATTCTAAGCCATTCCCAAGATTTGACAGGGGAGACTGATCCAAAGAGGCTAACTACCAATCAAGCCACCAATCCCAATCATGCATGCGCACCATGCCCACAAAACCATGGGCTCCTCACAAAATCTTGCCAGGAGCGCCAAAGCATGACCTGGCACAGCCGGTCACAAACTCTCTGTGTGTGTCAGGAAATTCGGGCTGATGAGCCCACATCTGAGGCACACAGACTACTTTACCTTCTGATTCTGTTCCATATCTAGTCTATCCGAAAACATAACCTGTTTTTGAAGGACACCCCGAGCTTTATCGACTTCCGCACAACTCCAAATACAAAGCCCGTGTCATGGTGAGAAAGGGTCACTCGCTCCGGGAATTGCTGCTTCAGATCCAGGACTCCGGCTATTTGGGTCAGTCTCACATGGGACACCCATCCCGAAGAAAACACAATATAGATCATGGATTCCATGCGTTTTTCCAGCAACCCCAAAAACGGTATCCTCAAAAAGACAAACCCATCTCTGTCAGGACAAAGCAATCAGGTAAAGTGCAGCAGACGAACCCAGCTGAAAAACCGGATTCGAGAGAAACCGGACGCCCAGGCAGGTGTTTTCTGCTGAAAGCTAGGGGGTCTCTGTCCAAATCAGCTCAAAGGGAGTGGTCAGCCGCTCCGGAGGGTTCCTCAGGCTTGGAGGTTTGTGGAGCATTCGCGGGATTGGGTCCCAGAGCGGAGCAGTTGTGGCAACCGGGTTGCGTGCCAGGGAGGGTCCGGGGTGATGTGGAGGGATGTGTTTGTCCCATCTCCCAATGCTCTCACATATGAAGACTGCTCCAAGCAAATCTTAATGCTTTCCAAGCCTTTCCCTGATCCAATATGGAAGTATTGAACATGACCTCCGCCCTTTTGAAACGAGATACCATGCAAATCACAAGGAACCTGGCACCCCGTATGGCTGTTGTTTTCGTCAAACTCCCGTATTTGGCCGTAGTTGCCCGTATGGCCATGTTTTTTGTTTGTTTCCGGTCATTCGCGGTCATTCACCAGTATGAAACTCATATTTTTTCGACATGCTGTTGAAACAAATCCGTACAAATCCGTATGGCATTTTTTCGGTCAAAGGCGTATGACCTAAAAAACAACCATATGGGGTCCCAGGAACCCCTTGCGTTGGCTTCGAACTGAAACAAACCGCGAAAAGAATGTCTCGTCTCCCAAAAAAGGAGCGTCCAATGATCCAAGAAGCCGCAGCAACGTACTCTTCAGGTGAAACTCCCCCAGAACCAGCTCGTCCAAGGGCCATGCCAAGGATTGGCGAAGACCCAATGTCGCCGCTTTTGGGAGAAAGAACACCCACTTCTGCATTCGGCATATTCTGAGTTTCAATGAGGACCCTTTGCTGGATATCATTCACTAGGTCCTCCAGTAGAGGGGATAAAAAAAGGGCACCTTTTTTGTTGTAGCCTTTTTAAGTACAGGAACCCTCCCCCAGAAAAGGGGTAAAACGGCGCTACTGGGGGACCTAGTTCACATGAAGATTAACCATTTTGGACTGTGTCGCCATGAAAATTCAGACAACGAAAAGAAAACCACCATGTTTGGTGCCTCCCTGTGACCACTCCGCCCTCGGACACCGAACGCCCACAGGCCTGGGCTTCCGGCGCGTAGGGCGCCAGTGCAGCCACGGTGCAGAAGTTGAGCCTTGAGACTGGCGAGTCGCTTTTTTGGAGCGTCTGAAAGTACCTGGAGTCTCCTTCTGACCCTTTAAAAAATGGGTCCGTGACCCCTGTATTTTGGGTCATGACCAACCATTTTTTGAGGGTCATGGAGACGCCAGGTATGCACAGGAAGCGTGCGCATGCCATTCAACGTGCAAATTCCTAGATGAAGAAACATGACATGGGCTTCACAGAGCATGTTTTGTCTAGGACTGGAGTTGTGCCAGCATTGAAATGGTCTCAGGCAAGCTGTAGTATGGGCATTGGTGGTTCAGGGCAAACACAAGGCAAACACCGACATGTTTGTCACGCATTGCTCTGTGTGGACAAGAGGCATGATAACTTCAAATTGAGGAATCCCGCTCAAAAGAATCAACACCCCCAAAACCGGTGAATCACGTGGACCATCTCGCCACTGCCTGCCCTAGCCTTGAAATCCTAAAAGCTCAAATCGCATCATACAAACCTACAGTATATCGTGCCATTCGTAGATCAACCAATTCAGTATCTCAAAAACAGGAAACCGAAAAACCCCACCGAGTCTCCTTAGATCCGAGGATAAGCCCGTCATGTACCCGCGACTCGGCCGGGGGTCTGGGGGCCCGGGCAGCAGAAGTGCCCAGAAGGCAGTGGCCCACACCTCGCTGCCCCCCCAAAATGGCCTCGGTGCTCTTTGGTCTCCCAGGAAAAAACGAGGTGAGTTGGCATCAGAAAAGAAACACACATGGTTCAACGTTTGTTTTTATCCTACCTGACATTCCGCGAAAACAACCGCACACACGCACATACCTAGACCACCTTAAATCGGCAGATGGTTCTGCCTTTTTGGAAAAAGGCGCCTTCTTGCTGTTGGCGGAGTTTCTTGTTTTCCTGGCAGCGTTCTTTCAAATCAAGTTCTGTGCAAAAAACCTCAGCAGGAAATCGGCGGAATTCGGCGAGAAGTCGGCGGAACTTCGCGGAAGTAGGTTTCAGCATGTCGGAGTGTCTGTTTCGTTTCGGCGTTTTGTTCTTTTTCTTTTTCGCGGGCGGGACTTTCGGCGGAAAGTTCTGCCGCCGGAGGGTCCAGGTATGCAGAAAGAGGACACAGATACACACAGTGAGACACAGACACAAACACACAAACACAGACACACAGACAGACACACAGACACACAGACAGACAGACAGACAGACGGACAGACAGACAGACAGACAGACAAACAAACATACATTGACATACACACACACACAGACATATACACACACACACACACGACACACCACACAGTACACACTACACGCTACGCACTACAGACTGGCTATGAATTGATCGCATGCGGTCGATAGCCTCCTCCACCAAATTAAGGCATCAAAACTCCCAGCAAGCGAGACGCACTAATGCCCGGCAATGTCGCCAGAAGAAGCGATAGTGGACTATTGAAAACTGATAGCCAGTATTATAAACTCGAATCTGAGAACACAAAGAAAAGACAATCAAAACCAGCACCCCAGCAACATTGTCTGTTACTCTCATGGATAGGGACGGAGGATTCGGGATAGGGAAAGCATGAATAATCACACGTAAGCTGGCTGCATTGAGCATCACGTGGCTATGAAATTGAATTGGGGAGATTTTGGTGGTCATCTACATTTTGATTTCGGTCCGGCCAGTTCTGAGGGTGTGTCAGCAGATTCATCTTGGGTTCCCGGCGCTCCTGGAGAGAAAATCTTGACACCAGGACCTACCAGCGCCAAGCCGACATTCTGACAAAAACGATGCCTGACATCCTTCAAGCTGTACCCAGCGTGTCTCTTACCCAGCGTTTGTTTTCTTCCAGGGGATCCGCATCTCCTCTGACATGGCACCACCAAATTTAGAAATTGATGTCCGGTGGCCAACAGGAAACAAAGGATGGGTGAACACAAGCGGGACTCAAAGCAACTCTGCCAGGGTGAATAGGGAATCAAAGCACATCACTCTGCCAGCACAATACTTGCGGGGGATTTGGGTGGGGGCTTTCAGGCAACGGCCATGCATCATGCCCTGACACCTGTTTCATGTTAAGAAACCTGCAGTATCTCATGGACCTAAAGGCAGGATAAAGAAGGGGCTTGAAGAGCCTCTCTGGAAACAAAACATCAGTCCTTGGCCCCATTGCAAAATGCGGAGCGTTTTATCTCCAAATATCAGTGAATCAGAAGCTCATATCAGTGCGATCATCTCTGAATTCATCACAGCTGTCCATGTTGACCCACTGTCTCATGTGTTTCAGAGCAGTGCTTATCATACCTGCTGTCACCCCTTGGTGAGTGAACGTCCACGTGGTAAGCACGAGGCGCAAACAACACGGGGCAAGTAAGGCGTGATGAGTTCAGTGAAGGTATCAACCACATGCATTTTGCAATGCAAAATCCCGTACCCCAAGTGAACATCCCAATCCCCACTAAAATAGACTAAAATGGGTGTGCACCTACCCCAAAATGGTACCATTGGTTCTGCCCCACAGCCATATCTTCCATCTATAACGCACGCCCGCACCTCGCCGAGCCCATCGCCTGGCAACAGCAACAGGCTGAACTCTGGACGGGAGCAAAGGCGGAGCTTGACGTCATGACCGCCAGAAACCGATAGGGGACTACCCCAAACTTTTCCCTGGCAATGTGGTCTTGCTCTTTCAGGTGCCACAATGGTGTTCCGAACCCAGAAGACACGACTTCATTGGGAGCCAATTTCCCGAGAGAAACCCGTGCGCTTCGTGCCTTTGGACGAAACAAGAGCAACCTTGGGTTTGGCTCAAGCGGGGAGCCCGCTCTCAGCCGTGGGCCCTGGACACCTCTGCTCGATCTAAGGCAATGCAGCAATGCAATCCGATGCGGCCGCTGGGGGATAAGCAAGAAATCACCTAAAAATGAAACACTTTTTCTATATCCAACAGTCTGACATAAGTTCAACAGTTGCTCCCCAAACCAATGGCAGTATATAGTACGTAAACATAGTGGGGGTGACAAAATTCCGAGGACTCTTTCCAAGTTCAGCATGTACCTGGACAAATGTCCAAAGGAATCTTCGCCATGGGGTGTACGATCACACAAACTGTAGGTTGCGATGTCATTTCCCACATGACCAGGTACCGATATTAAAAAGGTGCGGTTCTTTGGCGACTATAACTACTGGGCGTGCTTGGCTATTGCCCCCTGCGCGGGGAATGTATATCTGTCATGGTTGGCGGAAAACACACATGTCTCCAGAAGCCACAGTTGATTAGGAAAAAGTTGGTTGCCTTTGGCTGTCATCCGCCTTACTTGCCCACATCTGTCGGGAATTGTGCAATTTACTGCCACTCTGTACGGGTTAAAGGTCCAAGCAGCTAGTCTTCTGGATCTTGGGGGAAGCTTAGAGAGTCCCGATACATCAGTCCAAACGGATCGACCTTAGACAAATCCGAAAAATGCTCACCGAACCTCATGCGTACTCCGAGTCATGGCTGGGGCTATAGGCAGGTCCATCCCCTAACAAAGCCAGGCATAACCCCTGGATAAGGCCAGGCTAGGCGAGCCGCCTCTACAAAAAACTAGACCACGGTTGGCCCGAAAGCAGAACATTGCAAGCGAGGTCGGCCCAACGCTGCAGGATGCGTTCTTTTTCCCTACACGAAGCATTTGTGAAGCAAGCGCGAGACAGCACCAGGCAAGGTGCTCTGCGCAAACTGGTCGGTGCAAGTTGGTCTGCGCAAGTTGCTCTACGCAAGTTGCACTGTGCAAGTTGCTCTGCGCAAGTTGCTCCGCGCAAGTTGCTCCGGCAAGTTGGTCCCTGCAAGTGGCTCCCTGCAAGTTGCTCTGTGCAAATTGCGCTCCCTGCAAGTTGCTCTGTGCAAGCTGCTCTGTGCAAGTTGCTCTGTGCAAGTTGCTCTGCGTAAGTTGCTCTGCGCAAGTTGCTCTAGGCAAGGCGCTCTGCGCAAACTGGTCGGTGCAAGTTGGTCTGCGCAAGTTGCTCTGTGCAACTTGCTCTGCGCAAGTTGCTCTGCGCAAGTTGCTTTAAAATGCAAGTTGCATCTTGCGACGCCCGCCCGCGGACCAGGGAGGAATCGAACCCGCGACCCGCCGGTTCCGGGAGCAGGCGCGCGAACCACGAGACAACTCCCGAGGACCAGTTCGAACAACAAAAGTCGCAAAAAACCTCGAGTTTTTGCACCTCGACCACGCCGATCCCCGCAGAGGGTCGCGCGAGCATGTTAGAAATCGCAAAAAACCATGGGTTTTTGCACCTCGACCACGCCGATCCCCGCAGAGGGTCGCGCGAGCAGCGCAGAAATCGCAAAAAACCATGGGTTTTTGCACCTCGACCACGCCGATCCCCGCAGATGGTCGCGCGAGCAGCGCAGAAATCGCAAAAAACCATGGGTTTTTGCACCTCGACCACGCCGATCCCCGCAGAGGGTCGCGCGAGCAGGTTAGAAATCGCAAAAAACCATGGGTTTTTGCACCTCGACCACGCCGATCCCCGCAGAGGGTCGCGCGAGCAGCGCAGAAATCGCAAAAAACCATGGGTTTTTGCACCTCGACCACGCCGATCCCCGCAGAGGGTCGCGCGAGCAGGTTAGAAATCGCAAAAAACCATGGGTTTTTGCACCTCGACCACGCCGATCCCCGCAGAGGGTCGATTTTCGTGTAGTGTCGTCGGCACTACCCCGCCGCCCTAAGAAGAGATTTTAACTCCTCGCAAGTCAATTGCACTTGACTCCTTGCACTTGCAACTTGCACTTGACTCCTTGCTTGTTTCAAGGAGTCATTGCAAGGAGTCATTGCAAGGAGTCATTGCAAGGAGTCATTGCAAGGAGTCATGGCAAGGAGTCATTGCAAGGAGTTGCAAGGAGTCATTGGAGTCATTGCAAGGAGTCATTGCAAGGAGTCATTGCAAGGAGTCATTGCAAGGAGTCATTGCAAGGAGTCATGAGAGCCATTGCAAGTTGCAAGGAGCCAAGTGCATGGAGTCAAGTGCAAGTCGCAAGTGCACGGAGTTAAGTGCAAGTTGCAAGTGCAAGGGGCCAAGTGCAAGGAGCCAAGTGCAAGGAGCCAAGTGCATGGAGTCAAGTGCAAGTTGCAAGTGCATGGAGTCAAGTGCAAGTTGCAAGTGCAAGGAGTCAAGTGCAAGTTGCAAGTGCAAGGAGTCAAGTGCAAGTTGCAATCCTTGCCATGACTCCTTGCAATGACTCCTTGCAATGACTCCTTGCAATGACTCCTTGCAATGACTCCTTGCAATGACTCCTTGCAATGACTCCTTGCAATGACTCCTTGCAATGACTCCTTGCAATGACTCCTTGCAATGACTCCTTGCAATGACTCCTTGCAATGACTCCTTGCAATGACTCCTTGCAATGACTCCTTGCAATGACTCCTTGCAATGACTCCTTGCAATGACTCCTTGCAATGACTCCTTGCAATGACTCCTTGCAATGACTCCTTGCAATGACTCCTTGCAATGACTCCTTGCAATGACTCCTTGCAATGACTTTCATGATGATGATTCCTTGCAATGACACCTTGTAATGACTCTCATGAGAACAACTCAAGTGAACCCAGCGGAAGAACCCTTCGCCATGCTTTCGGGAAAAAGAGGAGATCTGGCGACCTTTTTTGGGGTTGAGTTGATTCTTTGTGAGAAGCCACCAAGCACAAAGGGAGAGAAACCTGTTCGCTCTTCAGGGGGTACACACCCAGCCACACCCAGAAGGCCTAGACCCAAAACACGGGATTTATTTGTGGGCTGCCCTCAGATCCCCCGCTAAAAGTTTAACTTTTAGTGGGTTGAATGGAAACGACCACTAAACACTAAAAGGCTAAAAAGCTAAGGGAATGGCTGGGAACCACCAAGGTTTGTGGGTGGAGCGCGCTGGAATGAGTGCCACTCGCTCCTGCAGGAGGTCCACTTGCGTGAGCCACACAGCCAGCACCCAGTGCCCGTTCCTAACGAATCCGAAAACGGCAGGCCCAACACGTGGACATCGCCTGGAACCAAATTTTTCTGTGAGTTGAAAAGCACAAACACGAAGCGGCTGAAAGACAAACAACAGTTTACAAGCCTGTCTGACTTTCCATCGGAGACCCTTTGGTGGACATTGGACATTATTTGCATGCGAAATTCTGTCCACCAACCATTTGGGAGAATTCGGCCTAAGTATGTTCAAGCCAGCAAAAGGTGTTGTTTTTTTCACTAAAATAATGGCCTTATGTTGAACTCACTAGCTCCACGGAATGGTTCAAACCCAGCGGGACAAGGAAACGAGAGCATGGGGCTGCCGGCTGCTTGCGCCCGTTTGGTCACACGACAAAACGGAAATGGGAACCCAAGAAAGCAACATGAAGCGACATGGGCAGCTGGCTCTAGCGATAGGTCGTGTTCGGCGAGCTTCCTGGGGCCCAACGACAACGCTGGCTTCGTCCGGGACCTCGTTGGGGGTGCGAAATGGGCCCCTTTGCGAAGATGGCGTCTTTGCTCTTCTGGCCTCTCCGGGACTTTGTCTTCCTGGTCTTCGTCTTCCTTTCCTAGTCCCGGACCTCATCTTCCGCTTGTCCGCGTGCCCCTTTTGCGGGATGGCTTGCACCAGTCGTCTGCGGCACTCTTCGCCTACAAGGTCAGGTCTTGTTTAGGTGGTTGCTCGCGGTGGCCCTGAAGTGTGCTTTCCCTGCTTTTCTTCTTTCTTGGTTCAGGTTTTGCCCACGGAGACCCAACTTTGGGGCTGTTTTGCTTTGTGTTGGTTTGTTCTCGAACTTTTCTTCTGGTGGGAACTCGCTCCTACGGGAGCATGCGTGTGGCGAGCTCCAGTATAGCCTGGGGCCAACTTTTGGTGCATGGAGCCATTTCATGACACCATCAGCCAACGAAGCTCGTGGTGTTGTGGGAGGCGATTTTCAGCACGCCAAATCCTGCACCATTTAAAAAAGTTGTGATCTTCTGAAGGTCCTATGGCCCCCCCCGCCTGGAACCGCTGTTGGTTGCATTGCGCTGTCTAAGTTGCTAAGGGAAGCCATCCTGACTCAATATCACTCGACATGGAACCTACGTTTGAGCTTGGCTGACTAGCCTCCACCTCATGCTGGCTATAAACCAATCAGAACAGCTCAGAGCTGTCATGGGCCAAGTACGGCAGAGGCTGGAGTCCGACCATTGACTGTTTGTGACCGTCTTGAAATAGGCCTTTGGATGGCTCTCAACGGAAACCGAAGCGAAGCCGAATGCTTGGAACAGAGCCAACATTTGAGAAGCATGCATTTCCAGCCAGCACACACCTGTGTGGCTATTGTCCCCTGC
Source organism: Effrenium voratum (assembly GCA_963377175.1). NCBI lineage: Eukaryota > Dinophyceae > Suessiales > Symbiodiniaceae > Effrenium > Effrenium voratum. The sequence goes on along the minus strand of CAUJNA010000226.1, from coordinate 173,754 downwards.
AAAAACAGTTGAACTCGTTGCTGGTCAATATGGGGAAACACGCATTGTCAACCAACAAAGATGAAGATCGATCATGATCCAACAGCATGATATCATCGATAGGTTGATAGGTTGACCGGGGATCCCCACTGTCTGGCAATGGCACTGGCCGTGTGCCCTTCTGCATCTCGGCCTCGATGCGTATTGCATTTCTCTAAATACTACATTTCAATACATGTATATACATATATGTAATACATACATATATATATATATATTATATCAATGTAGTATATATATATATATGTGCTTGTACACATGGAGTATAAGAGAAAGCCAGTTGTCCAAGTACCCGGAGATCAAACCGTCGCTTTCGGTCACCAAACTACAGAGTAGCTAACAAATGTGTATATTGATTTGATGCATCATGCAGTGTTAGGATATGGAATAAGCTATCATACAGAACTGGAGACATGCGACACCTGGTTAGCTCCCGTAGTGCTCACTGGATCTCTGACAAAGGTCGGTGTTGTTTCGGACTCACTGAACATGGATCTCGACAAACGAGAAGGGAACGCAAAACAGGGGCGCTGGTATCTAAGACATGGCTAGTAACCGCCTGACTTGCATGTTGAATGATGTTTGCTCATGATTCATGACATGTTTGTACTGAGGCTGTAGCTGCGCTGACTTTCAGGTGGCCCCTTTCCCTTGTATCGCCTAGTGGGCATGATGCACTCTAAAAACCTGCGGTGAACAGGGCCTTCCATGCGAGCACCTGCGAAACATCTCCTACCCAGCCTCGGAATAAAGCCCCAAAGCATTGTTTTGCATAAAGAACCAACGGTGAAAGAGGAAGACGACGTCTTTCCAGAAAAAAAACAACGCAATCGAAAATCAAATGCAACTATCCGAGTCACACAGCTCACCTGTGGCCAAGGCTGTCCAAGATCGACAGCCCTGCAGTATCCAGCAGCATCTGGCATGAGTTGATGCATCGGCACAAGCTTCCCCTGCAGCAAACAAACCTTACCTTTCACCTAGCCCAGGAAAGCGCAGTGAGTCAAAAGTCGTAAGTGTCACAACTTGGACCGCTCAGAAGGAAGGCCATGGACTTGCCGCCAAGGTTGCTGGCCTTTGCATCCAACGTTCTAGGCTGGAATTAGGACCCCAGCAAAAAATATCGTTTTTTGCCTGGTTAGTGGAACAAAAAGGGACCCCAACAAAGCAAAAAACAAAAAGGGGAGCTAATTCTGGGGAAGTGCTAGCATGATGAACTGTTGATGAAGCTCCAGGTGCTGTGAACGAGACAATCAATGAACCGCCGCATTCAGGGAGCTTCTGGTGTGCACTCGGGTGGATTGCTTTGGGCACACCCCTTGAAACCAAAGCGAATCTGGGAACCCCAGGACCATTGCCTCATTCTCAACTATGACCGAGATCAAGGAGACATCAATGTAGGGCCGTTCATTGGTCAGCATGCTCCTTCCAGCAAGCCCGCTTCTTTTTCCCGATTGCGAGGGAACGAGCTTCAGAATGACAGCTTCAATGCAAGTATGCGCAATGTTAGCCCCAGTTGCGACGAACTCGGCGAGTGGCTCAAAATGTTGGCTATTGGCGAGGAACACCCGGAATGTCAATGTGCCCCTGGCTTTGGGCAATGAGCTGATAGGCGCTTCTAAAAACCAAGAAGAACTAGGCTTATGGTAAATAGAAGATCCGACTTTGAAGGATTCAGATCCAACCACGCCGACAAGGCGGCATCACCTTGTGAGTTTACGCAGTTGAAAGATTGACAGCCTATGGCCTGCTTACTTGCTGGCAGGGGCAATGCCAACCTGGGTCCTCTTCGCAGCTTGGCTTGTTGGTTTCCCTGAAAAGCCATCCAAAGATCCCCGTAGTTTGAGACCCTTGGGTATGCACAGGCTGAGCCGGGCCGAGCCAAAGAAGTGTCATAAGTCCTGCGAACCCGTCGATTCAGTGAGAAAAGAACAACCTGGGGGTTGTCAATGCCTCTTTTTGGATCTGGCGCCGCTTGTGCCATGCCTTTTCGAGGAGTCACCAAAATTATGGAGCCCCATGAATTTGACATCCCTGCCCCAGCTCCGCATACACAAATGAACCAACCTGAAGTTGGCAGCAACCAACACGTCACACTAGTGACCTTTTCAAAGGATGCACACAATCGATATCTTGCTTATAAATGCACATTTCAATTAAGTACTCTCCGAAAGGCACGCGAACAGTTGCACGCCACACAGGGCATAGTCAACCCACAATCTCTGCCTTCGCGGGCACGCCCACTGCACACAGCTGAACATGTTCGCGGAGTGCTTCATGGCTCCTGTGCAAAGACCTTCTCTGAAGTTCGGAATGCTCCCATTTTCGAGTCAGAGTGCCCTAAAAGGGCACTTCTGCGAAACCTAGTCAAAAGTCTCTGCGGCAAAAGTCGGGAGATCCGCTTTCGCACCTTAAACACCCATGGTGAGATCCGACCAAGGTGTGCGTCGGCAAGAAAACTACCTGCACAACGGTGCAAGCGAAGTGGGTCGCAGGTAATGCCACAAGCTGCTGGCAGAGTGCTTTTGGTCAAGAAGAACGTGTACCTGGTTTCTCCATGACCCTTTAAAAATGGGTCCATGACTTGGGTAATGAGCAACCATTTTTTAAGGTTCATGGAGACTCCAGGTAGTCGGAGGCCATCTGCTTGGATGACTGGCAGCTCTGAGACATCTCCGGCTCTGCCCCTGCGCACGTCAGCGCCCTTGTTAAGCCGCCCGGTCTGAGCTCTGTCTCTGTCTCAAATCTCAAGCCAACCGCAATCGGGATGGAACATGGGGAGTTGAAAGCAAAAAACAAAAACACCCGGTCACCCCGAAATGTTCAACCCTCTGACTGGACCTGAAAACCAAAAAATGATTTGGCACCTAACAATCATGACGAAACCTGGGAACCCCAAGTTTGAAGCCTAGAAACTACAAATTAACAAATTAAAGGCAAGCGAAACCGGGCTCCCTATACTTCCCTGTTTTGGTGGTCTTACACATCAGTTTTGTTGGTTGCCAATTCAAAGTGAGTTCCTTAAAGAGGGGTGATGCGTAAAGGCACCCTTCTCCGGGTTGCTTCGAAAGGGGAACTAAGTGAAATCAGAAACCACCAATCAGGATTCGAGTTGGGCCCAGTTGCAGAATGCATATTTTATCTGTTGCTTCACTTTGAGCCACCGGTAACAAAAAGCAACATGTATCCTAAGAGTCTACCCCAATGATGTGGGGGCCATATCCCATTTGGCATAGACGCCCCTTAGGCACGAGACTCACCCGCGACCTCGCCTTGAGCACCTCTTGTCGGCCATCGGCACAAGCCAAGTGCAGCGCCTCAGTCCCAACGTCGTGTGCCTGGAGTCTCCATGAGCATCCATGACCCTTAAAACACGGTTACCCAAAATAATGGGGTCATGGACCCGTTTTAGAAGGGTGATGGAGACTCCAGGTATAAGGTGCCAGAACGGTTTTGGGTCAAAATAGGCTAACACTAGTAGCATGTCGAAAACAAGGGGGCATGTCCAAATGGGAAAGGGTCGAGATTTAATTTGGGTTTTTTTTGGTTTTATTTTGGGATTTTGTTTTTTCCGTCCTGGCTGCTAAAATGCTGTAATTTACAGCATTTTCTCGCAAAATGTACGCATTTTACGCGTCCGTCAACATCATCAGAATCGTTTTCAACATCCCCCGCATGTCCAGCCAACATCGCCAGCATCACCAGCAAATTGGCTTCCCGCATCTCATGGTAAAAGTGAGGATTCAATGAAAGGCGCAGGGGGGTTGGGGGGGGCGGCAGTGCCCCCTTGAAGGGGGGCGGCACCCCCCCATGATGATCGAAAAATTAGGGGCAAAGAAGTAACGGTCGCAGATCGAAAAAGTGATGATTCAATTAGGGGCAAAAAGTCCAAAAATAGCGGGGGGGTTGGGGGGGGCTGCCCCCATGATGATTGAAAAAGTGATGATTCAATTAAAGGCGCGGGGGGGTTGGGGCGGGCGGCAGCCCCCCCATGATGATCGAAAAAGTGATGATTCAATCAGGGGCAAAAAGTCTAAAAAATAGCGGGGGGGTTGGGGGGGGGCGGCAGCCCCCACCACGATGATTGAAAAAGTGATGATTCAATTAGGGCCAAAAAAATATTAAAAAAAAAAGCAGCGGGGGGGCATCAGTGCCTCTGTGCCAAGGCCTCATGGTACAAGTGAGGGTTCAAATACGGGCAAACTAATCCCTGCAGATCGAAAAAGTGATGATTCAATCAGGGGCAAAAAGTCTAAAAAATAGCGGGGGGGTTGGGGGGGGCGGCAGCCCCCCCCATGATGATCGAACAATTAGGGGCAAAGAATCTAAAAAGTAGCGGTCGCGTGATGATCGAAAAAGTGATGATTCAAATAGGGGCAAAAAGTCTAAAAAATAGCGGGGGGGTTGGGGGGGGCGGCAGCCCCCCCCCACGATGATTGAAAAAGGGATGATTCAATGAGGGCCAAAAAAATATAACAAAGCAGCGGGGGGGTCATCAGTTCCTCTGCGGCAAGGCCTCATGGTACAAGGTGAGGATTCAATCACGGGCAAACTAATCCCTGTAAAACACCTAAAACGTAGCGGGGGTGGGGGGCGGCAATTCCCCCCATGATGATTGAACAAGTGATGATTCAATTAAAGGCGCGGGGGGGTTGGGGGCGGCAGCCCCCCCATGATGTCGAAAAAGTGATTCAATCAGGGGCAAAAAGTTGGGGGGGATGATGATTGAAAAAAGTGATGATTCAATTAGGGCCAAACAAGTATTAAAAAAAAGCAGCGGGGGGGGGCATCAGTGCCTCTGCGCCAAGGCCTCATGGTACAAGTGAGGGTTCAAATACGGGCAAACTAATCCCTGCAGATCGAAAAAGTGATGATTCAATCAGGGGCAAAAAGTCTAAAAAATAGCGGGGGGGTTGGGGGGGGGCGGCAGCCCCCCCCATGATGATCGAACAATTAGGGGCAAAGAATCTAAAAAGTAGCGGTCGCATGATGATCGAAAAAGTGATGATTCAAATAGGGGCAAAAAGTCCAAAAAATAGCGGGGGGGTTGGGGGGGGGCGGCAGCCCCCCCCACGATGATTGAAAAAGTGATGATTCAATGAGGGCCAAAAAAAAAGTATTAAAAAAAAAGCAGCGGGGGGGTCGTCAGTTCCTCTGCGGCAAGGCCTCATGGTACAAGTGAGGATTCAATCACGGGCAAACTAATCCCTGTAAAACGGCCGCCAAAGAATCTAAAAAGCAGCTGTCGCATGATGATCGAAAAAGTGATGATTCAATATTTTAATCGAAAGGGGGGTCGCGGGGTACCAGAGAGGAACTTGCGATGCTGAGGATGCAGGAAGCCAAGGCCAAAAATCAACTGGGAAAGCAGAGGATGCGAAAAGCCAAAGCCAGAAAGCCGCAAAAGCCACAAAGCCAAAAAGCCAGCGGAACTGGCAATGCAGAGGATGCGAAAGAGAGGAACTGTGAATGCAGAGGATGCGAAATGAAAAGCCACAAAAGCCACAAAAACCCACGTAAAAGCCACAAAAGCCAAAAAGCCGAAAAGCCACCCACCCTGAAAAACAAAAATAATTCCTAAAAAAAACGAAAAAAACATCCTAAAAAAAATGGCCCTCCAATGGGAAACCCTGACAAATGGTAGAAAGGGATCCCTATGTTGAGACAGGCCCATATTATTATAAGAAGGGGGTCAGGGGGTCTGGACAAAGGAAATAACAATCTGCAGGGTACAGGTTACCCTTTTTTGGTCTTAAAGGGAAACCAAAAAGAAAACCACCATTTTGGGGGCGCCCCCTTTCACCGGCTGCAGTCTTCTGGGAAATGTGTGTCCCAAAATGACCTGCCACTAGGTCATTTGCTGTTGGCCAAGCAGGAATGCAAACTGAACTGCTCGATTGCTCCCATGAAAGCCAACCATGAACCTCCAAACAAGTTTTGAGACAAAGCTCAACAAAAGGGGATGACACAGAAGGGGACCACACAAATGTCTTGTTTCCATTCAGTTGTGTGCAGCGGGTACCCAATGATAGGAAGCAGTCACACGTCGGCAGGAAGCCACTTCGGTCTGAAAACTATCCAGAGGGCCCTAAACCTTTGGGCCAAGTGGCCCACACCCAACATGTTTTGTCTGCGCGCCACTTGAACTACAAAGCAACGCCTCTGTTCAATTTGCGGCCCACCAGGCCTAGATCTGACCAACTCAATGAACTTCGCTTTTCGTCAAGTCTCTGTCATTCCCGCCATGACTAATGAAAATTGGCCTTTTCGAGATACCAAAGTCGGCCTTCCCTATAACAACTTTATGACAGGGGCATTCTCTTTGTATCACAGCTTACAGCCAGACATTTCCTCCTACAACCATAAGTCCCACATGACTGGACAGAGTTAGAAACCCCTGCAAACAATTAGCTGCTTGCTGGTCAAAAGAGAAAAATGAAGGAACCCCAGGGCAAAAGCGCAAACATTTGAGTTGTGCGCAGTGAGGCGTTGCCGGCTACTTCGGGGGTCACTGAATATCCCCTTCAAAAGTTGATCAATTTCCTCATGGTGTCCATTGCGATTCCTGCTTTTGGAGGTTCTCTTTAAAGGGAAATGGCTACATCCCTATCTCTAAGTGGTGTCCATGATCCTTTGGGTTTCCCTTTAAAATCCTTTAAACCAACCCAAAAACAGGACCTAGGTCCTCCAGTAGAGAGCTTCGAAGAATAAGGGTACCAACTATTTTATCTGCTTTGTCCATTTTAGTCACGCCAAACCCCTCCCGACAAAAAAAAAGGAACGGAGAAAGGGAACCTAACTGGGACCTAGTCAAAGATCACTGCGGCAAAAGTCGGAAGATAAACACCCATGGTGGGATCCAACTCAAAACACCAACCCAACAACCGGACCCAAAGCGACTGGGCGCGGTGCATTGCGGCCATCGTTGTCGCGCTCCAGCAGTGAGGCCCCGCAGGAGATCCTGACGCCCGAGGAAGATCCCGCCAATGGCGCCCAACAGCCCATTGAGTCTGCCTTGTTTGGTTGTTTTGTTTTGATGTGTGATTATTTGTTTGTTTGTGTGTTCGTTTGTTTGATTGTGTGTTTGATTTTTTTGGTTGTTTCTTTGATTTGTTTGCTCAATTGCTTGGTTGTTTGTTTGGTTGTTTGTTTGTTTGGTTGGTTGGTTTGCTTGTTTATTGGATTGTTTGTTTATTGTTTGTTCCGTTTGGTTGGTTGGTTTGCTTGTTTGTTTCTTGTTGTGTTTATTTCATGCTTGGGCCCCCCAAATGAAGGAAATACCAACCCAAAGTAGAGGAGATACCCACCAAGCAAAGGGGTCTTTTGTCCATGGTCCATCCTGCCGGGTGTTGAGTCACAAGCCGGACATCAGAAAAGCCATAATTATAAGGTACGGAGCCGTCTTCATGAGCTCGTTGTAGTTTGCCCATGCCGAGATAAATGCACTGATCAACAGGACGCTGCCACCAGCTAAGCACTGAACTCCGATCTGGGACTACTCGAGGCGGGTTGGGTCTTCCGAGCTAGCACAGCTTCGTATGGGTTGTGTTTTCTTGAAGACTCCCTTTTCAGCCTGGCTCAAAGGGAAACGGGAACCAAAAGGAGAACCACCATTTCAGGCGCTCCCCATTTTTAAGACATGCCCGTATTGCCGCTCACATCGATGGCCCAACTCTGAAAAAGAAATACATCCAACGGTCCAGATTTTCAGGGGTCACTGGATTTCCCAAACTGAAAAGTTACAATTGGCTAGTGGTTTCCATTGAAACGATCGCCACTTTTGGAGGTTCCAAAACGGGAAAGAGGACACCCAGATTTGCCCTCCGACATCCTCCGACCAACTAACATGGAAGTGCACAAATCCCACTTCCAAGTAGAAAGTAGTCTTTGTACATGGGTCTGTGCACTTCCATGTGGTCGGTGGGAGGGTAGCCTACCCTGAAATCTGACATATAAATTTGGAGAAGACCTACCTCTGCCAAGGGGCAAGTACTGCAAGGTGCGGATATTGCCCTGCTGGCACGCCAGCCTGGGACAACTGCCAGGGCACAGCCTAAACTCCAGGGACAGGAAGTTAGGAAGCGCCACATGGGTGGTGAACACGACGCTGTCTTCAGCTTCCCTTGAAAAGGTTGGTTTTTCCCGTTTACCCTCTACAGGAACTATGGGTTCAAATCCCCAAATCACCAATCCAAACCACCAATTAGGGGTTGCTTGATGATCTTGATGTCTGCAATATCCTGTAATATTATTTTCAGCTCCCCTATGACGTCTTTCCCACTCAGGGGGCTTCCTTTGCACAGAAGATGGGCCAAGCATCACAGCTCCGAAGCTGATGGCTTATTTCCTGCAGCGTCTTCATGAGAGCCGGCATTCGCAAGAGAAAGCCAATGTACCAATCAACAGTGATAAAGGTACAAACCAAGCAAGCAACGGTAAACAAAAGAACACAAACAGTATATCCTTATATATATATATATATCATTGTAATTAGTGCCTTCAGTGTCCGCTTGCGCTGATGATGAACGTGTCTGTGTCATGTGGTTGATTGCTTCCTCGTGCAAGTGATTGCATTACAAACCTCATCTGAATCTGTTCAATGCCTGACCTGCTCCAAAGGAAGCAAACACGCAGCCTACTTCTGGACTCGGAGATATGCGTGGCACCAAATAATAATTGGAGGACCACCCATGAGCATGCGTTCATTTGCCAACGCCATCAAATGATGCTGCCAGGAATACAAGCACCTCCGCTGCAAGGATGCTGCCAGGTAAATGCAAGCTACCACACGGGTCAGATCAGGGCGTCACTACGCGGCGCATGTTTCGCTGTACCAAGAATGGGATTCAAAACTGGATTCTCTCCAATTCCCAAGCTAGCCATTGCAGAAGCAAATGATCGAATCAGCCGGCTCTGCATTGGAAGTCACCACCTTTTTTGAGGCGTACACGAACAGGTTGTAGATGCTGCAGCTCTTAGATGCTAAACGCATTGTGTTGCTTGGCGTTGATGATGTCTTGTAAGTCCTGTTCTCATATGTGAGGTAGCATGCTCGAAGTCAAGGAACCCCGCAAGCTAAAACCATACGCCGTCTACTAACCTTCTTTCAAGCGCTGAAGTACCTGGTCTTTGCGAGGCTTTGTGGCCGATCCATTTCCCCAAGAGAGGCCCAAGCTGAATGAAAAAAGAGAGCACCTAGCATCTAAACAGAACCACTTTGCAGACATGCCAGAGTCAGCTCCATTCCCCCACCAAAGGCCTAAGCTCAATGTAGGAATTCCCCCAGAATCAGCTCAACGTAAAAAACCAAAAAACACTGGTCAGTCGGTCAGCCCCATTCCCCCAGAGTGCGGTCATTGTAAAAAAAGGAAAACACAAAAACAAATCCAACAAAAAAAAGTTGGTGTAGCTCTCATGGTGCCGGGCTTCAGGCATCACCGCTGTGCGGCCCTGCAGGTCTCGCTGCTCAAGGCTCACACCTCCGAAGGACCAAAATGGGAACATCCGCGTTCCTCTTGGTGCCTCTTGGTACAACCGCAACGGTGCCACAGAAGAAACACCCTACAACCAACCAACGGCCACAAAGACATCCGACAACCAGCCAACCAGCCGACCAGCCGACCAGCCGACCAGCCGACCAACCGACCAACCAACCAACCAACCAACCAACCAACCAACCAACCAACCAACCAACCAACCAACCAACCAACCAACCAACCAACCAACCAACCACACACACCCACACAAGCACACTCAAGCGGCGTTTGACACGTCCTGATTGAACCCTTGAAAGAGGCTCGCCGCTGTGCTCCGCGCGGGCAAGCTTGCGTGATCAAGGCCACGACGTGTTTCGTTGCAGGGGGGGCTGGTGACCACCCAATGGGTGAGGCGCCTGTAGTAGGGGATGAGTGCACTTGCGTGAAAAGATAGGGCGTACCGAATACAAGGACAACGGTTCCGCTTGGGACACGGTTCACCTTTGGACTGCAAGCTTAGCAGTTCACTTTGGCAACATTAGGTGAACCCTTCCACATCTTTATTGGTATAGAAACAAAACAAGGGCTACAGTCCACAGAGACCACGTAGTTCTATGTCTCACAGTACAGTGAGTACAGCCAGGACTTCTCCAAAAGAAATGCTCTATGGCAGTGCCCTTTCAAACTCCGAGAGAGACAGCCACTTGCACGCGCAGCTGAAATAAGATGCAAGCCACCGTGTTTTTGTTTCTTTTTTTCTTTTCTTTTACAAGAGACATTCCCTAGTGTTGTTTGCGCTTGAAGGGCCAGGTGCCTTCTCCAACTCTCACTAACCAAAAGGCCTTTCAAAGCTCAACCCTCAGCGCAATTACCAGTAGACGTGCGTAAACTGAAATTGGTACTGCTGGAAGAACCGGGGGATGACTGTTGGGGTACTCTTGGAATTCTGCTATCTACCCCTTCACCCAACACTTCCGCTTGCGGACACCTCCCATTCGGCTCTGCCTTGCAGGTAGAGCCATTCCATCAACGACGCCTCGGATCGTCCCGTCCGGGGCTCACCGGGCCACCAAAAGGATCTAACCGCAACAAGTCCTACCGTTGGCAGCACGGAACCTGACTGGTCCTGGTTTGCACCATGTTCCTCTTACATGAACCTTCTGGTGGTCTCCATCTTAACAGGCGAATTTGATCACCTGCTGTTTGCCATGACTGAACATGGCTCTCTCTTAGCAACGGATATGAAGAAGCCGCCTAGCTGCACATGTGGTCATAGGTGTGGCCGAACCGGTCAAAGGATCCGTGTAAGTCCACGTATCTCAATCTCAATTCGAGACCCCAAGCTTCCAATTACTCTTTGAGGACGTACTTTGACCCATGTTCACTCCTCCAGTACATCCTCAGGTCACTTGGACCCTGATGGTGAGATACCACATAGTTCACCACACGTGCAAGATGCTGTGCAATGAACTACTGGACTGGGCACTTGGTTTAGATCGTGCATGGAATTTGCCAGAGCTGAGGAACAGCCCAGGACGATCACCACAAGCCGCTTTGTTGTTTCCTGCTGGACAGTCAGTATCTAAGTGCAGTCTCCAAATATTCGACCTAGAAGTTGCAGTGGGACCTGGAGTCTCCATGACCGTTTAAAAATTGGTCCATAACCCCATTATATATATTTTGGGTAATGACCCCCTTTTTTAATGGTCATGGAGACTCCAGGGATTCGTATTTCCCAGGTCGTATGATCGCAGATGAAAACACACAGACTCGTGGTTTGGGTGGCAGGGACGTTGATGGCGCTGGTGGCGGCAGCAGTGCTGGTAGCCCTCGTGGTGGCAATGATGGTGCTATTCCAGCAAATAACTTCCTTCCTGTAGGCTTCTGACCGATACTGGCGTGATCTCACACAATTGGATGTCAAGCGCATTGTGAGACCAAGCTCGTGTATCGGTTCGTGATGAATAGTCGCTCAGTTCCATGGCTAGCTTCTGCCCACCCAATGTGGAGCGGATGTGCTGATCCAATTTGGCCCAGTTCTTGTCGCCATCTTCCAGTGTGTTTCCATTGGCTTGGCTACTCCCTGGTCCCCTTTCCGGCTTGTTCGATCCAAAAACAAGGCCTTGCACGCTCCATTCAACTTTCAGCACCTCTCGAGATGCCATTCGGGGGAGTTTCCCTTGCCCCGCGCCCACCAAATTTGCCTCGGCGTTTTTGGGTCGAATTTTCCTTCAGCTTCCGTCACTTCCTTCAGCGGGCTCCCCCGCATCGTTCACCTTGGCGGCCAGCAGGAAGGCCGTGCAGCCCTGGGCGTCCCTGAGGACGAAGACCTGGCACCCACGGCACGCTTGGAACGCTGGCTTTATGCTTAGCCCTGCTACCCTCCCCTGATGTTTCGGGGGGGGGTGGTCCTGGGTCCAAACCATTTTCCGTTTGAAGGGACCGGGTCCCTGTCAAGCGCCATGTTGATTGGTGGGAGGGTAGCGTGTTTACTGTCGAGAAGCTAGCTAAATGCATTATTCTAGCTTCACATGTTTCGAGGTTACCTGAGGGATAACTTTGAACTGGAGTCAACATGGGGCTACTATCACGCCCAGACCATCCAAGTACTCCAAATGCCCCGCTTTGTGTTGCGTATATTTCGACCAACCAGGCTGTCCATGGCAAGTACCTGCTTTTTTATTCAGGGGTTGAAATCATACAGTGCCCTTAAACAAGTGCGTATTGGTTGTATGTGGGGGATATGCTGAAGTCCTCTTGTATCACTGGTTTGTGGCCGTCCAATCAACTTGAAAGGAAGGCAAGACTTGAAGCACGGCTATGTCTCGATTCTGGTGCCCCAGGATATAGGGCAACGCCAAAGGGTGCCAAGAGGGAGCCCAATTTTGAGCCACACACAAATCTTGAAGTCCTCTTTGGTCCGATCAAAGTGAAAGGCAACTGAAAACTTCCGTCTGGCCGCTGGACTCCGTACAAATGGGGCCACTGCACTCTCCCAACTCATGAGATCTCAAGTCATACCTGAGGTACTTCCAGGCAAACATGTGGCAAATCCGAGAGCACTTGGACCCAGAAAGGGGACCATCATTTGGCTGGTCAAAAATATGGTAACCCCAAAATGGGCTACCCGATCGGTAAGTGGAACCATGGACCAAACAAAACCTGCGGTCCAATTCCTGGTGGTTTCATTTTGACCCATACCCATTGGGAGCAATGCATCATTGTCGATTTGCCACCACTGGTGTGATACGACTGGAAGGCCTTGCCAATGACAAATTTGTCACTTCAAGGGCACTTTCTACATCTCCCCTTGCTCCAGCTCTGAATCAGTTGCCAAGACACGCGCAACTGGAAGCACTATAAATTGCAAATCCCAAACAGATTTCGAGCAAAGATTTCGAACACTAACAACGCTGCTTCGAAATATGTTGGTTGGGAAAAGAAGAAGCTCTACTCAGCTGTTCGGTGGAACCCTTTTTGTGGAAGACCATGTTTTTAGTGGGGCAGCCACCAAAAAACAAGGGCAAAAAGAATTGGTGCCACTGAACAACTGAGTCTACTTCGGCTTCTCAAGCCGATGTTTGCACACATCCCTCGCCAGGCAACCAGGTGGTCGCCTCGCTTCCCGAGTGTCGGGTCCAGTCGACGGTGCCGCGCCTCGGGCCCAGTGTGCCGGTCCTTGTCGCTGCAGAGCATCTTCAAAGCGGAGACCTGCCGTTCGCCACCGGAAGCCCCAAAAGCGGCATCTGTTCTTGGCGCAAGTGCCTGTGGATCCGGATCCACACGTGGTTTGTTTGAGCAACCGGGTTGGGCATGCTTGTTTTCTGATCCACAAAAAGTCTGAGGTTGGATGAAACCCTGCAAATACGGGGACAAACTGTCGACGAACCGGCGCAGGACTTTGTGAAACTCCAGCACACCGGATGTGTTTTGGATAGCACTTTGGCAACTTGTTTCTTCGCAGTGAAGCCTGCCCACTTGGGCTGAAACCTGTTTGATGCTGACATGGGTGAGTATAATACAGCAAAAAGATTTGCAGGAGATGAGTTCTTTGACAATTACACTGATTTAACAGTGTTTCAATACCACCCCAAACCCTACGCTATTGAACATGTCTGCAAGGCGTTGTCTCGAGGATGTGAAAGTCCGACACAAATCGCAGGACAATCTCGACATGATCATGTGCTGAACTTACTCCTATAGGTTAATCCTCTTTTCAAATGTGCAGCAAGACATCTTGTTTGAGTACCTACACGACTTATGTCGCTTCCCTAACACCCTAAAGTCTCAAATTTCTGGGCGACCGACTACGAACTTTCGACAACGTGTGTGAAATGGCAAAAAGGGCCTCTGTGTGACTTGGTGGCCAAATCCTTTGGGGCAGGGCAAGGTAGCCGGAACACGCAGGTGCATTTTATAAGGGGTCTTCTCTTGACTCCACGAACCAGCAATGCGACTCAGCCACCGACCAGGTTGCAACCCAAGACCCTGTTCCTGGACCTTCATGTTTGGCCTTGTGACCCGGTGGTTTATGCGGCCGAACAATGCTGGGGTCAATAAAAACGGTCATCCCGGGGGCCCGGGCATTCCGACCCTGCGCGGCCGCATGCACTGCAAATGAGCCGGACTCATTCGCGATGTCCTGGGCGAAAGATGTGGCGAACACCCTGAAGGTTGGGGGCAAGTCTGGAGCTAAAAGAACAACACCAAAGGAATCCGTCCCATTTTGGGGGTCCATTTACAAAACCAAAAGGACATCCACCCCATTTTGTGGCTCCATGTTGAGAACACCAAGCATATGTCAAGCCCCTGCTGTTTTACTGCCGGGACTTCGGCTGTGCGGGCGTCATGGGCCAGCAGCAGCGAGGTGAGGCTCTCCAGGCCTGCGAAGACTTCGGTTGATGGGTCAAATTCCAAATCGGCTAGCCCCCAGTGAACATCCGATTCAATCCAACCACTAAAATAGGTTCCAAAATGGGTGGTGAATTCACCTACCCCAAGATGGTACCATTGGTTTTGACGCACAGCCAGTTGACAAAGTCAGGACTCTAGGGGTACCTTCCCATTCTTTCGCGGCATCCTTCTTTCTACAAAACCACCCAAAACCCTGGGGAAACAGCTGGTTTTTGCAAAGAACGATGGTCGAAAAGAATGGAATTCGGAATCAACCCCTAGAAGGACCTGCTTTGGGGCAGGGAGAAACTGCAGGGGAACTGCTCAAACGAACTGACTCTTTAAAAGGAAACAATCTGCTGGGATCCTTGCACCCATTGAAACTTCACCGGGGAGATCTGTCGATTCCTGGTTAGAAGGGACCCGTGCGTTCCATGTTAGTGGGCGGAAGGCTACGTGTTTGAGGCTGTTGAAAGGAAAAAGCAGGGGAACCGGGACGTCTTTTTCTCAGGGTGCTTGCTTTTGAGCTTGTTTTCAGTAACATGGGGAGAAATCAAAGGGAACCACCCAAGTTTCCGTGGTACTTCCAAAGTGAAAGTACCAGGAAAAGGTTAGGGCTCAAGCTTTGCCACCGGACTTTTTGGCAGTGCCTCCTGGAGGGGTGCCTGCTTCGGGATTGTTTAAAGAAGAAATCAAGGAGGAAAAAACGGTTAACGGCCCAAGAATGGTCAGGCTCGGTCTTGCAGTTAGGTCTTGCGACTCTGCTGAATTCGCTGAAAGGCCATTCCGTTCGGTTGTCCGGATCTGCAGCAGGGATCCCCCAAGTCCGTATCTGCAGCGGGTGTTTCCATACCTTTTGGGTCCCTTGCATTGAAGTTCCAGTCCCTCTGAACGACTGCGATCCGAGTCAAGGTCGGGCCACTCAACACAAAGGATACCCACCAGGCAAAGTGACAGCCAGTCACCAGCATCAAATTCATGCTCTACCAAAATCATCATGCCACTGTGTGATGTCTTTGTCCCGGCCGTGTTGCCTCAAAGCCGACCGGAAACGACCAACTACCATTCCAGCGCCTAAGAGGCACGACCAGTGCAACGCAGTGTTGCCATGCTCATCCTGGGTCAGACAATGACTAGGCTATGCAGAAACACTCAGCTGGCGCATGTATAATGTGTATGGTATACTATATAACAATGACACAGGATCCGAACTTATGGGCAACTTTTTCACGTATCCATACAGCTTGTTTTGTTTAGTTTAACAGGCTGGGGCCAATTCGAACGACCTGGTTCCGATCAGTGACACGGCAGACTGTAGACCATCACCGTTTCAACAAAGCCTGCGCAGTCAGAGCTCTTTGCTTGTGCTGAGGAGGTACTTAGTCACGGATTCCAGCAAAACAGGGAACTTTGTGCACTAACAATTGGTGAACGTGTATGTGTGTGTGTGTGTGCGCGTGCCCGTGCTTCTCTATCGGGAGAGGTCAACGTCCCCAACCGCAACGACGCCTAGTCAATGATAGCTTTTAGAATGTTTTCTTGCCTGGTTCCCCTTTCCTCGGATTCTTGCAGATTGAACTAAATCAAAAAGGATGTTCATTCCTCTGAATGACATGATTCACCAACCTGGCTGAGGGTCAAAGAAAGACGCTTTCATGGCCCTGGAGGCTTGCTTCCCTACTGCAGGCCACTCCAACCCTCCATTCAAGATCCACTCCTTTGCATCCACATCCTTTCCCGCAGCCAGAAGCTCTGCCACGAGGTGCGTGTGCTGTAGCCGCGCCGCCTGCGCTTCCGAGACATCTGAGCAGCTGCGGTCTGTTTCCGGGCGAATTGGACATTGATTCCTATACCTATGAGCAGATGTCCCATCCACCAGAGACTGGACGTGTTGACCGAACCTGTGTGGTTGAAGTCTTCTGGTGCTGCGATGGTTCGAGCCACTCCAGTTGGTTAGAACCTTGGTGTTAAGCAAAGTACGAGTGCAGGGAGTAGTTGACTATGGTCGACTTACCATAAAATAATTACAGCCATTCGAGCCCCAGAAAGGGGTCACCCGCAAAGAGATGTCTTGTAATATGGGTCTTGGGCGTCCGTCTCCGTTGACTTGCGATGGAGCAAGTGGCACGGAGATTGATCAACTAGGGATAATTTACAACCAGGGTTGTAAGCCACAAAGTAGATTGAGTATCCAAGTACAGTAAGTAGTTCCATGTTGCAACTTGGCGCAGAGTCCTATGAAACTGAAAAATGACATATGGCCATGGGTCAAAACCCCGTGGTGCACCTACCCCAAAATGGTGCCATTGCTTTTGAGCCATATCTATTCTATAATCAAACTTTTTCCTCGTGGGGTTGGGGCTGCGTGTATTCCAAGACAAGAATGATTGAACACTTCTCTGGCAATGGGGGGCAAGCTCTGGGAAAGGAATCTCGTTCAACTGAGAACCCTGCAACAATCGGATCGCATGTCCGCATCTGATTGCCCCAGCCCTGTGAGCAAATTATGAGACTTTGGATGCTGTCCAGCTCCAATCGATGCCGAAAAGAGGCGACTCTCAGCGTGTGGGAGGAAAAAGGCCCAACTGCACCTGCAGAAACCTCCATAGCACTAACTGCTTCTGCCGAAGCCAACTGGCACTGAGAGTGGGACAAAATTGAACATTCAGTGGGCTTCGGATTCCAGCCTCTCGTCAATGTCTTTAAAAGACATTGCCCTTCGTAAAGAAGCTAAGAAGTCAGCCAGTCAACAGTAGCTGCGACTTCTCCCTCATTTCCAAGCCGCTCCCAAAATGTTCTGAAACCGGGAGGACAGAAAAAAAACTGAAATGCGGAAGTGAATGTTGAGAAAACAACGCCAGGGACTGTAACCCGCATCAGAGGAAGCTCCTTTGCCCATGGAAACAAACCCAAAGTAGCATGGATGTTGCTTCAAAGGGAACCCCCGCTTGCTTTGGTTTCTTGTCGATATACTCAAAAGCATCCGAAAAAGGTACCTCAAAAAGCACAAGCATACACACAGCACACACAAACACACAGCACACACAAACACACACAACACACACACACACGAGAACAAGCACAAACAAATCCAAGCACAAAGACAAAGACAAAGACAAGACAAACACACAGACACACAGACACACAAACACACAGACACACCCACACAACAAAACACAAACAAACATACAAACAACACACAAACAAGCAACAAACAAGCAAACAAGCAAACAAACAATCGAACAAACGAACAAACAAACAAATGAACGAACAAACAAACAAACAAACAAGCAAGCAAGCAAGCAAACAAACACACAATACACACAATACACAAAGAACTTGATGGCTCTTGCGACTATTTTGTAAAGGGAATGAGGCGAATACCTTGTGTTTAACTTGCAACAATTACCATCTTAATCATGCCATGTTAGTCATTCTCCCAGTACTTCCAACTTCCCGCGCAATAAAGATAGATGCCCAGACCCCCCTGCCCCCCGGCTGTGGTGTAAAAGGGCACCCTTCTTTTGATGGTTGGTTTGAAAGGAAACCCACTGGGCGTCGAAACCGAGTTCCTGTGTGTGCCGCCTCTGCTACATTGTCCAGCTCCTCGTCACCCATTTCGTGGCACGGCGGCGCGAGCGACCTGTAGCCTGCCTTCTTTGGTTCATCGGTTGTCGGCTGGGACTCTGCTGGACGGGGCTGCCTGTATTTCCCCCGTGAGCATGACCCCACCAAAAGGAAACTCACTCTAGGGGAGAATAAGAAACCCTACAAGAGTGGGAACTCGCCTGGCGCAGGGCCTGAGTACTCCGGCAAGCATTTTTGAGGCCCGGAGCATTTGAAGCCTCGGGGCAATCGGCAAAGTCTGCTGCATGTCGCTGCGATGGGCTGAGTCTCCCATCGGATCCGTCTCAGACTTGTTCACCTCTGCCCCTGAACCATGGGTTTCTCGAGCTGGGATGGCTCACGAGATACAATCAGAACGGATCCCAGAAGCGGATCCAAGAATCAAGTTGCTGAGCACTGGCGAGTTTCTGTCACAGCACACTGAAACACAGCTGCGAGGTCGCAATATGATCATGCGCCGGCCTGTACGCAGGTGATCTTAGCTTGCCACGCTAGCCACCACACACGCGGTGTTCCTTTGCTTCTCGGCACATATCCATGAACGCTCAAGCAACCGGCCGCTTCAACTCCCGGCCACAAGGAATTCTCCCAATCGGTAACTCACCTTCAACTGGAGCAGAACATCCGGGTCACATGGGCACACAAGGGCTTGGACACCTCTGTTTCCCCCTCTGACCCGCTCAAACAGAGAATCATGGGCAAACCAAGGCAGGCTGGGAGGTGCAGCACACCAAGGCATGCTGTGTGAAAGTCTTCTACTTCTTTGCCTTGAAAGAGTGCAAGGTAGGGCAAGTCAGGGCAAAGGGACTTCTAAGCTGGGTGAATTGTAGCCACTACATGTGATTTCACCGAGCAAGTATTGTGGATCCTGATGATAGCCGGTCACGACTCAATTTGCCCAAACTGATCTCAGGCAGCCCTTCGGCATGAAGAAAAGGTTCTATGCGGGGGTCCCTTGAGGCCTTAAGTTCTTAAGGCCCTATCATACTTGTGCTAATGGAACTCTTGCCCAGCAACCCTGCTAGAACAAGGCGACTCTGAAATGGGGGTAAGTGCTGACTCCACAAAAAAAGGCACCACTGAACCATTGGGCCAACCTACAGTTGCAACAAGTATTTTTACCTTTAGGTTTGAGATGATGGTTTCTTGTTACCTACCATATTGGATACTGGAAGCACTGGCCACTGCCGCTTTTCCGCTCTTTTCTTCATCGGCCGCTCGCACGCAACGGGTCTTCGCCGCGGTCGGCGCTGTTCACTGGCCGAGGTCACCGGTCGCTTCCGCGCGCCAAACCGTTGGCGAGCGCCTAATCTGCTGATGCGGGAGCTCCTGGCAGCTGCATCGATCGCAACAGATTTGCATCGAGGCTGAAACTTGACAAAACCAAACATGGACGCTGGAAACATGGAGACTCAATAGCGCACGGCAACTGGACCAAACACATGGACGCTGGAAAAGAACATGTACAAAAACAGGAACACTGGGAAACTGTATCTCCCATGGCAAAGCCTTGCTTTGGCAGTTCATCCTTGAAGGAAAGCAGGCACGCAGCTGCTCAGGAGTCGGTGAGTCTTAGTTTGCCACAGTGAGCGCAGACCCATCCCCTTCAAAATTGGTCGCCCGATTTGGAAGCAGCAACTCCGGCCAGGAGAGCTCGACCGCATGCAAAAAGCGATCCCCAATATTCCCCAATCATCCTCCGATCAGTTGCACTTCGGAGTGTTACAGATTGCCCCCACTTGCCAATGGAGAGCCAACACGAATTGTGTCACCCCTTCGGCTTGGTCATCGAGTCATCTTGGTCATTTTGGGGTTCGGAGAGGCCTCGAAGCAAAACTCGATCCCAGTGCCTTCTGCCTCCATAGCTGGCGCTGCTTCGGTCTTCTGCACCTTCTCGCTCCGCGCGGGCCTGGGACATGTGCGCGCCCAGGCATGGCAGGCACTGGAAAAAACGGGCCTGAACAGGGCCAGGGGGATCTTCCCTTTACTCGCCTTTTCTGGAAGAAAAGCGTAACCCATCATCTTGTTGGTTGGATACCGTCTAGCATCAAACAGGTCAAAGCCAACTCCATAGTCTGCACATAGAGGCGCAAACGCCGGACGAACGTGACTAACGCTCGTAAAATTCACATGTGCGAAACCTTCCTTAGAAGCCGTGCAAGCGATTTGCAAAGCGCGCACCCAACCAACCAGTACTGCTGACGCAGGAGAAACTAACATAATTGGCCTAGCTGGGCTGGACCCTCCCAATACTACCAACTTGAACAAGTTGCACCCCCCCCCCCCAAACAAGAGAGACAGAGAAAGCGAGACACAGAAAGACAGAGAGAGAGGTGTTATTTGTTTAAGCAAAACATGTCTTTACTCCGCCACAGCGGCCAGGCATCCGTTTGGCTGGCTCATTGTGTTGAATCCTTTTGCTCTGGTTTCCCCCCAAGAAAAATCTGGCTCATCTGCACCCGCACCCCAACAAAATGTTGCCACAAGACTCATCAAATTGAATGGAACATCAAACCCAACAACTACTAAATCAAACACAACGTCAAGTCTAATCTGACAAATACTAACTCAAGTCAATTGCAACTCAAACCCAATCCAAAAGGAAGCTCCAGCAGTACTGAATGGGGGCGTACTGAAACTGAAGATCCAACATGAAACGGTCGGAGACTCATGGTGGTTCGCCCTTTTTTTTACCCTTTGTGGTTCTTATCATGGAGCTTTGCAACAGACTGACCGTGCAGTTTGATCCAACCACTTGGTCTGCGTTCCATGGTCCAAGAGGACGCTGACACCTAAGGATGCCTCCGGCAAAGCAGCGGAGGTGAACCACTTCTTCACAGGAATGGCCTGCTTGTTTTGCGGATACCCTCTACCCTCATGGGTTTTAATGGGGTTCAATGGGAAACCCCCCAAAAAAACTCATAATTCCAGAGGATATCCTATTCCCATATACCCAATACCCCAAACAAAAAAACACACAAAAAAACACATGGGGTATGGGAAACCGACTCCAACCCTCTGGGTTGGCTTGTCACGCCCCATCACGGCTTCCCGGCGGCCCACCCAAGCGTTGCCCAGCACCCCAGCCCATGGCTTCACCTGACCGGGGCATGGCCTAGAAACGGCGGCTGCTTTGGAGTGCCCTTCGAATTTGGAGTGGAGTGGACTTACAATTGGTTGTTGGTAAGTTGGTGGAACTTAAATCTAAGTTGGAGTTGGGTTGATGGGAATCGCTTTGTGTTCGGGTGTGGTCCTAAGGCTGGGAAAGACTTATGGGCTTGTCGTCAGGGCCTGGGCTAAAGTTTGCAGACTTCTGTCAGGTCTGGCTTCAGACTCGAAGCCATGCAGAAGAAATGGTAGCGGTTGCACAGTCACTCAGAATTCCGCTGATTCAAGTGTGGATAATACAACACGTATGTGTATATACGTATATATATATATATGTCTAGGTTGGCGTATCTATATGTCAAAATCGGGCAGACCCCCACAATTCCATAATGGTGATGGTCCTGTCAGGTTTCCTTTGAACCAACCTCAAAAACTGTGCCCACAAAACAAAAAACACGCATACCCAAATACATGTCAAACATTGCAAGGCGGCCTGTGTCGTTCCATTGACATAGCCCTAGCATTTGTCAAGCACGCTGCTACCGTATATCTAGCATAATGCTTAATACGTGCCTAGCTGCACTTCAATGGAGCTGGAGCATACGAATCATACTCTAGACATATGCCTTGTTTTTGTCTGAGTACTTCTTGTGCTAAGTCAAATCTCTGGCGCTCAACACCTCCAGGTCTTTGCCCCCTGCCACATGTCTACGTATGGGTGACTACTAGTTAAAAAGCAAAGAAGAACCCAATAGGCGCACCATGGGCGTGTTCTGTCAATCAGACTGCTTGGTCCCAATTTTGGGCAGGATACTCCCATACCATCACATGAGCCACCGTCAGTCTGTTTCTGTGTAGCCAAGTGGCATTGGAAATTGAATATCCCAATGGCAAACAATTTAGTGAACGTACCCAACGTCACCCCATTGTAACTGTAGACGGTTGCACGACAAAGAGCAAAATAGAAGGTTCGTACGCACCATGTAGAGATCACGGCATCCGCGCATTCAGTGAATGTTCTGTGCTCACTGGGTTGCATGATGTTTTAACATATCAGATTATTCTTCGTGTGTGAAATTTGTATTTCAGTAGCTTGCATGCTTCTAGCAAGCAAAGGCTTGCCCTGTGAGAAAAACAAATGACCTCGATGCGCCTCAAAAGCAACCTTGAGTTGGTGATCAATCAATAGGCCCAAGTCCTCTTCTTTGTCTCAATCTGTTGTTGCGCACCCCAAAATCGCAACAGCTTCCTTTTGGTTTCCAAATAGAAAGAGCAACCGAAAGGTTCCAAGTAACCCACAAAAAAAAGAAACATCTTGGTACATGCTTGCGGCCCCACGTGGTCTTCCGATGTCCCTCCGAGCCTGTGAAGCCCGGGGCTGAGACGCCGGCCTCCTGCCGGGTTTGGCAGCTTGTGCAACCAACCGAAAACCCATGTTTTGTTTTTTGGTTGGGGGGGTACATAATATGTTTGGTTATTGAAATCGCTACGCGATGCCGACGCCAGTGGACAGTCCCCTATTGATGAACTGGGGCTGATCAATCTGGAGTCAGCACTGGAGAAGAATACGAGGGTCTACTCTTTAAACCACTCCCCGAAAGTATAAAAGCAAGGCCCCATTTTTTAGAAGCACAACAAGGCCTTCTTGGCACTTTCTTGTTCTTCATGCCCCAGATGCTGAGGATGCTGGAAATGCAAGGGACGCAACCACACAACTTACAGGAACAGACCCGATCTTCGCGCTCAAGATTGTAAGATTTTCAGACACGCAACATTGACCAAACACAGAAAATACCAGAGATGTGGGGAATGCTGGGAATGCAGCCGGCTGGCCACAAAAAAGTGCAAAACATAAACGGGGTTTTCGATTTTTTTGAAGAGCAACCATCAAAAACCGATACTAGCAACCCCCCTCAAATACCCTAAAAATACACTTCCAAAAGCACGATAATGCAGGTGATGTTGCGCAGTAACTGCTCCGTGCAGGTGGGGAATTGCCAAAAACACTCATTTTTGCAAATTTCAACAGTTCCTCAAAGTATCACTGCACTTGGCCCCACCCAAACCCCCAACAGGCCAATTCCAACATTGTTTGAAACAGCAAAACACCACTAGTATCTGCAAAAAACGACAAATTCATGGCAACAAAATAATTTTGATGATGCTGGGGATGCAGATCCTGCCGTCCGGGGAACCCCCGCCCCCCCTAGAGACCTAGACGAAACGCAGATTTTTAGCACGAAAGACCAAAAAACACTGGACAAATACAGGGTTTTGGACACCTAGCACAGTATGCCCAAAAATAGCAGTGCCAAAAGAATTCGGCTTTGATAAGAGATTCTGAAGGAAGACCAAGTTGCGGACTGCCATCTACACGCTCGACTGCGGATTCTAAAGGAAACCAAAAAACAAACCACCATGATTTGTTTGATTGACTCTGATTATGAAGTAAACCGGGCGGATTCTGGGTCCTATTCCGCGGTCCGGGCACTAGGCAATTCACTTGCCCTCAGGTTCACGCCTGCTCTTTTCCTTTCCCACGGCTGGCCGCGTCTCCTCTTCGGCAGGCTTCTCGCTGGCCTTAAATCGCTTTTCCTTCTTGCGCTTGTTATCTTTCTGCCCTTCTTGTCCTTCTTCGTCTTCTTCTCCCTGCTGCCAGCTTGTTTGGCCTCAGTCCTCGACGCTGCCGCTCCGTCGTTTCCATCTTTGGTGGCTTCAGTCTTGCAAGATACCTGTCGCGTTCGCCTTCTGCGCGCTTTGTGTTCTTCTTCTTCTTCTCGCCTTTCTCCTGAGCCGCCTTTTCAGCCTTCATCACGCTCTCCTCTGCGCTTCTCTTCTCGGCCTTCTTTTGAGCTGCTTCTTCAGCGTTCTTTGCGCCCTCTGCAGCCTTCTCTGCCGGGATCTGGCCAGTCCTCTGCGCACGCTGTCGTTGTTCCACCTGGCAGGCAGCTTCATCGTATGGTGTTTGGGTGATGGTTCAATAGCTTTGGACAACTAGACACTTACGAGAGGGGGAAACAAGAAAGGGAGCAAAGCGCGCCATGTTTGAACAGCATAGCCGCGCCTCCTTGCACGCCTCCTTGTACATCTCCGCCGGGAGGTTATGCCTTTCTTTAAGCTCCTGAGCTTGTCTTCCTTCTTGCTGAGGCTGCTCTCTGCCACAGCCTTGTCTGCCACAATCTTCTTTGTGTTCTCAAAGCGCTGGCGGGTCTGATCGCACATCTCCTTGGACATCTTCTCCTTTGAAGCGTGGACTTCCGTCTTCAGCTCCTTGGTGGCGCTAACACCAACAAACGTCCGCCAGGCCCCCCGCCCCCCCATGACAAACGGTCGCTTGCCCAAAGAGTCACAACGCCGTGTAGCTGCAACTCAGACATGCGCCTCGTAGCGCTTGACGTCGCGGTTCTGGGCCTGGATGGGCTTGTCGCGGGATGCATGATTGCACGTCTTGTTGTCCAGCAAGCGATGCTGCGCCGCCACTTCGCAGACAGCTTCATGCAGACGCTGCCTCAAACAAGCCAGCTGCGTGGCGAACGCAGCCGCTTGGCAGCTTTGGCCTTCTCGCAGCTGCTGCGTGTTGCCGCCAAGCCACAATCAACGCCTCGCTGGCTGCCTGAGCCGCCCCAGCAGCTGTGCCTCAGAGACTCCTCTGCTTCGATCCTACTGCGTTGAGCCTGCTGCCTTGCTGTTAGCCTTTCACTCCGGCAGTTGTTTTGCCTACTGCTGCCAGCGGTTTTTTTCCAGCGCGCGCTGGCGCTTCAGATTACTGAGATGGAGGCTGCAACGCAGATAGCTTTTTGGTGCGCAGCGCAAAGACTTGAAGCAAGCAGTCACTTGCTGGAAAACTGCCATGGGCCCTGGTGACCTTTGAATATCTGCGGCGTGGAGAGATGTGGCCCTGGTTGCTGCAGCCGTCGCTGGCAGTGTCACGCGGTAGCCAGATCCCCGCCGCCGCACTGCTTTGCAATCGATGCAGCCGCACGGCAGCCGGTCAGAAACGCAGCTCCGAAGCTGAATCCAAGTTGCGGCGTGACGCACACGCAGGCGGTTGAGGGCTGCAGGTGTCCACAACACCTTGCAGCTCTTCATACCGAGCTTGAGACCGGCGCAGACTCAAGTCTGCGGGCACCAAGTCGCTCCAAACCCCGCAACGTCACTCCAAAACCCACGTCGCCATGCCAGGTGGGTGTGGAAAATCGCAAAAGCAAAAAAAACGCGGCTTTCTACATGCCGTGCTTTGGGGCTGGTATGTGGCCCTCGAGGGCTCATGGCGCAAAACATGTTTTGGTTTTCCTAAATATTCCTTGTCGCAGAAATCTTGTCATGAAGCCCACGTCCATTTGGAGAAACATGTTCTGCAACAGCTGTAAGGGTTTTGCCTCCAACACATTCAGCCCGACTGCACGGGCTCATGCCACGCAGTGATGGCTGGTAAGAGCTGGGAGCCATGCGCGTTCTTCCCATAGCGCTCAAAACATATCATTTTTGTCTGCCTGCGAAACTTGACATGTAATGAATTCTCAAGTGTAAGGAAAGAACATAGACGGCCGTCAGCAATACTTTCGGGATTTCTCCTCCAAATTAGCACTAGCTAGCCCTACCTAGGCATTTAGCAACTGTGCTAGCTAGCTCTTTGTAACTGCTCATAACTGCATTCGAAACCATGCTAACACATGTTAACCTCGACTAGGCCCACACAGCCGACTCAAGTAGAGGCATTGGGGAGGTGCTGCAACGCAAGCTGTCTGGGGCACGTCATGTTCCCACCCTGCTGACCAGCATAAGAAGATACCCGCCAATCTGCCAGCAAGATCAGACTCTGCGCCTGCGCAACGCTCTGCGCCGCATAGTCCGCCTGCTTCAAAGCAGCTTGACATAGGTCTTCATTCTGATCGATAAACTTTTGCGTGCGCCGCAAGCGACGTGCTCGTCGTACGGTCGATCTCATCGTTCCTGCATGTTTACTCAGCTTCTACACTTGTTGTTAACTTCGACATGGTAAACTGAAACCTTGAACAGCTGAGCCGAGCAAAGACCACAAGAGAAGGAGTCCCTCATCGCTTCTACCTTTTGAAGCAGTTCCCACCATCTCCTCCTGCAAACAATGTGAACCCCACAGCATGGGCAGCCCAACAAAATGTCTGTTGCACAGGCTCCGGTAGAAATGGAACTACTTTAAAAATCGTGCCCGCCTCTCAGCGGCGCACGCCATTCCCAAACCGGCTCGACTAAGCAACCAATCTAGGTGAACAACCCTTATAGGACGATGTACGGAGACAAGCTATGATGTTTCAAACACATGTGGCCCATCGGACCCGCGCCACGCTGTATGTTTCCAAGGCTCAAACTTATATACACGCAACTGGGGCATGCTACTTTAGCGACATCAGTCATAGTAGGCGCTTGCAATGCACAGGCCTGCTGCAAGAGCTGTTTTGCGCCTCACGCCATGCACCCATCGAAGTGACACAGCCACCATAAGTACCCGGGTGCCAAGGCAAACGACCGCGTCCGCCATCTCTGGCAAAAAGCTCAACGGGAGCCACGGTTCAGGTCCCAATCACGCCGAAAGATGCGCCTCAGTCCTTGGCAGGCTTGGGAGAAATCACTCCTCTCGATGGCCTCTGGCAGGTGTCCGCGGCACTTCCAGGCGCCGGCGGCGGGTTGCAAAAGACAGCTCAGCTGGCGCAAGCTAGGATGCGCCGTTGGCTGCTGCAAAACAAAAAGGCGAAAACAAATAGAACGATGGAAGTTGCAACTGCGGTCACATCAACATGGGTGCCCCAAAAACATATCCAAACTGCATCTGCAGGTTGCTTGCTACAAGAAGACAAATCCAAATTGCTGCCAAGACTCCTTGTAGGCCTTGTAAGAGCCCTTGTAAGGCCTTGAAGAAGCCTTGTAAGGCCTTGTAAGACTGCTTGTAAGGCCTTGTCAGACTCCTTGTAAGGCCTTGTAAAATTTACGGCTTGTACGCATTCCTTGCAAGGCCTTGTAAGACACCTTGTAAGACTCCTTATGGGACTCCTTGCAAGGCCTCATAAGAGGCCTTGTAAGGCCTTGTAAGCGTCCATTTCTTCGTTATCAATATTTAGATTTACAACATGTGTACATCATGGCGTGCCACACATACGCACACGCATATTTGCCAGTTCAAGTCCACTCAAATCACATGCATC
This sequence comes from Effrenium voratum, assembly GCA_963377175.1. Taxonomy (NCBI): domain Eukaryota; class Dinophyceae; order Suessiales; family Symbiodiniaceae; genus Effrenium; species Effrenium voratum. The sequence goes on along the minus strand of CAUJNA010000226.1, from coordinate 146,432 downwards.
GGCCGGACCAAGCAAGGACTCCCCGTCACTCCTTGTCAGTGAATTAATTGCCCACCAGGTTTAATGTGTGGGCGGTGAGTGATTTGGAAAGATTCCAAAACACTTGCGCGAATCCACCCAACCGGGCTCCAAGTAATCGTGGGGGAATGGCAAGCAACCAAGGATTGATGAAACCGACAAACACCACCAAAGCTCTGCCCGGATCAATCCCAATCTACTCTCTAACTAACATGTACTTCATCTACAAAACCCATCCATCCACACCAAGAGCCAAAACGTAGACACGACCCGCGACCATTGGCTGGATGGCTCCCCGGGGGGAGGGGGCGGGGGGGGTAAATTGCGATGATTGCTTGATCTAACACAAGCATACATACTCTGGAATATGTTATAGGTGTCCGTTTTGATCTGTAGATTGTTGCTTGTCAGTCACTTTGCTTGGCTTGGCACCACGCAACCATCTGCTTTGTGCTTCACACAGGAACCAGCAAGAAAAAAGCAACCGGGAGCTGCATCAGGAGTTGCTGGATACTTTGCTGCGCTCTCCGTGCCTTTTTGGTAGTTGGAAGAACCCAAGTGCTTTGAACCTTACAGATCGGTTGACAGGGAAAGGTGCATACTCCAAGCCTGTGCTGGCGAGCTCAGCAATGTAGCTACGCACTGCACGGCGGGGTTGGCTCAGTTGAAACAAGCGATGCACATTTGAGCAGCGAGATCTATTGATGTTGAGGAAACGTCCTGCGAAGAGGGCAACAAACGCAGGCCTAGTAGCCCACATTTGACATTTGATATGGGTGTGTGTGACTTTTCTGAGGATAGCCCTTTTTCTGGTTCTAAAAGGGAAGCCACAAGAACCCCTGTTTTTTCTTTTTCTTTTTTTTTTGGGGGGGGGGTCCACAAAACAACAGACCCATCGTGGTGTTCAAGGTGTGCTGCTCCCCGGAAAGTAGGGCCGTCTCAGTGCTGCTCGGCAGGTCTCAGCCGTTCCCTTCTGCTCCTCCGGGCGGCATGGGCCCAGCTGCTCCATCAGTTCTGGCAAGGGCTTGCGCGTTTAAGGGGCAGCTTCGCGGAGAAGAGGAAGAAAAACACCCGCAATCGAGCTGTTCCTCAGGGTTCCTTCCCTAGGCTGGAAAAATCGGACCCCAGCAAAAAAATAGTTTTTTTGCCAGGTTAGTGGAAAACAAAGGGACCCGGCCCCCAAAAAAAAAGAACAGAAAGGGGAGCTAATTCTGCGGAAGTTCCAAGAACCCTTTACACACACACCCACAGACTCAGTGAACTTGGAGGCCGCACTACAGTGAAAGCCTGACACAACTCGAGCCCTCTATACCTCACAGCTGTTTTGGGCCTGGGAAACATAGGCACGCGCCAACAGAGACTGAGCAGACTGGTCTTTTGCACTGCCTCAAGGAAAAACGGTTGCAGAGTGCAGCCATTCACTGCAAACGTGTTCCCTCGCACAACATGTAGTCTCATTTTCCCCCTCGTGCTGAGTTTGCAGCCTCTCAACGCATGACAGGCCAAATGCAAGTCTGCCATAGTTGCTTCTTGATCGCAAATGTTTCATGCACATTCGCAAGCAACACATGTGTCTTGTAACGACCGCTGAGCTGTCGCTGGCAAGGTTTACCTTCGGCGCCCCCCCAACCAACCATCTTGTGGAAAATACTGAGCCAGCGTCACTCGGAGGGACCCAGGGATTCGAATGCCCACTGCAAATGTATAACCTCCAAAATAATCAGGACCAGTCGCAAAATTGATCAGCAGTAATTAAACTTGATTGTTCTCCCGCTGTCAGGGTCGGCAAGGTTCTGGAATCCTGATAGCAGCGGAATTGTTTTGGAGGGGTCCGGGAACCCAGGGTCTCAACTCCTCTCCCTGTTTGGCCAACAGGACCGCAGTAGGACAATAAAGAAAGCTGCGTTTCGTTTGGCTATGCTTTTTCAGTGCTGGAGAAAGCCATAATTCATCAGGAGCCTTTTGTACCACTATGGGGGCAACAGGCCTTGAAGGGCCTTACCTTCAATGAGCTTGTCTAATCGTGATGTTCCGGCTAGCTGATCTTGGCGAGATCTGAAAGGGCAAGCTTTGGAACTATTGTTGGGCAAAACAGCGCGTCTTTAATTGGGGGGTTCTGGGTGCCAAACATGGATTAGGGAGTCATTTTGCAACAACCTTGTGGGTGGCTTTAAAGTATTATGGCTGGCTGAAAGTGGGTCAAAGAGGAGTCTGTGATCGGGGGTTATTAAGTGGAGGCCACACTTGTGGCTTTTGTTTCTTCTCATCGCCCACAAACATTGTCTCACTTCCTGAGCGGAGTGCCCCAAAACCATCTATTAAACTGATGACATTGCCGCTGCGCCTGCTGAGAGGTAGGGGGGGCCTGGCTTGTCGCCGTCAAAGCCCAAGTACCTCCCGCACGGCAAACAACATAATTTGGGTGCATTCAAGAGACACTCTCAAAACATGACGATTTGCCGTGTATCATTGATGCTACCACAATGGATGACGCGACCGCGCCCCTGCCTGCAGCCTTGCAGGAATGGCAGGACACACTTGATTGAAACGTGTTTACCTAGCCTTCTTGTCTTTGTCAGATGCCACTATTGTTGGAAGAAGTTCGACACAAGCAGCCGCAGCAGCAGCAGCAGCAGCAGCAGCAGCAGCAGCAGCAGCAGCCCTTTTGGCATCCGGCGCGTGAAGCATTGGTCACGACACAGGTTATGTCGCAAAATCCCTCTGCGAAAAGCTCAACTTTTGGTGTGTCCAATGAAAAATCCACTGTTTCACAAAAAGTTGAAGTCCAAAGATCCAACTAAATAGCCAAAACGCATTGGGGGACCCCCAAATTATGGCTTTCCCGCTGTTTCCCCTTTCAACCAACTTCACTGTGGATCGACACAACACATGTCGTGCCACTTCGAAACCATGGTTCAAACCATAGTTTCCCGGTATTTGTAGGTGAATCATGATTTCGTTTCTCAGGTGGTGCGAAGTGGATTTTGTACATCCACAGTATGTGGGTATGTGTCAAAACAGGAAAACCTCCCCTAAAATGGTGGTGTTCCCTCCAAGTTCCAAACATGATGGTGAAACCAAAAATGAAGGTGTTCCTCCCCCAAGTTTGGATGGCGTTCCCTTTAAGTTCCTGAAACCAACCCCCAAAATGGTACTCAAATGGTGGTCAAATGCTGCGATCGGATGAGTTGTTCGGTATAAATCGAGGCGGCGAAGCTGAGCTCTCGTCGCAAGAAATGGCTTGGACCAAAAAAAGAGAAACATGGCCTGGGTCAAAAGCCCGGTTATTTTCCAGTGAACATCCCAATCCCCACTAAAATAGGCTCTAAAATGGGTGGTGCACCTTTGACCCACAGCCACATGAGTGCCTGAGGGTGTTCGTGGGAACTTGAAAATTTGGGACCTGAAATGGTGGACATCAACAATTCGGTGGGGATTTGTGTCCACCAACCACTTTTCAGAAGGTTCCCCCTTATTCTTGTGGCCCCAAACGGTGACCATCTTTCCAAAAGGTGGATCCATTTACCTGGTTTTGTACAAGGGAGCCACCCTTGAAAAACCAAGGGAAATAGCTGGTTGCCTGCTTGTGTGTTCGATTCGCCAAGGTAGTAAGTTGTTGGTATCCTAGGTTGCAACCCACTTACAAGTCCCCCTAAGGGATAACCGTCTTGTCAGGCAGGTTATACCCCAAATGGCGCACCACTTACTAACTTGGCGAATCGAACATCCAAGTGCCAGGTCTGGGGAAAAATGGGGAGCTTGGACCAAGAAAGGAGGGGCCAAGTACATATTGTTTGTAGAAATGGGTTTTCACAACACAGTAATCTGGAAAAGAGAGGGACCAACCAGGATTCCAACCATGACTGTACCGGGCTTCCCTTGGCCGCCCAAAACATGCTCCTCTGCCCTGCTATGGAATGGGCATCCTGCATTTGCCCTACATCACCCCACTTTGGACACTCGCCAAATACACGGGCATTTCCAGAAGGTGCTTGAATCCACAAAGCGAAATCAGTCGGGAGCCATCTCGTTGACTGCGGTATTGTTCATGGCTTTGAACCAACCAAGCCGCCTTTATGGCTCGACCAGCTGTTGACATGGGAATTGTTTCCCGCTTACGCTCCCCATTTTCAGCAACCAGACTTCAAGCTCAGCTGCTCTTGCACCTGGCTGCTGTCTCCGCCACATTCTGGATGACCCCAGGTCACAACAGCCCCAGATTCAAGAATGGCAGCAAAAGCATTCCGAGTTGCTCGGATGTGCTGGACGCTCCTCAGCTGCTTTTGAACCTGGCTGCTCTCACCGCCGCATCTTGAATGACCCCAGGTCACAACAGCCCCAGATTCAAGAATGGCAGCAAACGCACCGCCAGTTGCTTGGATGCTCTGGACGTTCCTCAGCTGCTCTTGCACCTGGCTGCTGTCTCCGCCCCAATTTGGATGACCCCAGGTCACAACAGCCCCAGATTCGAGAATGGCAGCAAAAGCACCATTGGCCGTTGCTTGGATGCTCCGGACGTTCCTCAGCTGGTCTTGCACCTGGCTGCTGTCTCCGCCAAAGGCTGGATCACCCCAGGTCAGCACAGCCCCAGATTCAAGAATGGCAGAAAAAGCACCATCGGCTGCTTGGATGCTCTTCACATTCCGCAGCTGCTCGTTCACCTGGCTGCTGTCCCCGCCGCATGCTGGATCACCCCAGGTCACAACAGCCCCAGATTCAAGAATGGCAACAAAAGCACCGCTAGCAGCTGCTTGGATGTGCTGGACGTTCCTCAGCTGCTCTTGCACCTGGCTGCTGTCTCCGCCGCAGTCAGCATGACCCCAGGTCACAACACCCCCAGATTCAAGAATGGCAGCAAAAGCAGTCTCAGTTGCTTGGATGTGCTGGACGTTCCTCAGCTGCTCTTGCACCTGGCTGCTGTCTCCGCCGCAGTCAGCATGACCCCAGGTCACAACACCCCCAGATTCAAGAATGGCAGCAAAAGCAGTCTCAGTTGCTTGGATGTGCTGGACGTTCCTCAGCTGCTCTTGCACCTGGCTGCTGTCTCCGCCGCAGTCAGCATGACCCCAGGTCACAACACCCCCAGATTCAAGAATGGCAGCAAAAGCAGTCTCAGTTGCTTGGATGTGCTGGACGTTCCTCAGCTGCTCTTGCACCTGGCTGCTGTCTCCGCCGCAGACAGCAGGACCCCAGGTCACAACACCCCCAGATTCAAGAATGGCAGCAAAAGCACGCTTGGTTGCTTGGATGTGCTGGACGTTCCTCACCTGCTCTTGCACCTGGCGGCTGTCTCCGCCACAGAGCGGATCACCCCAGGTCACAACCTCGTCGCCATGCAAGGCAAACGCCCTGCTTGTGGCAGCCAGTGTGCCTAGCTGCACAACCGCAAGCACCACTTCTCCATCTCGCAACCCGGCTTGGCCCGGCGTGGCAGTTAAATCAAGCTGCTGGCCTTTCGCAATGAGCTTCAGCCGGCGCTGAAAATGGTGCTGCGCAGCAGCCTTCAGCTCGGTGATGGGCCTTTTCAGTGAGACTTCTACAGAGCAAGCATCTCCACTGGGCAAGTGCACATCCACCTTCATAATGTCGTCTGTCTAACTGGAACTTTGGGACTACGGTCCGGCGACCGCAAAGTCTTTCAGCTGGAGCCAGGCGAGATCAATGCCAGCGATTCGTGGGCAAACCCAGCGCCCCTTTGAAAGCCCTGAAAGAAGATGAAGCACTTTCCTGGTGAGTCAAACCTAAGTCCCAGAGCAGAACACTCAAAAGCCAAGGATCTAAGGCGGACAATTGGTAAACCTGGGAACCACCCGACATATAGAAACCAAACGACAATAGCTGGCTACCTACTATGTGGGTAACTGGGATCCACTGGAAGACCTGAACAAAAATGAGTCGTGACTTTCCTGGCAAGTCAAACCTTCCCAGAAAAGCAAACCCGGAAGCAACCGGAAGGACTCCAAATACCGATTCGACCTCTTGTTCGTTGGCGTGTTTTTGCAAACTCGATGGATTTTCCACGGAAAGTATCTCCGTTTTTAGTAAAGGGTCGACATATACCCAAAACAAAGCGGGCATTTGGAGTGGCGGGTAGCACTATTAGTTATGATCTTGAAAGCTTTTGAGCTTCGAAGATCAAGTTGGCTTTGCCGGTAAGAGTTCCACCAACAAACCAGAAGTGGGTGTGTCATTCTTTCAGGGCACCCCATGTGCGACTGATTTCAGGGAAACCCTTTGAGAAACCAACTATATTCAAGGTTCCCCGAATTAGAGACAAGCTCAAGCGGTGTTGAGACTCCTGGACAAAAAATTAAGATTTTGAGTATGTGTCATAGTTTCGGAATAATTGATCGTGTTTGTGTTTTTCTTTGGTAGAGGTAGCGAGTTCCGAACGTTGTGTCGGACCGAACTTACAAGCAATTGAACGATGACGTGCGATGCTGCGTTGGCGGCTTTCCATGTTTAGCTCGTTTTCCCTACATACTACAAATTCTACTCCAATACAGACCGCTTGTAGAAATTACGTGGTAGCTCTTGTTTCTATGTTGCGAGTTGTGCGTAGCAATGCATTCCTCGACATGGGTCTGTGCCGTGTATCGAATCTCAACTTGCGCGAAGAAACCGACGAACTCAACATGTTGAAGCCATTGAGGATCTAAAGGGCTTCAACCGAACACAAGTGCTGCCTTTGAAACCAACCAATTTCACACACACCCTACTCCATCTGCTAAGAAGGTATTTGCCATGGAAGGTCACACACACAAATTTCACCTGTGACAGGTATAGATGGGCAACTCCCAGTGAATGTGTGTCAAAATGGGGATGCGGATCCTCGAAATGGTGATGCTCCTCGTGTTTCCCCTTCAGACCAACCTAGAAAGACACGGTTAATCTTCAGGGACCTCTAAGACAGAGGCAACTCAGGGAGAAAGAACACGATCTCAGCGCCCATTGGACTTTCGCAGAACAAGGAAAAGAACACCATGTTGTTTGGTTGATTTCACACATGGAAACATATATCCCACACCAACACAGCATCGGTGAGATCCATTGCGATGCAAGCAACAGTGTCCCAATCCTGATAAGGCCCTACAAAGGGATATGGCGTGCTTGCCAGAATGGTCAGGGCACGAGCCGTTTGGAAACCAATCTATGCCTGACAACACTGTCTCCTAGATGCATACCTACGTATCAGCAAGGAACAACCGCAATGTCTCCCAATTGCAAAGCGCACCTGCAGCCCCTGCACAAATACAGCACACACGCAAAAGCAAGGGCAAGCGCAACGCCAAACCAACACATTCACCAAAAGACAAGTATAAACACGTGACACCAGAACAATGACAAGCACCAGGACCGGCATTGGCATGAGCAACAGCACCAGTACGAGCACCAGCATAAGCCTGCGAGCGAGCAGCACCGACACGGACAAACGCAAACACGCACACACAAAGACAGAAGTGCACGCGGAAAAACAAACAAGCAAGCAAGCAAGCAAGCAAGCAAACAAACAAACAAACAAGGCGGCAAGCAAGCACGCACGCACGCACGCACGCACGCACGCACGCACGCACGCACGCAAGCAAGCAAGCAAGCAAGCAAGCAAGCAGCAAGCAAGCAAGCAAGCAAACACACACACACACACAAACAACCACACAAACACAAACACACAAACACGGAAACAAACAACACAAACACAGGCAAACAAAGAAACCACCACAAAAACACACAACCACACAAATGCGCCAAGATACAAAAACACACACAAAAAAAACAGCACGCGCGCCACACGCCCACACGCAACATGCCAACCAACGAACCAAACAAAAAATCAACCAATCAACCAGTCAACCAGTCAACCAACCAATCCACATAAAACAATCGATGTGAATCAGAAAACAGACAATGCTACAGAAACCAAACAACAAAAGAAGCAAACAATCAACGGAGGGATGGATGAATCAATGAATACACAAATGAACACATGAATGAATCAACCACCCAACCAAGCAGCCAACCAACCAACCAACCAACCGACACAGCAATCAATCAAACCAGTCAATCAAACCAATGATTCAATGAGCCAGTGCATCAATGACTCCATGAAACAATCAATGAATGACCGAATTGATGCATCCACGAATTCACGGACCCATGAAAGAACAAATGAATGAATGAATGAATGAATGAATGAATGAATGAATGAATGAATGAATCAATGAATCAATGAATCAATGAATCAATGAATCAATGAATCAATTAATTGAATGAATGAATGAATGAATGAATGAATGAATGAATCAATCAATTCACGAATGAACAAACAAACCAACAAACAAACGAACGCAGGAACAAATGAACGAATGACTGAATGACTGAATGCATGCATACCTGCATGCAGGTATGGTTGGATGGATGAATCAATGAATGAATGAAGGAAAGAAGGAAAAAGGCAAGAAGGAAGGAACGGAGGAACGAAGGAAGGAAGGAAGGAAGAAAGGAAGGAAGGAAGGAAGGAAGAAAAAGAAGAAGGAATGAAGGAATGAAGGAATGAAGGAACGAAGGAAGGAATGAATGAATGAATGAATGCCAGTTTCAGTCAGAATTCCTGCCTTGCGCTTGCACGTGTTTCACTCCAGCATGCTTGAACATTTCTTCCCCGCAATGTATTGAAGCGGTATCTCTCTTCTTGTCCTCATTGACCGGCAATCCCTTGCTGGGTTCTGGGTGTGCAGTTTGAGGCCTTTGGTGGATATCACCAGGGCTTCGCAGAACATTTGCCATATTTGTTGTGCTCCCTCTTTGACACTAAAGCCTTGAATGAATGAACGGACGAATGAATGAATTAATGAATGAATGAATGGATAGATAGATGGATGACTGAATGAGTCAGTGAATCAAACAATGAATGCAATCTAATCCCATCCAATCCAATCCAATGCAAGCCAATCAACCAACCAATGAATCAGTCAATCATTTAATCACTCAATCAGTAACAACCACTGAGCCACTCAACCAATCAACCAACCATCAACCAATCAATCAAGCAGCCAACCAACCAATCAAACAACCAACCAACCAACCAATCAACTCACCCAGCAATCCACCACTCAACCAATCAACCCGCCGACCAAGCAGATAACTAACCAAACATCAAACACACACCAGACCAACAAGCTTCTATCAGATGCCGCAAGATCGCCGCTTTCCCTCCGAACCAAACCCAATCCGCCGGCCGTTCACGACCGCGGGGCGCATCACCGCGCCGGGCGCCAGGCCGGCGGCCGAGAGGCTGGCCTGGCGGGTTCCGCTGACTTCCATTTTAACAAACCATGTTTGATGGAAACCATATTATACCAAAATATGAATACGCCAAACACCAATATAAACCGTCTAAACCCATGTTGACCCCAGATCAAGAAACCAAACAACCCGCATATTAATAAACTGGGTGTGATTGATATAGGGCGAACATTACAAGGGAAGCTGCAGTTGCTACAACTGAGGGAAACCACTGCAACAAGAGAAACCACTGCAACAAGAGAAACCACTACCGTCTGGCCAAAGGATAAAGGACTAATCTCTTCCCCCTATTAATAAATACGCCCCCCCCCCCCTATTAATAAATACGCCCCCCCCCCCCCCTATTATAAATAAATCCTCCCAAAAATAGATGTTTTTTTTAATTGGGGTTTTCGGGGTTGGGTTTGCTTTTCCAACAATGTGAGGGTTCGCATAGGATTTGGAGGAAATGGATTGAATTGTAAGGTCCGCGAGTAAGCGGTTTAATAAGGAAATTTCATGTATCATTCTATTTGTTTTTCTGTTTACTGGTTGTTTGTTGGCAGCCAGGCAGGTTAGCCAGCATGTATGGGGGAGAGACAGTCGCAGCTTAAAAGTGGGGCTGGAAGCTTGTTAAAAGTGCCCCCTAATAAGGATTCCAAGACTTTAGTATTGGTTTAGTATTGGCGCAATTAAAAATCAATTGTGCGGAGTGGAAATCTGGTCTCGGGCCCCGGATTCGCATTTATTATTAATGGGGGTCATTCATTAATTGGGGGAGGAGATTATTTCTGAGAAACCAGATAACAACCGTTTGCTGCAGTGTGATTGACTAACAGCCGCTTCTACCCCTTGGCAGCATGCGATGTTTCAAATTGGGATTTCGGTTCCAATCCTGCTCGGATGGGAATTTGTCTCACAAAAAAAACAGCCCCAGTTTATATAATCCCGGCGAAACACGTTTGTTGCCTCTATCTGGGCTTCGCAAGGATCCAAAAGCAAGATTGATCTTGACCAACCCTCGAAAATGCCAAAACCTCATACTGAGACCCTGCGCGGACAATATGTGTGCGCCCCAAGAAGGGGCAAATTGGGCCATCCCGTTCGTGTTTGTGGGAGATTTGGGTTGTCCCCCCCAATGTCCTCCCCAAACCAATAAAACCAGTCATAGACCACCAGTAATTCTGTCAGCTGACATGCCTTCACAATGGCTGGTCTGACCAAGGGGCCATTCCCGAACCCCGCTGCTTCCGGTGTGCCATCGGTGAGTTTCTCCCAGGCCCTTCGTCCTGGGAAAAGTTGCAGCTTCGACTTGGCGTCTCAATCGCTGTGCGCCTTCTTTACGATCCGTTGAATGCCCTCACTTGAAGGCTTCGCGAGTGGCGGCTTGTCCAAATGCACCATCCACTGTCAATGCGCAGAGGAAAGTCCAAAGACGGACCGTGACCTTTTCGTCGATCAAGCAAAAGGAAGTGCGTATTCTGTCAACCGAGTCGGCGTTTCTATCAAAGCGGGCAGAATGGAAGAATATTGAGAACCGTTGTTCTGACATCGGTCTGTCTCCAGGGTGTCTTCTCAGGTTGAGAAAGTGATATTATCGTGACGCACTCTTTTGGACAATGTAAAATCCTTGCCTTTGCAAACGTGCAAATCCACATGCGCGTAACAAAAACAGAGTTCCGGCCGAAATCCGCTCTGTTCGCGAAATGTATATGGACCTGCCAGAAAAAAGAGATTCCCTTGGTCAAAAGGGCCCACATTAACCAAGTTATTGCTTAAAGAAGCAAGCCGCTTCAAAATGGAGGTCACTTTTCCTACATGCTTCTCTCGCTGAAGAGGCTGAAGCCATTTTTAGGGCTCCCCCCACACACAAAAAAAGGGCCCAGCGCTCACGCGTTCCGTCCCGTCCTTGGGAGTCAAGCGCTCCATGGGCGGCGATCGGTATACGTACCTCGGGAGCGCATGGCTAGTCACAGAGCGGAGGTCCAAGGATCGAGCAAACGGGAATTGGTTTAAAGCCACAACATCCATCCAACGAATCTTTCGACCTGAAGTCAGCTTTTGCGAGGTCTTTCAGAGCCACAACATCTATCATCCAATGAATCTTTTGACCAGACAGCCTTTAGGTCCAAGTCCCCCATAAACAGATTCTGACATTTTTGAATGGAGGGCTGCACGTTTTGCAGGACCCATTTCTGGACCATGCGGGTAGGGCTTTACTTAAAAACCCAGCCTTCCCAAAGGAGATTCGACGAATGGCTCTTCGGTTTTCCGGGCTCCCCGGCCAGCGCAAGGCCTGAACCTGCTCGGAGAGGAGGGGGCGAATGGCCTGCATCACCTGGCGCAACTTTGGGCGAAGGGTTGGATTCCTTGCAACCGCTGGTACCACCCTCCTTCCCACTAACATGGCAACTGACAGGGGGTCCCTCCACAAAGAATCTTTCAGGTCCTCCCCACAGGTGCCATGTTAGTTGGAGGAAGGGTACAACCTTCCCTTTGCTTCCCCTGTCAAACATCTGCGCGCGCGTGTGTGTGGTGTGTGTGTGTGTGTGGTGTGTGTGTGTGTGGTGTGTGTGGTGTGTGTGGTGTGTGTGTGTGTGGTGTGTGTGTGTGTGGTGTGTGTGGTGTGTGTGGTGTGTGGGGTGTGTGTGGTGTGTGTGTGTGTAGTGTGTGTGTGTGGTGTGGGTGGTGTGTGTGTGTGTGGTGTGCGTGTGTGCGTGTGTGCGCGTGTGCGCGTGTGTGTGTGCGTGCGCGCGTGCGTGCGCGTGTGTGCGTCTGTGGGTGTGTGTGTGTGTGGTGTGTGTGTGGTGTGGGTGGGTGGGTGGGTGGGTGTGCGTGTGTGTGTGTGTGTGTGTCTGTGTGTGTGTGTCTGTGTGTGTGTGTCTGTGCGCGCGTGTGTGCGTGTGCGCGTGTGCTGCGTGTGTGTGTGTGTGTGTGCGTGTGTGCGTATGTGTGTGTGTGTGTGGGTGTGTGCGGGTGTGTGCGGGTGTGTGCGTGCGTGCGTGTGCGTGTGCGTGTGCGTGTGCGTGTGCGTGTGCGTGTAAGCGTGCGCGCGCGCGTGCGCGTGCGCGTGTGCTGCGTGTGCTGCGTGTGTGTGTGTGTGTGTGTGTGTGCGTATGCGTGTGTGGGTGTGTGCGGGTGTGTGCGGGTGTGTGCGTGCGTGCGTGTGCGTGTGCGTGTGCGTGTGCGTGTGCGCGTGCGCGTGCGCGTGCGCGTGCGCGTGCGCGCGTGTGTGTGTGTGTGTGTGCGCGTGTGTGCGTGTGTGCGTGTGTGCGCGTGTGCGCGTGTGCGCGTGTGCGCGTGCGTGCGCGTGCGTGCGCGTGTGTGCGTGTGTGCGTGTGTGGGTGTGTGGGTGTGTGGGTGTGTGGGTGTGTGGGTGTGTGGGTTGGTTGGTGTGTTGGTGTGTTGGTGTGTTGGTGTGTTGGTGTGTTGGTGTGTTGGTGTGTTGGTGTGTTGGTGTGTGGGTGTGTTGGTGGGTTGGTGTGTTGGTGGGTGGTGCGTGGTGCGTTGGTGCGTTGGTGCGTTGGTGCATTCGTGCATTGGTGTGTTGGTGTGTGGGTGTGTGGGTGTGTGGGTTTGTGAGTGAGTGTGTGGTGTGTGTGTGTGGTGTGTGTGCGCGTGCTCGTGCGCGTGCGCGTGCGCGTGTGCGTGTGCGTGTGCGTGTGAAGTGTGGGCGTGGGCGTGGGTGTTGGTGTGTGTGTGTGTGTGTGTGTGTGTGTGTGTGTGTGTGTGTGTGTGTGTGTGTGTGTGTGTGTGTGTGTGTGTGTGTGTGTGTGCGTGTGGGTGTGTGTGTGTGCGTGCGTGCGTGCGTGCGTGCGTGCGTGCGTGGGTGGGTGTGTGTGTGGGTGTGCGTGTGCGTGTGCGTGTGCGTGTGGGTGTGTGTGTGTGTGTGTGCGTGCGTGTGTGAGTGCGTGCGTGCGTGCGTGTGTGTGTGTGTGAGTATGTGTGTGTGAGTATGTGTGTGTGTATGTGTGTGTATGTGTGTGTGTGCGCGTGTATGTGTGTGTATGTGTGTCTGTGTGTGTGTATGTGTGTGTGTATGTGTGTGTGTGTGTATGTGTGTGTGTGTGTATGTGTGCGTGCGTGCGTGTGCGGTGCGTGCGTGCATGGGTGGGTGGGTGGGTGGGTGTGGGTGCGTGCGTGCGTGCGTGCGTGGGTGCGTGGGTGCGTGGGTGCGTGGGTGCGTGAGTGTGTGTGTGTGTGTGGGTGTGCGCGTGTCTCTGTATGTGTGTGTGTGTGTCTGTATGTGTGTGTGTGTGTGTCTCTGTGTGTCTGTGTCTCTGTGTGTGTATGTCTCAGTGTCCCTGTGTGTGTGTGGGACCTCTAGTGCAAGTGCGTTGTGGGGGCCCAGGGGTGGTGAATATGGCTGCTGATGAGCCTTTCAAGGATGATACAAAGCAATTCGTGCATTGGGGGCATATGATGGACTGTGTACATACAGCAACGTAAAACACTTGACGTCCAGGTTCTGCGCAACATGCATTTCTAAGCCAAGATGGGCAGTGCATATGAGCAAAGCACATATTGTTTTGACATCCATGTGTCACACCTCCATTTGAGCATTGGGTTCTACTCAAGTTGACGAGCACATCCTGGGAAGGCAAAGCTAGGGTTGAAGTGTGGTCGGGCCAGGGTGTACGATCCCTGCGCGCATCTGCATCGCCTATCAATCACCCTCGTTTCTGATCGGAGTAGAGAAGGCCGCTAAAGCAAGAGGAGGCCCTTACCGAGGCAAATTTGTCAAAAGCGGACTGTTGGTGGATCTCGTTACTCCCGAAACAGCAAGGGGCATTTGGCAAGCGCCTAGTTCATGTCACTCCCTTCAAATGGTTCACAACACATCCTCAAAAAGTAAATGCGGCCAGCGGGGCGGCATCTCTAGGGTCAATGCATCAAACTATGTGGCCATGGGTCAAAATCCAAACCGTACCCCCAGTGAACATCCCAATCCCCACCAACATAGCCTAAAATGGGTGGTGCACCTACCCCAAAATGGTACCCTTGGTTTTAGCCATCTGAAGTGAGATAAGTCCTTTGAATCGATGGCTTGCACCTCAGCACCTCCATTGTTTGACAGGTGCCATCATCTACCAGCCTGGGCTTTGCGCCAATTTTCACCGCGGCGAATGGTGCCACCCTTGTGACCAACCGGAAGCCACTGGAAGTTGATGGAGCCACGATGGTGGGTCCAGAGTCTGGAGCAACGCGCGGCCCAGCCTTTTCGCCCTTCTCCGCAGATCTAAACTGCACCTGGGAGAGGTCGAACTCGGTAGTTACACAAACATATTTGCTGATTCTGGTTCATGTATTTTCTGAGGAGACGGCAGGTTAGGACCACTCACTGTTTGAGAACGATTTTAAGCTTTCGGAAACAGGTTGGGGTGCGGTGGGGGTGCTGGGTGGAGGTCGGGGGGCAATGATCAGGTGATCACGCTTGCTGATTTGTGCGCAGTGTGCACACAGTCATTTGGTTGCAAACTGTGATTCGGGCACGAGCCTGTGCCCAGGCAATGGGTAAGTTGGGGTAAACAAGCCACAAAAGAAAGGTTCCCCAAAAGCAAACCAATCCCCGGTCCCAAAGATCAGGGTTTCCCACACACCAGAGAACAACAACCAAAGGAAACAAACCAAACAAGAAAAGGGTTAACCCGCAACCTTGGTCGACAACAGGCCGCACGACTGGTCCCTACCAACCTGGCGGCGGCCCGAGGTCTCTTTCTCCCCCGAGATGCCGTCGGTCGACGCAGGGGTTCGGCGACGCCCATTCGAGGCGCGACGGAACCCAAAATCTTGAGCCAAAACACCACAGGTCGGTCACTAACGCGACGTCCCTGATGATGATATAAACCATGGCTAATCACACCCCCCTCACGAGGAGCCCGTCATATGACGGGTGGAGCGTGCCATTTACTGATAGGATTTAACTGCTCGCATGCGTCCGCAAACAGCTGGACACTACCGCCGTCAGCGGTGGAGCAAACCCACAAAGGCAGTTGCGCGACATCCCGGGCATTAAATTCCCGCCACCACCCCGAATTAATCGGGGTAACGCTGTCCAACATACCTTGTGGAAAAGTCCACATGACGACACTAGGTCACAACTGTTTGCATCAACAATGCAAGAAGTTTAATTCTTATCAGAAGCCATGAAAACAAAAGATAACGTATGTCCATTAGTACCCTCGCCTAACGGCAAGAGGTACTCCTGACCATGCGTACCTGATTAAAAAATGCCTGAATTCCGCAAACCCGGGAGTAACCCCCCATCAGTTTGCTTTCCCTCTCACTCACACTGCTTCCGGATGAGCACGTCCAGCGGCTCAGCAGCGGTACGGGAGAGACATGACCTCCGCGCCTCAGCGGTCCGGGAGGAACATCATCACCTCCGCACCGCGCCGACCATTGGAGAACGGACGCAAGCCTATCGGCCGCAATCCTCGTGACTCAGCCTACCGGCTATCGTCACGTCTCCTCCGGTCACGTCCGCCCCGCGCACGGTCCCTATCGCGATCCCTTTCGGATCTCCTGCGATCATCTCGCCTTCGATCCCGCTCCCGATCGAGTGAATCGTCATCACGACGATCACGAGCATCGTCCCTCCTCCTGTCGCGATCATCCTCGCGCCGCGGACGATATCTGCGCCTTCTCGACTCTCTGGAATCCCTGGTGTCCACGGTCCTAACGGACCTCCGAGAAGGAGTACGGGAAACATCCGATTCCCTACGCCTCCTCCCAGATTGAGAGTTCGTCACGATCTGGTTGAGAGCTTCCAGTGCCGACGCGTCCTCACCATTTCTGATGAAATCCCTAACCTGCTTGTTCAGCACTCTGTTGGTGGAGATCGTCAAGAAAGCGTCCACCACCGAACTCTCAGGCAACACCAGGAAGTGACCCTCCACCGGGCTCGCCGCAGCCCGCTCAGCAGACTGCAGCCGGATCTCCCCGCCTTCAGGCTTCTTTGCCATCGCCTTGGAGGCAGTCAAAGGCGCTACCGCATCCTTTGCCGAAGATCTGCCAAGCGCGGAGTGAAGATCATCCCCGCTAGCTTCTCTCGCTGCCGCACCTGGTCTGCTGTCGACATCGCCAGGCCTCGTGGATGCCTCCCGCTTTGTCGACTCCTTCGCAGCCTCGTCGGGATCCCAACGGGACTTCCTTTCTCTCTTCTGCCCTTCGGCCGACCCGCGGCTACCGCCGGGATCGTCACCTCCGCCTGTCTTCTCCTTCTTGACCTCAACCTTCGGTTCGGCCTGCTTCGTCTCCTTAGCCACAGCTTTTGGAGCCGGAGCACTCCTCGCCTCAGATGCCGAAGCAGCCTTCCCTTTCGGCTCTGCCTTGGGAACCGGGGTCACTTTAGCCTTGGCACTCGGCCTGGCCCCTTCAACCACCATCTCGGCCCAAGACTTCTTCGGCTGAGCTGCTGCTGCATCAACCTCCATCGGAGCAGGTCCAGCGTCATCCTTCGCCTTTGGGACGGATGGGCTACCGCCCTTACCGGATCCTTTACCCGGCACTTCACCTGACTTTGGTGGCGGGCCGGAAGGACTACCGCCCTTACCGCCCTTTTCCCCCTTCTTCCCTTTTCCTTTTCCGCCCTTGGGGACCGGTTCCTGCTTGGGACCAGGACTCGGCGCAGCATGATGCACTGATTGGAGTCCCTCGATGTCCACGTTCAATGGTTCGGGTTGACGACCGTCAAGAACCGTCCTCACCCTTTCGTCGCTAACGTAGACGAATGGGTCACGGAATGGTGCGGGAGGCTCCGACTGTCCGGCATTGATCGCCTTCTGCACCTTGGCTATCGCCTCCTTCAACCTCTTCTTCTCATCATACCCTGTCTCCGATACCATGTACCCCCTGAGCTGCGACATCAACGCATGACTCTCCAGGATGTCCACGTCCTTTCGATGGGTCGGGTACAATGGGGTCAGATGACCAGCCGCAGAACCAATCACGTATGCCATCGGAATATAGAATGACAAGTACGTGTCATGACGAGCGAACTTCCTAACGGAAGTCGTCATACGCCTACCCCACTGCGCAGCGTGTCTTGGATTGGCTCGGAAATACTCCGTGACCGACTCAAATCTATCGACTTGGTTGGTCTTGATCAGGTGCTTCGCCACCCACTTCTCCACAAACGCATCCGAGGCCGAAATCCCGGACACATAGGAGAATTGGAAGAGCACCTTCGCCAGCTCATCCCACGCCGCATCGACACCTCCCTTGTCTTCACCAAGATAAGGGGGAAGTCTGATGCCGCTCTGCACCGTCATCCTTAGATCGGATGCCATCGAATAGGAAATCAAATTCCTCTTGATGACTCCGACCACTTCGGAGGGAATCCTCCTGGGCTTGAACTGCCCCATGGTCCTCACCCACTCCGGCACGATGTGGCACGTTTCGAAGTCCTTTTCCTCCGCGTTGGGGATAAAGTTCGGGTAAAAGACCGGGAGCGCGCACCCGGGACACAAGTGCATCCCATTCGGCATCAATTCCGCGCACCTCAAGCAGAACGTGGCAGTCACATTCAGCCTGATCTCTTCCCGTGATCGCTTGTGCTCTCCCCTAACGGGGGTGAAGTCACCGTAGTCCCATGCCCGATGGTACACTATCGTGTAATCATCGTACATATACGCCGCCTTCCAAGCCCCCATGTGGATCTCGTTCCTAACGGCAAGAGTCTTCCTTCTCGTCAAAAACACGGGTCCAACCAAGGACCAGTGCACCCGAAGATCCACCATTACCACCACGTACCTACCGGAGTAGTTCCGCAGCCTGTCCCTGACATACCACGAAGGCGATACCTCAGCATCCGGCGCCATGGCTCCCACAAGTGGGATCAGGCCCTCATCCTGCCTACCATCCCCAATGGTCTCGTACACATCGGGCCTCGTGATCAATATCTCGATCATGGCCTTTCCATTGCGCCTCACCCTTTGGAGCTGAACCGCCTTCCGAAAGTCCGAGAACTTCATGATGACGTATCCCACCATGGGGAGTTCATTCCAATGCATCTCGTACATCAGAGATCCGCCAGGTGCATCTTCCTGAGTATACCTGTGCCTAACGGCACTGTAACTCAAGTCGCGTCCGATCCGCGTGTGCCTAACGGCAACCAACCTGGTGCTCTCCTTGAGGAGAACGCCATCCCCGTCGTACATGACCATAAGCATCGCCTCCACTTGCCCTATCGGGAAAGCTTTAAGCGTCGGAATGAAGAACTTCCAAGACATCTCAGCGTTCTCCATACCCGAAATCTCCTTCAGGAACCAGATGGCCTGGTCACTTTTCACCCAGTTTCCAGCCTCGCGTCCGGTCTCCTTCAGCACACGTTCCTCGAATAACTCCGAGACTCTCTTTGAATTGATGACCAGGCCGTCGAAATCGCACGAGAGCAGTCTCATCAACTCCTTCGCCGCCTCCCGTCCTGCAACAGTGCCCACTGTCTCCTCGTAGTTCGGGAGGTATTCACCCAACCTCGTCTTCGAGGGAACCACAATCTGGCAAGTGACGGCCTCATCAGGGATAACTCCCGTTTCCCTTAGCTCCGGATTGATCTCTCGCCTATCGGCAAGATAATCCTCCTTCCCATCCAGTATCACAAGATTGTAGGTCATCTTGCTCGCCGCCCCACTAGGCCTGAACTTCCTGCTATCATCTAGCTGGTCAGGAGCAAAGGGTCCACTAGGGGCAGCTGCACTCACCAGAGGCGCTCCTCGCCCAGAGCAGAGGTGCTTCTTGTGGAAGTTCACCATCTGATTCAGCTGCGATAGTGCGTAGGCACGATCCTCCAATGACGCACTCTTCATCCCAGCCTCAGTCAGAGGAGCCTCAGGCTTGTCATAACTCGCCTTACCGCCCCATCTCGCCGCGACCAGCTCAGCAGACTTCACAGGGTCGATCAAATTCCCCGACCATCCAGGCATATTGCTCAACCTCCTAGTCAACGCGTCTACCGACGCAGCCAAGTCTTCGTCCGTCACGGTGTAAGGGTCGACATTCTCCCTATCGTCCTGACCCACGTCCGGAAGCCTATAGTCCCCGCGGATGGCCTCCATCGCGGTCCTCTCGGCTTCCTCAGCCTCCTCTTGTGTGGCCACAGCTCTAGGAATCAGGAGCGCGACCTCAGCCGGCAACGACTTCTCCATGTTAATTGGAGTATTCTTGGGAAGGATTCTTCGATCATCTCCCTCCCCGCTGTACACGTATTCCCGAGCAGCCTTTCGGTACTCCTCAGCGGTAGCCCCTCTATAGTTGGAGGCCTTGCGCGGGCCTTCCTTCCCAGCCTCGGTACCCCGAGGCGTGGACTCCTTCGTCCCGGTGGAATCCTTCTTGGAGCCTTCCTGATCCACGTCCATGTCGTCCTTCTTCTTCTCCGTCACGGACAGTTTTCCAATGTCAGGAAGGGTCACATCATCATCCTTTCCTGACCCGGCGCCCCTATCGGGGGCCGGTTCGGTCCTTGGTTGCCCCGAAGAGCTCGCCTCAGGGTCCACATCGCCCTCGTCATCCACATGCGGTCGCTTCCCCCACACGATCTTCGTCTTCGGCTTCAGTGGGACGGCGACGCCTCCAGCCATATGGTGTCCAGGCCACGTGGCTCCTTCAGGGTCATCCTCGAACCATGATTTCCCGAACGGGAGCCCATCCCTTCCGATGATCTCCTTCCTATCGGAAGTAGATCCCGAATGGGACAATGCCGACACATGAGACAGCATGATCTCAGCCGCTGATTGCGCCAGCGTGTCGGACATCTGCTCCCTCGTCGGAATGGTCCGCAGCTCCGGAGCGAGGTGACCGGCAATCATGCTGAACGGCGCAGTTCCCAGCCGCTTGCCTAACACCGCCTCATTCAGCGCGTTGAAATACTTCTGCAGCTTCTCCAGCATTGCCGTCGCCGCCATCAGCTGAGGATGAAACATGGGCATCCGCCACGCACGCCCAAGGGCGGTATCCACGTGCGATGCGATCACAGCGATCGTCCCTGACAGCAGGTGCGACGATGCAATCTCCGGTACCCAGGTCGGGTCGTCCAAAGGAATACATTGACCCGTCTGCGCGTTCAGCAAGGTAGCCCTCACCCCCGGCGCTCGAAGGCAATCATACGCCCTGCGGTTCGGGTCACTAACGACACCACGAACCATGTAATCATCCCGATCGGGCATATCTGCCCAGTCCCCCAGAGGTGCCCGCCCATGATGGTACTTCGCCTGAATGTCCTGCCTCATCCCTAACGGGATATGGGCAGCCTCGGACGCCACCTTCTTCATGTTCCATTGCTGATCACCCCACGGCGTAGACTTCCGATCTCTAGGATTGATGTACTCCTGATCGATCCTCCCAGCAGCTCGGGAAGCATCCAACGCCCCGTACATGAAATCGTTATGTACGGCTCTCTCCAACACCGCACTCCACTCGCTATCGCGATTCGGGAACACAATGTGGCTAGTCTCGTTCGCCTTCCTCCACTCCTCAGCGGTAACCCGCTCTCGAGTGATTGCCTTGTTCCTGATCACGGCATAGATGAAGGGCTCACCGGCTTCCCTGGCCAGGGTGTGCTGAACGATGAACCTCCTATTTGACCTGCTCTCCGCCGGTCTTGCCGATGTCCGCGAGCCCCTCGTGGATTGATAGGAACTATGCTCATGGAAGTGCCGGACTTCCGCTGACTTCAGCTCGGGCGCCTCTCCCGGGTGCTCCGGGTACGGCGTGTTCGCATAATTGTGTATGCCCCCTCGAGACTCCTGGGTTGAAGCCGCCTTCGGGGTCGCTGCAGTATCCCGCAGGTCCCCGTCGTCGTCCGTGTACTTCGGAGCATAGGAGTGGGCACACCCGGGCCACCTGCACCCGACGCCTCCTCCTTCTTCTGACCACCAACAGGTTCTCGAACCCTGCGTTCCTCCCTAACGGGCGACGCCGCTCGCTTAGCCGCAGGCGATTCCATCGGCGGCTCTGTCGTAGTCGTAGTGGCCTGAGGCACCTCAGCTGCCCTACCGGGGGTCTCTTCCTCACCTACAGCGGGAGCCTCGGCTTCCTTCTCCGGTTCCATCTCAACGTCTCCGGCGAACTCCAGCACCTCGGCCTCGGTCGGGACCCCACCATCGTTGAAGGTATCCGTAGGAAGATCGACCCCTTCCCTATCGGGTAGGAGATCATCGACCTCGGCGGAGCCACCCGCGTTCTCCTCCTCAATCGTCGCTCTAGGCGTTCGAAGATTCGAGGACCATCGATTCCCAACTTCGGTCGCCGGGACCTGAGGTGAAGAAACTCTCGGACTCCGAGGTGGGTTCGGCGGGGATTTCGGTCTCACCGATGCCAGCATCTCCTTTGTGACTAACGCCTTAGGAGGTGCTTTCGGGGCAGCGATCTGACCCTCCACTTGCTGACCTGCGTCAGACGATTGCCCTCCGGGGTTTACGCCTACCGGCGGTCCTCCCTGAGCGGCACCTGTCATATCGACGTCCTCGGACTCAGACATCGATCCGCCATCACCCATCTTCGAAGAAGTACCCTCCTTCAAAAGCTTGAGGATGTTGTCCCTGATGTGCAACGTGGCAGAACCAGGCCATGTAGTCCTGGTCAGGGAGAAGAAGTCCGGAACTGCCGCAAGGTAGGGCGGCACCACGGCCCATGCTCTCTGGACCGGCCGATTCCTGCCGTAGCTGTCAACTTCGCTCCCCCATGACACCGCGTCTGCTGAAACCACAGGGATCAGGTTCGCACGGAGATCGCCCATCTTATGCTGGATCTCCTTAGTCATGTGAACCCCTTGGTCACCCTCTCGATCTAACGATCGCCCCGGACCACAAACCATCACCTTGACCTTGTTGTTGAGCGCGACCAGCGACGCCACGTCCTTACTCCACACGGTCGCCGCGTCGCTTCTGGCCTTCCATGCGTTCCTCTCCCACCTATACAGGTAGGAGCCACGGAGACCAAAGACATACAGGTCATGCTTGGCAGCATCTGCATTGTTGTACTTCTGGAGGCATTCTTCCGTCCGCTTGTCCATCAGCTCGTACGCCTTGTCGATCATCATCCGAAGGGATGTCTCCTCGTTATCACGAGTGCTGGTCACGTAGTGCACCTCACAGTTCTTGAACGGCCGGCTATCTGGGGAACCCCTCAGCCGGTCATTCTTTGTCCTGCACTTGAGGATGTCATCCGCCAACGTTGCTGGGTCCATCCCTTTCTTGTTCTTCGTGGATGCAGTGTTGAACGTCTGATCCAGCAGATAGAACACAGTCGCATCCGGGGCCGCGGACTCCTCTTTGAACGCCGGAGGACCGTACCCGGCCGCCATGGCCGCAGCGATCCTCACCGCAGCACCTGTCCCACTAGCCGCTAAACACCGAAGCAAGATTACCATCTTGTCTTGGTAGCGACTCATCTCGTGCAGAACAATGGATGGGTAGATGGACAGCATCACATCCGCTAACACGGCGATTGCCCATGTGTCCCACAGCCTTTCCATTTGGATTGGATCAACTGCCACACGGGAGTATCCTCCCTTCGGCAGCTCCATAGCTGGCGGAACAACCTTCCCACTCCTGACCAGGCGCATCACCTTCCTAGCTTGCTCGAAACACTCAAGCTCCTGCGGGAAGAGAGCACCCCGACCAACGGCCTTTGCCTCGTCCTTGATCTCGGTAAGGTATCCCTTCGTTAGTGTGAGCTCAAACGTTTCACCCCGGATGGCCTCAAACATGTTCGACTTCGGCACGATCCTGGCGAATAGTGCCCCACCTTCCGCCTCGGCAGCCTGAGGGGTCCCTGGAGCAGCACGCATGTTCTCCTCTTCGACGGAAAGACCTATCGGCCCCATGTAGTTCTCTGGGAAGAACTTGTGCATAGCCCACACTACCGATGGAGCATGCGGATTCCACTCGACGAATGGGTTGTAGTACTGCAGGGTGCTATCGCCCCCTGAGTTGCACAGCTCCACATATTGTGAGTCCGCCGCAGGCTTCTCAAGCTTGATGCAGATCCCACAGATCCCCAACCTCGCGTTCGGGAACACTCGTTGGGCTCCTCGCTTGACGCCCTTCAGGTGGGGATTGTCGCTGAACAGATTCTCGGACTCGTCCGGTTGCGCGATGCAAATCGCGACCCTCGCCCACGTGTTCTGACCATAGTGCGACAGGGTGCTGTATCCCAGGGCCTCGACCGCCTTCAAAGATGTCCACACCCCTACCCATTCATCACTCGCGGTGGACGCAGTAACCTGCATACCACCCAGGATGCTCCACAATGAGGATTGCGAAGTTCCATGGATGAGGACCTTCTCAGTGTCCGTCTGGCCCCTGAAATTCATGGCCAAATCGAAGAACGCCCATCCATCGTCGGGACCAATTTCCACATCGGTGGTACTCGCCGGGTTCTTGGGCGAGATCCTCAACACCTGTCTACGGTCCCAGTCAAAGGCATCATGCAGGGACGTGACCACACCTGACATCTGTCCCATCGCGTGCAGGTACCCCCGCATTCCTGGCTTATCAGCCGACGCGAACTTCCTGACCGACGGGACCGACGAAAGCCTCCGTCCCGAGGAACATCTAACGATCTCCTCCCTGTTTCTCCCCTCCGTCAGCATCATCGCGTCCACGACCAACTCCGGAGGCGTGAACAGTGCGTTTGGCCTCTCGCTCATCCAAGCACGGATAGCGTTGAAATGGTGCTCCGCATCGCCGAAATCATCTCCACTATACAGAGGGTGATCTCCGAATGCCACCTCTGCCTGATCAGCGACCGCCTTTACCAAGGCAGTCTGCGGGTGAACTGTCTTCCACTCCGGCCAGGCTTTCGGGTCTGCAGCCCACATTCCTCCGCATGGTTCAGCTGCCGGCTCCGTACTGCTATCCATGGGTAGCGCACTCTTGCCACTTTCAATGCTCTCCTCAATCGCGAACACGATATGGTAAGGAAGCAAGAAAGCAGGGTCCGTCGGAACCGCAGCGCAGAGAATGGCCGCCAAGTGCACGGCGTTCAACTCCGTGACCTCCACTCCCCGGCGCTTCATCTCAGCCACTATCGCAGCAGTCCTGATCGCCCGGTACCGGAGCAGCTTTTCATGGTCCGTCACCGGCATGTGCGACTTGTCGAGCTTGTCCTTGCTGATGTGGGACACCCTGCCAACCAGTTCGTCGAACCTCGCAGCACTGTCATCCTCAATCAGCTGATCAGCCTTCTCCATATCTGGATCAATCGTGGTGAACTTCGGATCCTGTCCCCTAAACCCTTTAATCGTCCACTCGCGGTACCCCGCAAGCAAACAACTGGCCACAGCCTTAGGCTTCTCCATACCCAAGCCCATCTCCAGGTCCCAGGACGGCCGCGGAGGCGTCGCCATGCAGCGCCCCAGGCCCATTCCGCCAGCTGCCGCCATGCGTCAGCAGGTTCGGGCCACCGGCCACAGAACCACGGAGGATCCGGGAACCCAGCCTACCGGCCAGAATTCCCCTGTCCTTCAGAAGGCTCAGCCTACCGGCCAGAGACCCTCTCCCAAGAACAAGAACCTAGAAGATGAATAATTGACTGAATCCGTCCTTCACGAAGCAGAAGAAAAACCTTAGTGACAGGCATATCTGCCTCATGCTTCAATACTGGTCAGTAAGCGCACTGAGTCGCCTGTGAATGTGGTGCGGTTGCCCGCAGTGTGAGCCAGCTTGATCAAGCAAATGCTACGCAGCAACGAAGTTGTTCAACCACTTCCCAACAGCAAGCAATCGGTCGTGCTGAGAGAGAGTATCCCCTCCTCGCATCTTGCAAGTACTCCAAAACGAATTGAAAGACTTAGAAGAGAAGCACCTAAACACGACCCCATGTCTCTTGAGACCACATTGGCAAGCACAAACAGACCTACAATCAAACCCATGCGTGGTGGCAACTCCTTCAACCTCACCTTCCTTCAATATATTGCATTTGGGTCGGTAGAGAATGATCGGAACACATCCACTGGTCCGAGCATCACAAGCCAAGTTGAACCTTTGCCTAACGGCAGCCTCGGTCCTATCCCTGAGCTTTCTGGTCTGTCCCCACTTCCCAGTCCTGGAATCAACCCTATCGGGTGCAAGATCATTAAGAACAAGCACAACATAACAAAGGCTATCGCCTTCAATCCTACCAGACCGTATGATGTGATTCCTGTAACCAGGAGCAATTTGAAGCGTGACAACCCTGCAAAGATCACTATACGCAAGAACTCCGGCTATCGCCTGGTCCGCAATAATAGTTTTCTCGCATCTTTTCCCTCCTTTTTCCTCGTCAATCACGATTCCCTCGTACTCAGAGAGTAACCTCTCAATGAGCCGATTGAAACCGGATTTTGCACCTGATTCCATGCGTACCCCCCTAAGCGGGGGCAGGCCAGGAGCGGCAGGGGGCTTAAGACAGGGTTGGGTGGGTTGGGCCAAATATTCCTGCAGGTATCCCGGCAGAAACATACCAAGGGTGTGCAGATTTCTATTCCACACGACCTTGTCAATGCAGGCCTTAGTGAAAATGTCTGCGCCTTGGTAGTGAGACGGGCACGCAACGAACCGAAAAATTCCAGCATTAAAACGTTCGTTGAGCCACGAGATGTCAATGCGCTGCGTCCTCGACATGTAGCGCATGTTGGGATTATTCCCAGTTATAACGATCCGGCATGCCGATTCGTTATCCTCCAGCACGTTGATAATAAACGGCTGGGTCTCCTTTCCCTTCCCAATAGCGTGCTGCCAGAGGGTAGCTAATGCCATTCCCTCCTTGGACACTCCATGGTCGAGAGCAACAATCTCTGCTTCAGGAGTCGACTTCGAAACGGAAGTCTGTTTCTTGCTTACTCCAGTGATGGGCATGTAGGTCCTAGGACCCACAAGGCAAATGAGCACTCCCGACGTGCTCTTGGAATCAGTACGATCCCCAGCCAGATCCGCATCACAGTAAGCAACCAACTCAATGAACTCTGGGCTATCGCCCACCCAACCGTACAAATGAAGATCGAGCGTAGAGTTCACATATGAAATTAACCTGTGGAGCTTGCGGTCACAAGATGATTCCACTTCGTGACCCGGCTGGCTAACGCCTGCACGGGACGAATCAGGTCATATCTGCCCATCCGAGCTCCGTAGAGAACCTTCATCAGCACCGCCGCCGCGTCATTTCCGAGGCATCCTGGCTGCGCATTGACGGTCTCCATGTCCATCGCCTGGTTGAA
Source organism: Effrenium voratum (assembly GCA_963377175.1). Lineage (NCBI taxonomy): Eukaryota > Dinophyceae > Suessiales > Symbiodiniaceae > Effrenium > Effrenium voratum. The sequence continues at coordinate 119,935 of CAUJNA010000226.1, read as the reverse complement.
GAGTTTGTCAAATTCAGGATTGACGGAATTCTCGTCAAACTCCGGCTTGCTCTCGTCCAGGAACGGAGTTTCAACCTTCTGCAGCTTCTTCGGGTACTTTCCCTGACACAGCTCAATGTATCTATCGACACATGCCTGCATGAAGCTGCTCTCGCTGTACTTGATGAACCTTATCGTGGTTTCCGGCTTGGGGATGTCCTTAGAGAGTAACCCCTCTGGACCAAACCTCAAGTCGGGTTGCTCCTTATCAGGAGGATTGCCGACCGTCCACGCTAGTCTCGGGTCAAAGTGACCCCCGACCACCTGTTGCGTGAATTCGTGCTCGCAGCCAAGATATCTCTTGAGCTGCCTTGGTTCCTCCATCTTGATGACCTTCGAGATCAGCGCCCATCCTTCTGCGATGTTCTTCGCCGGCCCACTCATCTTGAAGTCATCCACGTACACGACAAGGAAGAGGTCGAGCTCCTCATGCCTAAACACGCTGGCCCAATCCTTCACCTTGACGTAACCGACCTTCTTCAGCATTGCCTCACAGTGCTGCTCCCAAAAGGTGCCAGCGTCTGGATGCCCATATAGTGCGAGCACGAGGACAACGACTGGATCCTTATACCTGGGATTTCCGCTGCCGTCGAACCACTCAGGTGGCCATTGGTCGCGAGGAATCCTCACCCAAGTCTTCTTTCCCTTTAAGCGGGCCTGAGTGTACGCGGACTCCCCATCACTCACTTCCAGAAGATTCCCGGGAAGTAACCCATGAGCATCACCCATCTTACCCGCCGCCATAGTAGCGGGGCAGGAGGTGTTCTCGGAGAACAGGGCCCAATGCCCGATCTCGTCACGGACGAAGCATCCCTCGAACACGACTCGCCCTTTATATTTGCGATTTGGATCGTCCTCCGGCAGCTCGTGATTCTTCTCGACACAAATGTCGAAAATTCTACCAACATGGATCTTCTCCCCTTCCTTACGTGCCTTGGCCGCAACATCATGCCACTCTTGGACAGTTGACAAGTCCCAACATCCCTGCGACGTTAACTTGTCCCACTCCTTCTGAAGAGCGGCCTTAGCCTTGGCATTCCCAGCTTGTTCCTTCTTGTTCACTGGCCTAGCGACACAAGCATACAAGGGAGGAAAGACACCTGAGCTCTTTGGCCGATGAGAAAGGGATATCTCCCCCCTGGGCATAGAGAACTCAAAGGTCTTTCCATCAGATCCAATCGTAGGGGCAGCAGCAGCTATACCAGTGCTTCCGAAACCCGCGGATCCCCTATCGGTTCCCCGCTTGGCTTTCCTAGGGACGATCGACGCGTCGATGAGCATAACACGCTCCAGTACGATCTGCGCAATGCGGTCCCCAGGGTTTACGACGAAGTCCTCATCCCCATGATTAAAGAGGATGACCTTGATCTCTCCGTCGTAGTCGGGATCAATGACCCCACCGCCTACAGCGATCCTGTTCTTCACGGCTAGTCCTGACCTGGGAGCTATCCTAGCATATACCCCAGCGGGCATCTCTATCGAGATTCCGGTGTTGACCAAGCCTGACCCCCCTGCGGGAATACATGCTCCCTCAGAGGCATAGGTATCCAAACCCGCACTTCCCGAAGTAGCCCGCGTCGGGATCTTGGCAGCCTCACTGTCAAGACTGACGTACAAGGTATTCGGCTTCTTCTTCCATCGCTGTTCAACCGGGTCAACCTCGACCGGCATTGCATTTGCGACCTTCTTGAAAGTGCCGTTCGGGTACCACGCTCCAACGATTGCCTCGCACATTTCACTCGGATAGAGAGCAGTCGTAGGGGTGACTGACCCCTCAATGCGTGCATGAAGGTATCCCTTCTCGTGCTTGCATTTCCGACCTGACAGCTCATCGATGAGCTCCTTGGAGGTCGTCGCAACCTTCCACTGCTTCCTGATTGGCACACCGTCCTTGTCCTGCATCCCGAAATCACAGCCGTCGAAATCAACGGTCTCGACATCAGGATCAGCAAGAAACCTCTGCATGAACGGTTGCTTCCATCCAAGACAGTGTCTAGGCCACTCAAATGCAACCCTGCCCCCTCCTCGCCTAACGGCTCGGGAGGCCCGCAGGAACGCCGCAAACATACCTGAGAATTCCTTCTAAGATCGTTCAGGTGTGATGCAAACTCAGCACCGTGAATTGAAAGGTTGACATACTGCCATGTACTCCACGGTCCGCACGGAATTGACGCCCACAGGTCACACCCAGGATTATCCTCGATGATCCCAATAAGCCGACTAACGTCTTTGGCTTTGGTGATGTCAAATGAGCCAACGTGAACGCGAATTGCATCGCCTCCACACTCCATCATCACTGCGGACAACGCGAGTCAGGTTCACACGCAAACTCGATGAGGAGCTTGCGGCCAGGCGCTGGAGCAGCCGGGTCCCTCTCAGGATGTTCGCGGCGTCGTTCTTCCCTTAGGGATAACTCCCGTTCGGTTTGAACATATATCTCCCGAGACCGGGTGGACATCTGTCTCCAACTATCCGCATCAATTGAATTGGGTTTTCCGGTGCCTGCGTATGGCCGCTCACGCCTATCGGCGGATTGGCCATAGTCGATCCTGTCTCCGTGCAGCTTATGACCCTTCTTCGGACCTCCGGCAGGTTTGGCTCCTTCTTCCTTTGGCTTAAACCTACCGTGGGGAGCACATCCCTTATCAAAGAGGATGGTCACACCAGTCCAAAATCCACGCGTGAAGTGCCGATGATTGGGAGCATCGTGATGACGATCATCTCTCACCCAATTTCCAACGGCATCAAGCCCCCGCATGTGCGTGACCCTAACGGTGTCAAGCTCCTCATGCGAAGGACCACCTGGAGGAAGGTCCTCGTTCGTCGTCCCGAAGAACTTCTTCCGCACCTCAACGTGGATGCGATACCAGGCGCTGTCCTCGTCGTGCCGCTCCCAGTAATCTGAGACGCACGCGTCACCACTCCCTTGGACAGCCTTGCTCTGAATGGCCCCATCAGACTTGGAAGAGCTACCGCCCCCCTCGTCCTGTTGGTCATCGTCATCATCATCAGGATCATCAAATCGACCTTCATCAAAGTCGAATTCATCCCTGATCTTCTTACTCGGCTTAAAGTCGGCCCTTCGGTCAGCTAACGCCTCCCGAATGGTCCGAGTCCTAGCATCATAGGATGCCAACATCGGGAACACGTAGGGCTCCTCAGGGTTCTTCCAGATACGTTTGACCTGGTGTACACTTGGTTTCCTGAGACCCCTTTGGATGTGCTCGAGATCAGCAACGAGATAGTCGCCCTTCCACAGCCCCCCTGGTTCTAACCGATAGCCCAGAAATAGGCCTGGCTTGGAAGATGGGGCGAACTTCGGATCCTCCTCTATCTTGATGAAGTCCCGCTCTTTCTTCTCGGCGGGCAGGGCAGTAGTGACGCTTGTCTCTTCAACCTCTACCTCATCAATGGGAACAAAGTCCGGCTCGTCGTTGCATTCGGGTTCATACTCCTCGTTCTCATAGATCTCGGCCTCGTCCTCATCGATCTGATCAAAATCACAGTCGAAATGAGTTTCTCCAGTCCATTCGTGGTTACCTCCACGGTCGTTCTCGGCCTGGAGCCAGTTTTCGTCAACAACAAATTCGGTCGATCCGTCCAGATAGTTGAGGACTGTGCTCCGCCTCCTGCCAAGGTCTTTGATCTTGACTGGACAGCTCGTCCCTATCGGGATAAAGAGCTCGGTTCGCGCTTCAACGTGGACGCGAGTGAGAACCTTCTCGTCTTCATTTGCGATCCAGTGGTCTCCTCCTTCATCAACGTCCTCTGAGTCGATCTTCCCAGCATGTCTGAGTCGTTTTGGGCGTTTTGAACCCCCCCCTTTCTATCCCTGCGAATCTTGGGAGCAATGGGGTAGAAGTCGACCAGACAACCAAACGGCAGAATGACTCCGCTGAAGTTCCCGTTACCGTGGCGTCGCATCCACGGTGATCCCTCACCGCGATTTTCGATGTTCCTTGCCATGGAAAAATGCCTAACGGCAAATGGCCACCATCGAGGTTCAAATCCAGCTTGACGCAGGAGCACACGTGCCCCGTGAAGAACGAGCTTAACCTTGTTCTCGATCAGGCCATTGGTCTTGGGCATGCCCGGTGTAGAAAGCCGGTGCAATGCTCCAAGCGTAGTGACAGCATTCTTCAGCTCTGGGGCCTGGTCGCTGTACACTAACTTCAGAGTTTGCCCCCCTGCAAACCTGCGAAATGCCTCCAGCGTATTGCTACGGGATCTGGATTGCACAGGAAGGACTTCGAGGTAATCAGTAGCGAGGTCATAGAACACTATCGCGTCCGCCTCGCCATGAAAGCCTCGATCCTTCAATCCGCGCAACACCATCGTGTCAGCAGTGGTTAGGTCCCCGAAACTTACCACGTCATGCGCAGCAGCACCACCTTTGCGGCGAAGCTTGACATTCTCCATTTTCGCACGCTGGCAGTGCGGGCAATAGGGGTTCTTCGGGAGATGGGTAAGCATATGGCGAAGCGTCTTAGCATCTGCCCGCCATTCAGCCTCTGTGCGGAGTCCGGAGAGAAAGTTTATCTCGACAATGTCACCATCATCCCCTTCCCCCGGGCCAGGAAAAGGTGGTGAGTGGCTATCGCCCTCACCCCCCTGTTCCGCCTTTCCGGGAAGAGCAACGGTCTCGCACTTGACCCGAAACCACGTTTCACCCGTCCAAGGGACATCAGATGCTATCGCATGCTGATCTCTTTCGGATAACTCCCATAGACTATCAACCAGCACCTCATGGGTAACCCCATTTCGATGAACGACAGTTTTCCTGTAGTTGGGCAATCATCGCCTATCGGCACAAACTTTGCTTTGCGCGGAAGCCGGTGCTCCTTCACAACATGGCCCGACCGCTCAGTGCGCCAGGTGTCCTGTAGCTCACTCTTGGCCGCAAGCTCAGACCTACGCAGCGGAATCTCGCTGGCTTCAAGCCCTCGATACGCCGCCCCGGGGGCAGGCATAGCAGGGATTGGCTCAGCATCATCAAGAGTGGGAGAAACGAACTGAGTGTCACCATGAGGAAGATATGGCACGTTGTTGATGACATCCAATGTCACCGTCCGGCCCGAAGGACACGTGAGAGTAGGCTTGCAACCTGCAGCCCATACAAACGAATATCCCATATCCATACAACGCTTTCCAACGGATATGATGGATGGAGTGGACTCAAGGACGTGTGCCTCAATCACCTCGTCCAGGTTGCCAACATCAGCATCAACACGACCAGCGGTGCGAGTCGCCCCGTTGGCAGTGTGCAGCGCATGAGTGTGCCCGCCTTTGGCGATCAGGGCCCTATCGGGTCCTTTCAAATCACCGAGACCGACCAGATCCATTGGGCAACCAGTATCTACCAGCCACCTCACCCCATCGTATCCAACAGGTGCAGCAACCTTCTGAGTGTACTTCGGCTTTCGTACAACGCGATGTCCCCGCACATCACCAGGGTTGGTATCGATGTCCTCGTCATTGTCTAAGAGCACTTGGGCGTGAACAGCCGCTGCTCTTATCAGAGCACTTTGAACTTCCCTAGCAATTCTCTTGCGCGAAGGGAACTTAATCGCATTTGGATGGCTGTATCCAGCCTCACGGCAACGATTCACGACCCTACCCGTATTGTCATTCTCAATCGAGACAACAAACACATCAGGAAGATCGGGAATCTTGACCCTGAGAGGTTCCCTACCGGGACCCTTCGGGAAGTACTTCTTCCTCCAGGACAGTGCAACCTCCGCATCATCACAGTACCAAAACGTCGTCTTGGTATCACTTCGTCTTGGGAGTCTCCTGAACAAGGTTGCTCGGCGATCACAAAAGTTCACCCCGATATCCTCGATCACGGTCCCATTTACGTCAACTGTCCGTCTCCAAATGACTTGGTCCCATTTGGGACCTCCACCGGTAGTGCCGGAGAAGAACAGTGCGCCTCGCTCGCTTTTCTCCCAACTGCTAACGCAAGGAGGGAGGCAACCCGGTGCAGACCCACCGGTAGCTGGGGCAACAGCCCACATAGCTGGACACGCCACAACAACACGGTTGGCCTCAGGGTAACGGCCCGCCCCGCCTAAAAATCCGTCAATCCTTGAGCGGGGCTGTCGAGACGCCTCGCCTCCCTATCGGGAGGACTGGGCGTAGGCGATCTAGGGGTATCCCCCTCTTCATCCTCAACAACCGGACCAGCAGTGGAACGAGGCGTAATGGGCTTCGTGCCTGGTGGTGGCTTCTGATGCAGGTACTTGCACGGCTGAGCTGTGCATTTGCCATACATCCAATCGTAGCAATATCCGAAGAACATAGGCTTGTCCCTAACGGGCCTATCGCCAGTCCTCGGCGTAGAGGGCGCAGCGGGGTTCCTTGGGCTCTTGTCGTGCTCAAACCTGCATTCCCGGCCATATTGACACTTCCCAGTCTTCGTATACTCCCAGCACGCCCGATCAGCAGGTCCAGCAGGGGACTGTCTTCTCGGCGACTTGGGAGACGGCGTGCGCTTATCCCTCTGACTGCCTCTTCCAGGAGAAGCTCTGTCTCTCTGACTGCTCCTTCCGGGTGAAGATGATCTCGGCTTTCCGTCGGGTTTCCCATCCCTTCCGGACCTAACGGACCTTGAAGGACTAGGATCACTCTTCCTGGCAAGTGGATCGTATCTCCGCACAACACCAGGGGCACCAGGATGCCGATCCCTCTCCCGGGATTGAGAGCCTGATCGTGACCTCTGTTCATGAAAGGTCTGGTACATCTGGAGCGTGTTCTGGCGCTTCTGCCACCGTTCAACACAGTCCTGACAAGCCTTATAAAGCCACGCGAACGACCTAACGGTCACATCGCGATCCCACCTCTCAATGTCAGGCCGCATAGCGCAGATGACGAACGTTCTCGATGAACACAGCCAATAGTACCCCATCATCGATCTTCTTCCTAATGCCAGAAATGAGATTGTCCCAGGTGCTCAGATAACTCCGGAGCCTTGCCTCATCATCGGAGTGACCTGTCTGCCGGCACTTGAGACTGGTCAACTCAGCAATCTTGAAGGTCTGGTCGTCCTCGACTCCAGTCTGCAGGTGGTTCAGCAGAAGCTTCAAGATCTGTCTCCCCTTGATACCCTGGGGAGGACTCATATTCTGAGCGGCTTCGGTCAGGCGATTCATCTTGTCCCTGACAGCCCTGGTCTTGATACACTCCCTGATAGCACTCGTGAAGTTTGAGTCCAAAATCGGGTACTTGCAGGGTCCGCCAAGAGCATCATAGTCAAGCCTTTCAGTCTCTGATATCCACGCTAACGCGTAGTCAGAGTCAAAGCTGAAAGCATTCCTGACCCTCTCCTTGACCTCGGAAAGCCACTCGCGCAGCTTATCAGCTGTCGGCTCAGCAGGCAGCACGATCGTGTTGCACTTATGATGGAACCGATCCTTATCGACAACGGTGGAAATCAGAGCCCCTCTCGGGGTACATGAGGTAATCCTGCAACTTTCACACAGTCTCGCAGGCATAGGGCAGCAAACTTCACACGCCCTCATTCCGCAACCAACGCAAGGAACAAGTGGGAAACCAGGCTCAGGGATTCTGCTGCACTTCGTGCACCTGTCCCTTCCATCGTCTCCCCTCAAGGCTTCAGGGAGGAGACCACCATCTCCCTGCCTACCGGCACCATTCACACTATAGCCGAGGCTAAGACCCGGCCCAAGGTTACCACCGCTCGCAACACTTGAGGGGTAACCTGTGGCATTGCTAGACTGACTAACGCCAGCGCCAACCCCTTGGTGACTAACGCCACCTCCGTAGGCAGGACCATAGAAGCTGGAACCACACTGATTGTTCCCAATTCCATGAGCATCCGCAGCACTACCGTGGAACCCAGGCGGGTAACCCCCGGTAGGAGCCCCTCCACTCGGGCCTCCAGAAGGCCCAGCGGGATCTTGGCCTCCACCATAATGTCCAGGACCTGGCGGTGGAGCTGGGGCATGTCCAGGCCCACCACTTCCGCCCCCACCTTGACCAGGTGGTCCGCCTTGCCCACCACCTCCCCCGGGAGGAGGAGGAGGGGGCGGTCCAGTTTGAGCGCGTTCATGCCGAATATTGCAGCGTGCACATCGCTCAAGGCCGTCATTTCCGAAGTAACTGTGATTCTCACAGACGTGAGTCCCACAATCCGTGCAGAGATACATGGAGACCTCCTGAGCATTCTTGCGACATGCCCAGCATTTCATCTTCAAGAAATGACAATTGCAACAGTCCCCATCGTCACCACGGCAAAGCCCGCAGAACTCACGACTGCATGTCACACACGAGAATTCAGCATTCGGGTGCCTACGGTCGTTGGGATCATCAAGGGCACAAATCTTCGGCGCGTCTGGGCCATCACCGCCGGGAGCTCCTCTTGCAGCCGGCGCTGAGGCCTGTCCACGATCCGAAGGAGCTCCAGCGGTCCCTCGCCTATCGCCGGGACTCTGGTTGTCGGCGCTGATTCTGCTCCCAGGAGTCCTCCACTCATCACCAGGACTCTGGATGTCGGCATGGGCCCTATTATCCCCACCACCTCCTGAATGACGACCTGGGTTCGGAGAGACGTTTCCGCTATCGCGGATTGGCCTATCAAAATTCGGAGAGACGCTCCCGCTATCGCGGATCGGCCTCTCCCCCCTCGGTTGTCGACTCCGGGCCTCAGATCCCCTATCGGGGACGGCAGCAGGCCTCGGGCTCCTATTCCTACCCGCATCCCTATTGGGGGAAATAGAAACGTCCCCCCTTGCGCGCGCGCGGGGACCACCCCTTGCACGCTCCGGTGGCGAATGCGACCTGTCAGGCAACCCCCGAACCCTCCTGCTCCTGCTGTCGGACCTCTCCCTAACGGGATAGATGGGATGCCTGTCTGCGCGAGAAGGATCGACCCTATCGGGCACATTCGGCAAAACATGATCAGGCAAAACAACGCCTCCGCCTGGTCTCACCGGCAGGCCAGTACCCCGGCCGTCACCTTCCCCTGGTGTAGGCGTCGGTGACCTGATCCTATGTCCTTGCCCCGCAAATGCATGGTAACCAACATTCCGTCTTTCTCTGGGTTGTGGAGGAGCTTCATTAATCTGCTGGACACCCTGAATAATGCCAGCAGCCTCGTCAAATTGACCCTCCATCTCAAAGAGCTGGGACATGATTCTGTTGTTCGCGGCGCTAAGGTTACGCACGCTACCATCGATAGCGCTGACTCTCCGCATAACACCTTCAAGTGTACTCCGGAATGTGCCGAGCTCTCGCCTAACGGCAGGCTGCACTTGGTCACTGCTGGCAGGAAGATTACGGATCTGTCCTTGGATGCCATCAACGACCCGATTCACAATTGCCGATCTCGCTTCATACTGTTCAACATGTGATTTCACGGTCTCAAACCTTGAAATGATGTCGTCATGATCCCGACGTTGACGTTGAATTCCTCGAGCCAGATCCTGCATCTTCCGATTGATCTCGTCAATAGCCTCATGCCAGTCCTGCGGGGAATCATGTTCTGATGGTCTATCGACCTCCTGAGAACCCCTTCCACTCTGCAGTCTCGACACTCGATTAACAAGACGAGTGTGCTCTTCCTTGATCCCTTCAATAGATTCAGAGGCCCACTTGGCAAATGTCTCGTGTTCAAGGAGAGCTTTCTCGATCTTCAGGTTTAACTCCCTGAAATTTGCATCCACTACACTGCCGCTGGCCCTATCGGACGGATGCGCGACAGGATTCGGGTTCCATACACCTGCTGGTGTCCGCATCCCAACGGTTTTCTCTACCGAGAACATCCGTTTCTCAAGCTTGTCCACATCCTTAAGGATCTCGTCCTCAGAAGCAGCATGGCTTCTGCGGGCAGCCTCACTATTCTCCTGAATCATCAGGCGAAGCCGATCAGTCGATGCCTCATTGTCCTTGACAGATTCATGGACCTCGTGGGACAGTAGGTTAATCCTCTGCTCCACGACCTCGGCTTGCTCATCGATGGCTTGCCTCACAATGGCCTTGCTATCGGGAATAACTTCCCTTGCGAACCGTTGAACTATCATTCGCATCCTCCCGGCATCAGATTGAGTCGCAACCTCAGCTGCCAGGCGATCGACCTTGTCCTTCGTCCGTTGACGTCGCTCCATTCCCTTCGCATGGAACTCACCTGACCGTTCAGTACCCTGATTTGGTCAGCAAAGATGTGGAACGCCTTCGCGACTGAGCCAGAAACCTCACCTCTCTCGAGCATCTCCTGGATGTGCAAATCGAACACCTCCTTCGCCCTAGCGTCACCTGATTCGCCGGAAGACTGGGATCTGAGGGCGGGAGGAGTCGATATCTCGATCCTCTCAGGAGCCCCACTAGCCCCAGCATGTCTTCTGGGGTCATCCACGGGACAATCATCAATCCTGGATGGTCTACTCGGGGTAGATCCCCTTCTCCGGCTATCGCCAGATCGAGGATCAATGTTGGATGCACGTGACTCGGGGGTGGAGTGAATGTGAACATCAGCGGGATCGGGCATCTCCTCATCCTGCGGAGTTGAATCCATCGGTGAGGGGCTAGCCCTCCTCGCCTTTGACCTATCGGTCTCAGCGGCGAGAGGTGACGGTCTTTTCGCAGAAACACTACGTTCCCTAGCAGTCGAACCCCATTGAGGTGTGAACTCGTTGCTAGACCTCAGAGTTTCAAGATCACTGGTATCCCGCCCTAACGGGCTAGCGATCGACGGATGATCTTCGATCCCGAGTGCATCGGCAAGCCGACCATCTCTGGCACCTGTCCTAACAACATCGGCAGCCCGCTCAGTGATCCTCGGTGAACCAGTAACCCGGTTCGAGTTCACGTCTCTCTGACTCAACGGACCTCCAAATGTGATGTTGGGAAAGGGGGGAACATTCGGGGAATCACCAATCGCCGGGGGACCTACCGGTCCCTCGCGGTCATGAATGGCCTCCAATCCCCGAAGAACTTCCCGACTGTCCCTGGCTCTCTCCCTCTCGCTTCGGGCATCCCTGTCAACGCGAAGGTCCCTGGCGGCTCCACGAGAGAGGCTCCTGGGCCTCGCAGCATCACGGATCCTAGCATTTCGTCGTGGTTGGTCCTCCTCCTCATCACGGCGATCCGCAAATGCGGCATACTCGTCATCATCATCGACCTCAAACTTTGCAGCGGCGGGACTAGTCCTTGCAGTCGCACGGCTGCCTGCATTTCGGCGCGAATGGCTCTCCTCCTCATCCGCAAAATTGTAACCTTCGCCATCATAAGACTCAGATTTGGCAGTATTAGGGTTGGGCCTACCGGCATCAGATCCCTGCTTTGAGCTACTGCCCCAACCTGCGGTTGATTTCAACAGATCATCGTATCCGAAGTCCGTGAATTTCCGCTCCTCGTGCTCATCAACCTGACCTGGATTTTGAGAACCAATGGATCGGCCCGGGATACCTCCCGGAGCCAGAACCATAGTCCCTGGTCCCTGCGGCCTATTCTCAAACTCATCCGAGACCTGCGACTCACCTGGAACAAGAGATCTCGGAGGTCGAATCGGCATGGCCTCCGGGTCATCCGAATGTGGGCGGGCCATGTCCATCGCCATGCTGATGAAGTCAAAACGTCCACGCCTATGACCTGATTCAGAGCCACTCCTACCGGAGTAAACCCTTCGTGTCTGCTCGTCATCAGTGGCCTGGCGGAAAATACGATCGTCTCCATCATCGGCGTACCTGCCACGGCTCCTGGGTGTATCCCTACCGGGATCTTCACCCCTGCGGTCCTGACCTGTTGAACCTGCTTCGAAATCCTCGTAGTCATAGTCCGGTAGGTCCTCACCTGAGCGGAGGCCACCTTGGATGGCCTCCTCATCCACGACGCTCCTTCGAGATCGTGGGGTCGACATAGAGCTTGTAGTTGATGGTCTCAAGCGCGTAGGAAAGTCCTACGGCTGATAACCTGTGATTCGGGCACGAGCCTGTGCCCAGGCAATGGATAAGTTGGGGTAAACAAGCCACAAAAGAAAGGTTCCCCAAAAGCAAACCAATCCCCGGTCCCAAAGATCAGGGTTTCCCACACACCAGAGAACAACAACCAAAGGAAAACAAACCAAACAAGAAAAGGGTTAACCCGCAACCTTGGTCGACAACAGGCTGCACGACTGGTCCCTACCAACCTGGCGGCGGCCCGAGGTCTCTTTCTCCCCCGAGATGCCGTCGGTCGACGCAGGGGTTCGGCGACGCCCATTCGAGGCGCGACGGAACCCAAAATCTTGAGCCAAAACACCACAGGTCGGTCACTAACGCGACGTCCCTGATGATGATATAAACCATGGCTAATCACACAAACTAAACACTTCCTTGACCAGATGTCTCCATATACGACTGGACCCTTCTTGTAGCAGAGTAGATACCGGAGAGCGCGAAAGGGCGTGCAAAAAGTGTTCTGCTTTGAACTTGACCGGGGAAGAGAACGATGTGCAAAATCAGATCCGGGGCGGGATGACCCTATATAAACACGGTTGCTGGTGTTGCCATTGACTGAGTGAGATTCGTAGGCGGTTTTGTTGTTGTGGACTGCTGAACGCCCGGCCGGTAAACAGTCCGTACAGATGATGTTTAACACGCAGTATCTTAACAACATCCAAGGGGACGAGGGCAGTCGTGTCTCACCCCAAACATGTGCCACTCTCCCAATCCCACGTCCGCCAGAAATGCGACTGGAAAAGCAACCGAACCAACTCTCACTTCAAGTAGCCCCCATCCCCAGGAAAAGGCTCTTTGAACCTTGGGTTTCTTACAAGAGTTCACCTTTCCGGGGGGTAGTGGGCCTGTTTCTCCTTTCACCGCCAACTGAAATCCTCTCTCATCAGCTGATGGTGAAACATCTGATCAGCATCTCTGTTTCCATCTTACTCATGTTGGAAAGCAACTGAAGGACTATTTACTACACGCAACAGTGAGTGAAAACAAGGTCACACAGGGGTGTCTTCTCAGCAAGCAAGCGCTACACACTGTGCTATCTCGATGAACAATGATCCCAGGCTCGCAAACATCAAAGCCTAAGTGAAGGTTAGTACCTGCAAATAATGACTCCCAAAGAACAAGCCCACCCATTGCCTACCTTGGGGTTCAAACAAAGTGCAAGACAAAGCAAAACCACTGGTTTCAATTCGTGGCTGACCCAGATTGGTCCACCAAAAATTTACCTTGGCCAAAATGGTGTGTCTCTGACGGGGGGAGTCCCGAGATGGGTGGTTTCCCGTTCGCTTCCCCTCGAAGCAACCCCAGAAAGGATACAGTATCCTCAAAACACCGACGCACACAAGCACATCCAACACATTTCCCGGGCTGCCCTCAACGCCAAGCGAAACACTTCACCGCCTGCAGCACAGACTTGTCTGGGCAGACGATGCGCAGCACACAAGACTGCGCGGTGGGCAAAAAAAGCACCGAGGCGACCCTGTCCACCAACCTGTTTCGGACAAACACCGAGAGCCATGTAGAGTGGTTGGGGGGTTGGAAAAACTGGGTCCCCAAAACACACGTTGGCGCACGACACTTCCGGATGAGGAAGGGCCATCCGGAGTTGGGGAGCAATGCCTCTTGGAACTCAACTGTAGCCATGTACCACTGCTTAGGTTGGTGGTTGCTGTGAAGTTCAAGTGCTTCAACTCCATGTGTCTTCATTATTTCTCATTCAAGAAAGTATCCTTGTGGCAAAAAAGTCAAGACGGCCCGCACGTAACTTGACCCATGCAAGTCCAGCACACGCGAATGCCAAATGTCAGGCAAACAAACAAAATCACGTCAAGAAAACAATCACACAACAAACAAAATCACGTCTATACGTCTCCTGGTTATCTCTAAGGGAGAAGCATCGAACCCACGGGACAACTGTAAACAAAATATCAATCGGCTGTTCTATCAAGCAATAAGTTCTTCCAGCAGGCATCAGGCTGCGTCCGATGAAGAATTACGAGCAACTTGTGGGTCTATCCCAAAATAAGGCTCCCGCAACCTTTTCCATCAAGCTGGAAACAAACAGGCAGGCAAGCGAGCAGGCGAGCGAGCTGGCAAGTAGGAAGGCAAGCAAACAAGAAGCAAGTGTGGAAAGCACGTCAAAAAATCTGCATCTCAACACTGTTGGCCCGGAAAAGTCTCACGGACTTCAGCGAGCTTGCCGTTTTGGTCGCTGTACAAACTCTGGATGCATTCCCCATACAAGCCCTGCATACGATGCAAAGGGATTGGTCCGACGCAAGGGGCATGGAGCGCACATCACTCTCCTTGACCTCGATTCTGGCCATCGAAACCGCCACGTGCGCTCAAAATTTGAGCCAGAAAAAAACGACCGGCCAAACTTCGAGCCCTTCTTGCTACTCCCGTGTTTCCCGGTCGGCACCGTGCCGTTGGCAGCGAAATGGACTTTTATTCCCTGCCTACTGCACTGCTCAAATACGTGCCAAGCGTCAATGTAGAGTTTTTCTTGGATGCAAACCTGAGAAGCAAAGAGTTGCAGATAGGGTTTGAGTTGCTTCGCACAGAAGGCGGGACAGACCTGGGCAGGAGCCTTCTGCGCCGTTTTCGCAAGGGCACCTCCGTTTTTGCTTTCGGCACATTCGTCGGTGCTTGTCTGGGCCTTGGTGCCTGAATTGATGTGCCTGTTCCTATCGTGGGCACTCGCTTTTCGTCGAGTTCCTGTAGTCTGGAAGTCTGACCGAATGATCAGGTATCGCAACACTATCTCTCATGTCCTTCTTTCTCAAGATACAGATGCCAGTGGACAGAATATCTAGATGCCTGAAACTCAGTGCTACTTGACGGTGTTGGCCCACAGCTTTTGCAACGTGTGTCATAAGGTGCTACGTCGCATGCTGCCAACTGCTCTGCAAATCTGCCAAAATTGAGGTTTGTTATAAAACAGCAAAGCCTCTAATCATGTATCACACTGCAACCGCAAGGACATCAAAGTCTTCACTTTTTTTTGTGAGAGTCAACTACATCAATGCCAGGTCGTCGTGGATGAGTTGGATCCACGCCCTGCAAAAGTTGGTTGGTACTACGGACCAAATCGTTTCAAGCAGAACACAACAGGCACGGCCCATCGATTTGCTCTGATTTTGTAACAAAACTCACAGCTGTTTTGCCACTTCATCCCAGGTCTGTACAATTGTCTGCAGCGGATGCATTCGGTTGGAGGCGTACGATTGGGGCAAGTGCCAGCCTGCCTTTGCAAAGCAATGTCACGAGAAGAACGCTTGCAGATGAACTGTGACGGCACATGTACTAAGAGTTGGACTGCCTACTCTGTAGCTTTCAAAAGTGGCAGAGGTGAACAAACGATGCACGAGGCAGCATGGTCATTTGATATTCTTAGTCAGGAGACACATTTCTCTTCTGGGAGTTTGGCAGATGCCAGGCCAAAGTCCCATGTCACCCATATCCTGTGGCATTCAAAACGTTCGAGATGTTGGGCGTGAGGTGCAGTCCTGCGGCTCAGCCGACGCCTTGCAACGTGGACAGGGCGCTGAAGGCGACTGAGACCTCAGCGTTTGTGTAGCCACGGGCAGCTGAGGTCAAGGTCCCTTGGGCACCTTTGATTTGTGGTCGCGGTTTTGTGACAAGTGACGCCCTTGACGCCCTTTGGCGCATGCATCGCATGCATCGCATGCATGTAGCGCGGCTTGAGCTCACACCCTTTTACATCCCGCGCGCGGCTTTTTCTCAAAACTAGTAGACACAACCGATAGAGCCAAAGAGCAGTTGGTGCAGTACGATGTGTAATCTACAGTATCTCAAACAGTTGAATCCATCGGAAAAGACGCATACAAATCTGAATGAAACTTGATACAGCTTGTTCTGACTGCGTAACCCATCGGTGTGTTGAGCACAGCGGCCGTACTTGCCACAGCCTCCAGATCGCATGGTTTCTGGCGCCGTATGCCCACAAGATGGGATGGCGCTCGGGATGGCATGTCAATCTGGCGCACAGCCAGGCTATACATGTGGTCTGCACAAGATGCGGTGGTTAACACGCGAAGCGCTTACTTGTTGCAAACGGCATTTGGCACAGCTGCATTTTTAGATGCCACCGATATGCGCGTTTGCGACTTTGGCCAAGCTGCAAGGTTGGGGAGTGCCCTAGCAGCTTCTTGGCTGTACCGAGCACAATTCCTGGAGTCGGCGGCTGCAATGATTCTTCTTCCAATCCATTTGGCGGTCTTCCTGACCGAGCCGTCCACCTCAAGGCTTGCGAATCTGGGGAGACTAATGACGCAAGATCTGTTTTCTTGCTGGACGGCTACTTCCATGCTGGAACGAGGCTGTTTCCTCGCTGGACGACCATTTCCTTGCTGTTTATATCGAACAATGACCGCTACAGCCAAACGCCTGACTATCGTTAGCCAACTTCCGCAGATGTGTTCTGGAAAATGGGTTGCTACTGACAGATGAGTTCTGACTGGACTTTTGGAGGCTTTTTGGTCATGGGTTTACTATGTTGCCGTACACATTCTGCATCCAAGTCAGTGTCCACCGAAAACTCATTCCCAACAAACAGTGAGTGGGGACTCTTGTCACATGCTTGATGAATTTGTTTGCTATTGAGACTTCTTGCTGGTGCGTGTCTTTTCTGGCGCTGCAGCAAGGGCTCCTCCCTGTCAGGCCTGGAACAGAGATTTGGTTGCTGTGCCTGATGCCCGTGATATTATCCAGCCTGCGCTTGCCTTTAGCTTACGGCAACTGCTGCAGATGCAGCTCGGTCAGATGCAGCTACAAGGGTGAAGAAGCACATCGTGCTTGAAATGGATCAAACATGATACAGTAGTATAGTAGCTGATGGTCAAGCAAACAGGTAAGGGGCATTGGAAAACTCTTCAGGCCATGCCCCTTGGCAAGCAATCTGGTGCTGTTGGGTGCTTGTATGTATTATGTTTACGCTCCAGGCCAGTTGCCCAGTTGCGCGTGGCATGCCTTGCTTGGTTCGTGAGGTGGGCAGATTTTGGTGAAGGGTTTAGGGTCAATGTTTTTAGCGTCAATTGACTCACTTGGGTTTCGCTTTAGGGGCGACTGCTTCAAAATGCTGCGAATACTGATACTTTTCGCACAGAGTCAGACCAAGCCATGAATTAGGGGTCGTGGGGGAAGAAGAGAGCTGGAAGGATTTGCATTTGGAAGAACTTGTTTTCCCTAGCCTGCCTTGCCACGATTTGTGAGGACGCCGGGTCGGCAAGCCCCGAGCTTCTGGCTGCAAACACAACCATTGCTTTTGGTCGAGACATAAGCCAGCATCTTTCAAAGCTCCACAACCGACTCGCATTCACGTTTCTAGATCAGATTTGGTGCGATCGCCAGCTTAAAACGCGGAATGCTCCAGCAAAGCATTCCTCCACTTTCAAATCTTTCCCACAAGGCAATACTCACTGCTTTACTTTCCTAGGGGCAAGTGCTTATAAAGCCATTTTCTCTGGGCAAGCGACATCCTGCCTACTCATAGTGCTTTGCTTTGAAGCCTGGAGAAGAAGACAGCTTCCAGTCTCGCGACGAGTGATAATTGGTATCACAATGACATGTTGCAGCTACGCGTTCAATTTGCAGCTGTCCCGCCGCGCAGCTTGTTTCACAGAACAGGGCCAGTATTAAGTGTCACTTGCAAGCACTGAAGAAGCAAGAAGTCCTTGGGCAAGGAATCTGTATCAGTAGCAGCTCACGAAGCTCTTTCTAACGCTACATAGGCCAGCTGTTGCATTGACGGCTTGAAATTAACGTGGAAAGCGTGCCAAACTAAACAAGTTTCTTCTCGGATGAATCAAGCGTTTGAACGCCAAGCATCAAAGCCCAAACTATAGTTTAACTCTTCTACAGGAACAAGGGGTGTTGTTCAGAAGCCTTGGTTCAGGGGATGGAAAAGCTAATGCAGACAAGCATCAAAACCACGCTCGTCAGGTTTCTGTGGAATATGATGTGCTATTGGTAAGAACTGAACGGCCAACGTGTGAGCCACAATCAAAACCCGGGTAGATGAAGCTTAGTAAGGGCGATCCCAACCCTAAACAGCTGCGGCCGCCTTCTTGATTCCTTACATGGTTCTGGGTAGACCATTTTAGTACCGGGTTTTGATTGTGACTCATGTGGAGGCTGAGGTCGGTGTATTGTTTGAATGTTGCTGTGTATGTTTGAATGTTTCTACATTTGTTTGAATGTTTTTGTATTTTGTTGAACGCGTTTTTTTCTTGGCTGTGTGGGCCTGCTTAATAGTTTAAAGTGGAATCTGTGTAGGTGCTGCCTCTTGCGCCTCTCTGCTTTGGTGATCCTTAGTGGGGTCTTTGGTGCTTGTTCTCCTGAATGTTTCTGTACGTTTCCGAATGTGTTTGAATGATTGCGAATGTGTTTGCATGATTCCAATGCTTGCTGAATGTGTCTGAAGGTATTTGCGTCTATTTGCATGTTGTTGCATGTTTTCCGCATTTGCTGAACTTGAGCCCTCTGAACTGTGGCCCACTCCTCAAAATTGATTAACGCCAGATCAAGCTTGCCAAACTGGCAAAGCAAACATCATGGCCCAAGGAACAACTTCCTGATCGTACTAGACTTGCGCCCAACACCAACGCCAAATGACGTGCTGCTTAAACAAGAGCTCATGGCAAAGACACTGCGTCAAATCTACCACAGCGGCTTTCTGTCAAAGCGCTGCAACATCCCTCAGCGCCCAACGTGCTGGCGCTTGACAGGAGCAGCAACAGCAGTCACCATGTAGTTTCAAGCCCGAAAGCAAGCCTGGTTGGGAGTGACTTTGCATACTGCCACCAGCAGTGTACGCACCTGCAACTGAGCAAGCTGAGGCAGGCTGATTGCGGCAATGGGCTTAGAAGAGGAGCTATTGCTGTTGTTGCTGCGAGTCTGCAACCATAAAATGGCATGGGAGATGCGCAGGAGCGACTGATTGGAGCGCTGCTGGCACACTTCGCCTCAAGAAATAGCCGGTGGAGCTGTATCTTGACAGCCTTTGGTCATATGCCAATGGTGCATTCAGTGGGTTCAGTGCTTCATTGCCTCGAGACTCCAGGTGCAATTTCTGCCATACTTCTTCCCTGGTATTTCTGTAATGTGCTTTGGTGCCTAGCGGCACTACCTTGCAGCCAGTACTCCGAGATGTTCTTTTGGGAGATGGCCAGTGAAGCGGCACCTTGTGAGTCCTTCAACTTCACATCATCTTTTCTCTGCTGCTTGCTGACTATGACGTTCTGCAGCAGACTGGTAATGCCGGTCGCGCTGCGAATACGCTGGACGGTGCTTGTCCACGCCCGTCTCCGAGCCTCGCCCTCCCCGGGCCTTTCTGAGGAGCAGCTGCAGCAGCTTCCGGAAACCTTCGAATACGGAGACGGAGACGCCAGAGCCGAGCTTCGCGACCCAAATGGACCTTTTGATCCAAGTGACACCTTGCTGAATTCAGGGGAATTCTGTTTCGGAGCATGTGCTTTGTGTTTCTTTTAAACTTGCCCGCTTTAGCTGCGGTAGGGTCCTGTAGTACAGGAAAAAATGTGTGAATCGATCAAGTTCCACAGAAACCCTGGATTTGGGCTGTTCAATCCAAATGCCAAAGGCTTGCATGACATGATCAGCAGAAGTGACAGGTCAGTTCAGCTCATCAGCGAAGCGGTGAAGATTGCTGCTCAATTTGCCTTGAGAATTTCAGCAGTGGAGAGAGGGTGAGGCGCTTGACCTGCTCGCATCTTTTTCACCAGGCGTGGCTGCAACTGCTATTGTCATTTGCTGAAATTAACAGCAATCAATATGGTGCTTCTTAACATGCAATGCGGGTCTTTGCAGCCGAATAGAAGATGGAGATAGTGCGTTGACGTATTTCTCATTTCATACATTTGTTCTGAAGGCTTGCGTGGACACCTGGCTCAGACGAGTCCCGAGCTGTCCACTGCGTTGCAGCCTTGCCAGTCTCTCAGTTTTTGTTTGCAGCGAGTTGAACCTGTAACGCAGTGGCAAGCTTGGGCGATCGAACAAGCAAGGAATTTTCAAGTTCATCTCCGGCACAGCGTCGATTCCCCATCGCAAACGCAGGCAGGTTGTTGGGCTGCTGAATGCATGCCTGGTGTGTCCAAACATGCAGAGGCTTGCTTCTTTTGTCCGGTTTTGCTGTTTGCTTTTTCCGTTCTTTCTGGCAGCTCGTGATGAGTTGGCATTGGGCGCAGTCAAGCAGTGGTAGAGAAGCATCGGGGCTAAATGCTCTGCAGGCCAAGAGGACGTCGCTCAGGCTGAGGCGCATGGGATGACGAGTTTGAACGCTATTCGCTTGGGCAAGGGCAATGTGTGAGCGTGTGGCTGCTGTCGCGTCGTGGGCCGTTCTCTTGCATACTACGTTAATGTCGCTGTTGGGAGACTCATTTTCAGTTGTTTAGAGAAGCTTGTCAGCCATCCAACTATACACTGTGTTTGGGGCAACTCAGGCTTGTGAATCAGGTGTATTTCTTGGGGGGTTTAGTCAATAGAAGTGCGGATAAGGCTTGCACATGGGAAACAATTGGTGCCTTGATGGCAAGCACATGACGCTTGCATGGCAGGCGGGAGGCAGCTTGGAGCCGACTAGCATTGGGCGATCGGAGTTGGCAAGCACCCCTTGAGTCACTGAATCTTTGGACTCGTTGCAGAGAGTACGATTCTGGGGTCCAGCAGTTATTCAGGTGGCCAAACGCATGCTGCAACTAACTATAAAACCTTAGCAGTGAGCACAGTTGCGCATGCCTGCAAGATACCAGCAAGCTTCAGTGATATCGAACGCAGCAGCATGAGTTTGACGCCCCCGTTGGTTCCCTCTATGCATTTGCAGGCGGTGTGCTTGCATGGTGCATCAGGTGCCCCTCCCGCCGCATACTCCACACTTGCTAGCACTAAGATTCCAACTTGCTTCGATACTGCATAAGGGGCCCCTGCTTCGCTTGCCAAAGACTCGCTGCAGAAGCCAGCGACAGCATGCATCCAACACGCATGCTATGCTTGAGGCTCCAGCTGATCTTGTTGACTCTTTCTAGCAGAAAGTATTGGACAGTCATTTCGAACATGCTTGAAGTTGGTCTCCGGGTGGCAGCGCCTCACTTCGTGACTGCCATGCCAGCTTCGCGAAAACGAGCGCGTGCAGGGACGACAATCCACGAGCCGAGCGTTTGGCTGCTAATTTTGCTGAGGTCAAGGCCCGACTTGGTCGCCGTGCATTTGTTCGAGTGGCTTCAACCTTAATGCTGATTTGGAGTCTCCAAAGTCCATACGTCGAGCTTGCTGAACAGCTCATGATTTTCGATTGAGATGTATTGCCGGGATCTTTTGATTTGTGCAGCAAAGCGACGGAAGGCCTCATAGCGAATGGCAGCTGGACGTGCCAGACACTGTCACGCATGCACTACTTACGGAAAGGGAGCGTAGCAGTGTGTTGACAAGCAGAGGTTACTGTATGAGCTGTTCTAGCCCTTGACATGCCGGAGAAGCTTCGTGAGGGATGCAAGTAGCATCAAAGAGGGGAAGCGGCCATCAAGGAGTCGATTGTTCAAACATTGCACTGCCCTCCAAATGCGGAATCTGAAGGGAGTTGTGTGCGAAAGATTCAACTGCTTTTTGTTGCCTGCCTTCACGTCGTTTGCCTTGAAGAGCCAGCCCTGTGTTTTTGCAGTGCTGCGCGCTACTGGAGGTGCGCAGCCATGTCCGTAGTCATAACGTATAGCTGCCATTGCAGGCGAAACCGGGAAACCGGGAAGCCGGGAAGCCGGGAAGCTGCGAACCAGCTTCACTGAAGTGAGCTCGCGTTCTGTTTGCAAAGTGCCCAAAGTGCCCACGAAGATTGTTCAACGCAACAAGACCACGCCTCAGCATGTACAATGTTGGCAGAGCGGCGCGCTATGCTGCAGCGTTGCAGAGGCTCAAGTTTCAAGAGGGGCCCCGGCACCATACCGTCATTCGTGACCTAAGCGCCTTTGGTGGCAACGCGAGCTTGAAGAAACCTAGGCTCGGGCAATGGGCGCAACAAGAATGGCAGCTGCCGCGTTCACCTTCTGGAAGTCTGCGATTCACATTGGGAGCTGTGTCGCAGTCAGAGGCTGGAGCACCACCGTGCTGAAGCTGGTCTGCGGCGCGTCCGTCAGAAACAAACAGAGACGAACATGGTCTTTGCCGCCTTGCGCCAAGCCTTGCATCGTAAGACAAACAGAGATGAAACCCGTAGCAATCCCATGCTTCGATGGCGAGCGTCAGGGTTGCCTTTGCGAACACGGCCTCAACTTGCTCGCAGCAACAAATGTGCTTCAGCAGGAAGAGGTTGTGGCCGCGCCGGCCGCTGAGAGATGAGCAGCCAGCTCAGCCTGACAGCTGCTAAATGCGCCAACAACGCAACGGGTCTAGTGCGCCAGCCGTGAGGAGGCATCCGAAAGCCCCAAGGCCAATGTGGCACACAGAGGAGAGGACGTTGGCGGCGTGCAGGACAATCTCAACGCTGCAAGAAGCGCGCAAAAGGGTGACGTGGCCACACAATGTGGCAGCGCGATCCTGCTGAGTGGCAATTTGACCCGCGCGCGTTGAGACAAACCGATCTGTAGCGAGTCAGAGCGCCAACGTTTGGAGGGTCCTGTGTCGTGTCTGCGGGCTGGTGCTTGCTGGGAGCAAAGCCTCAGTTGCTGTTGGGGCCAAGGGGCCGGACGTTCTGAGATGACTCTGGAACTTGTTATTGAACAGCGCTGCGAGCGTGGAAGGGGCCAGAAGTAGATGATCTGGAAGGCGCGAACAAGGAGAGAATCAACGCTCCGCTGGAGGAATTCTGCAGTCGAGCTCGGCAGAGCGCTTCAGACGCAGCTACGGATGCACGACTGCGGCCATTGCGCAAACGCACGTTTGAAAGCAGAAGCGGACGTTGCAGTTCCTCTGCTCGAGCAGGGGGTTAGAAATTGGGGACCAACGACAGCTTCGCGCGTTGGGACCTATTCAATTCCTTACACCTTAACTGCCTGAGCAAACCCACAATTTTACGCGCAGCGGCCGTCAAGCAAGGGAGCTTCGGTGAACCCGCGTGGGCGATCGCCCAAAAGACTTTCGTGGCAGGCCATCGCCAGGGCTTCGGGAATAGCGCAAACACGCAAGCTCATGTTTTTCAAGTGCTGGATCAGGCTGGGCAAACAGAGACCACACAGCGGGCAACAAACAAAAGGTGCGACCCACCCTCCCACGCAGCCAAACCGCAGATTGAATAAAGCGTCATCTGCAAATAGAGCGCAGAGTCTCATCTGCAAAAGCGCAAGTGGCAAGTGTCGGTTGCTCACGAACGGCGCAGGGCCTGTCACGCGCGAACCGCGTGCTCCATGGCGCAAATAATGCACCGGAGAGGGGGCTGGGGTGCCGTTGACTTGAAGAACAACGCCGAGGCAAAGACCATCGGTTGCCCGATCATGGAAGTTGGGGAAGCGCAAGTGCAAGGAGTGCGGAGCCGCAGGCATAGAAAAGTGACGGGGGTGTGAAATCTATGACTATTTGGGTAAGGTGTCCCAAGGGTTAGCGCAGCAAAACCGATCCCTGCAGCGCTGAAGCGCGCTCCCCGCAAACAGCTCGTGAAACACATGTTTGCAGCATACGCACACATACGCAAATGCATATGTAGATATACACGTAATAAGAAGAATACGTATATTCGTTTGTTTGTTTATTCACTCGCTCACCTCTTCCTTCCTTTTTTTGCATAGTAACTGTATCTGCGTAAGTAAGTCAAACAATTAAGAAAGTACTGTGTTTTTTCTCAAACAAAAACCTAGTGTCAGTGCAACTTGATAGTGAAACAACTACAACCAACCCCTCGGGTCACAAGTGTTTGCTTTGGCTAAGGACTTGGCCTGATATTGGCCGAACTCTTAAGCTTGAATCAAGACACAATTAGACCCAACGTGCGCGCATCTCCAAGGAAACGAATGCGAGCAGCAACTCGGGCCAGCTGGATTCAATGCTGTTCAGGCATCCCGTGAGTTGCCAGGGCCAGACGTGCAGCTTCAGTTTGCTAGGTCTCGCCCCCGTCCGAGCACATCCTTGGCGACTCTTGGTGGGCGCTTTTGATGTGTGTCATCATGTGACGAGTAAACTAAACTTGACAGGGCCACACGGTATCAGCCTGTGTCCTACCAGTTTCTCGGCAAGGATCTTTGGCTTGCACTGCTGCATACTTGGGTCAAAGCCAAGCACCTGCTTCAATTTCATCAAAGCACGCATGGTTCTATTAATTTGAAGTTGTCAAGTTGATCCTGTTTCCAATTGAGTAGCAATGCGACACTTGAACGCACCTTTGCCATACCCTTGTCACAGATTGTACTCGCGCAGCGGAACATACGATGAATTTACAGAGATGGTGAGAAGGCCGGGAGACTTGAGTGGAGGCAGACGAGAAAGCTCCGTGCTACCTAGATGCGAAAGGGGATTATGCCTTCATCTTGATGTTCATTGATCCAACGGGTTGGCTTTGACATGCAAATGCATGTTGTGGAAACACGCCGCGCAATTATTTCCCCAAAGACAACTGTTTTTTTGGAGGTCAGGGTTTGGCGCAACACAACAGGTGTCGGGCTGCTGGTGTCAACGTCATGGCCCCTTGGCAAAGCATCGGCCAGCCTGCTGACCAAAGCAGTCCCTGCATCACGTCGCACCGTGCAACAAGAATAAATGCGCTTCGCAGGTAGATGCCGTGCTGAACCATATGGCTGGACCGTTTGTGTTTTCGCCTGAGAAGGATCGTGGCAAGGCGCTTTGCTGGGTTGCTGCAAGGATGACTCAATCGTGTAGATGGTCATCATGGTGTGTTCGCCAGGCTTGTGGGCAATCTGCTGATACCAAGAAGGAATCCACGGCCAAGTGCCGAATGCTCAACGTGGGCGCAAGGCAACAGCTTGTCGTGGAGTCCTGTTTGCCTTGCACCTTGAGGCCTGGGCTGGATGTCAACTGAGCTTCTGCCTCAGCACTGCGGTTCTGCCGACTTCTCCCCTGTCGATTGTATTTGTTATGTTCTCACATTGCAACAGAAGCAGCTCCGAGATCAGCTGCTAACGCGGTCTTTGAAGCCATGGTATTTCAACCCCTCGGATTGGCAACCAATCGCAAAGCTGCATAGGTACGGCAACAGGCAGTACTTGCAAGGCCCACTGCCAAGTTCACTGTCCTCCTGAATTGATTGCCCTACACATTTCTTCACTGGTCAAGGCCGCGCAGGCATCGACAAGTACGTGCGATCGCAGTACTGAACTTGGAGAAGAGTGGAGACTTCAGCCTCTGAATCCCTTCAAAGACTCAGGTTCCATCACTATCCAGACAATGAGCGTGCCAACTGCGGCTTGCCACCTTGGACGAACAACAAGCGCCGGTGCCTTAATTTTCTTTGCACAACAGCATGTTTAGCGGCGTGCTGTTTATTGCAAGACTCCCAGAGTCAGCGGCTCTGCGGCTCTTTGGGTGGCCTGGGTTGGGCTTTCTGACAGGACGAGGCTACAGGGCTACAGTGCAAACGTTGGATAAGACCCGAGCAAGGTCTGGTGTTCTCTGTTCTTTCAAGCTGCAGACGCGTCTGAATTGCAAGCCTGACGGATGCAACGACTCTTCTATGTGAGCATGCCAGCTTCTCGCATTCTTATTTGCAGGCTAGCGCAAATGGTTCCCAAACCGGTTTAAACGAGAACCCTTTTGAGAAACGGTTGACGTGCACCGACATCTAATCTTGCGCAAGAGATTAAACACCTTCCTCTTACGAAATAGCAACTGGTGCGTGATCGACAGTTGTTACTCGCCAAGTCAGGACATCCTGGCATGGGGTTCTTACTTTGGATTGGCGCTGAAGCACACGCAGCTCTTAAAGTTTCAATGGCCCAGATTCAATGGGTTCTTGCCGATGGCACTTATTTTGCTTCCGCACCTGTGCCTCGGTGCCTCGTTTACAACTGAAGGCCTTTGCGACATGTACGGCTTGCCAGACCTCAACACAGAGGACAAGTCTGCCTTCACCCCAGTTTCAAGCAACAGGTGAGGAGCCTGCTTTTGGCAGACCATGTCTATGACAGGTTCAAGCTCAGCTGGGTGCCTTCCTTTTTGAACTGCTGGAGATTGGGGTGACGATGCTTCGTGCGCGCCTTAGGTTGGTCAGTCCATGAGGTATGCCATAGGTTTGGTCAGCAGTCTTCTTGTAGGTATAGATGCTGCGATGAACATTTATCCAGAATCGCTGGCAGAAGCCACTGCCTCAGGAACAAAGAAATGCATAGCGCAGTCTTTCAGATTTGTTGATGGTCAGGTCATTCTTCCGTTTCCTTGGGAGTATGTGGTGCAGGACAGCAGTGCATTCTCCTGCACTTACAGGTTGCTCGATTTGTGAGTTTTGTCATGGAAACATCGTCAGTGGATGTATCAATTTGCATTGTAAGGCTGTTAAACTTCAACATTTTGTCTCACGCAGCCATGCGTCACACTTGCGCAACTCTTTTTCTCAAAATTATGTCGTTCTCCTTTCTTCAGTCCAACAGGAAGGACTCAGTAGGACTGGATGTCTGTTCAGTGTTTGTACCTTCTGGTCAATTCGTAGCTTCGTGCTCAATGGAGCTTCTCAATGCTTTTATACCTCTGCGGTTTGGCCAGGTTTTTAAATTGAGACTTGAAGTCCTGACCAGCAAACCGCATTTCCAACTGCCAGTTTCTGACAGGAGGTGTACGGCGCGCGGTGCTCGTACTGAAAAGTTGCGATTATCCAATTGTAGTTGCTAAATCGGGTCTTTTTGGTTTCTGAGCCATTTCTAGGGGTCCCCAAACGGGGGACGGCCGCTGCTCCAGGAGCAGCAGCGTTGCTTTCCTTGATGTTGGACACGTTGTAATGAGTTCGCAACCGCGACACGGCGTTTCGCGCAGCCTTCATGATCCATTCATCGTTTTGGACTTCGGGATTTCGGTCCCAGTGTTGTATGTCGGGAAGCAGACACGGAGAGCGCGGCACCTGCTCAAAGAACACGTGTTGCAGTGTAGTCTTACCGATTGGAGCATTTATCGATGTATTTCTCAAGCTCCGTCAGATAGACCAAGAGTAAGACGGAACAGCTCATTCGCGCGGATCGATTGGATGCTCGACAAGACACCAGAGAATCTGTCTGCTCTTCAGCCGCGTGCCCCGCTTGTCCTGAGCTTCCTCAGTTAGCCTACTGATCTTCGAGGCGAGAGGTTGAGAATTAATGCGCTGCCCAAGGGCAGAGTTGAACCTGTGGCTCCGGTCACGGAGCTCGTGAGGAGCAGGCTCCTTGGGCAACTCAATGACAGCGCGCTTGCTCCTCTGCGGATGAGCGTCAATCCAGGCCGCTATCAGCAGAGCAAGGAAGTACTGGGTCCTCGTTGTTACACGCCCCGCAAGACATGATCTCGTGCCGCAAGCGGTGTGCCAGTGGGGAAAGGTGTCTAGAGTCATGATCATGCTGTCATTTCAAGATGTATGGCAGGAAGCCGCTTTGCAACAAATCGCATGGGCACACTCACTTCACTTAGATGTTGCTGACGACGCAAGTGCTACCCCAGCCCCCACCGCGCACAAAGCCAAGGGTCTGGTGTGCCATGGGGGTTTGGTTTCTTGTGTCGTTCAGTTGTGTGCCAGTAGGATTTGATTTGACAGAAGTTACGGGCTTTGAAGTTGCTCGTCGGAAAGCGCAAGTGCGCTTTAGCCAGCCAATTTAACGAGGCCTAAACGAGGTATTAACGAGGTCAAAACGAGGCGCGAACGCGGTACACAGACTGGCCCTGGCCAGCATGCCTGTTCGGACACAATCCTTCATTGGCGTGCCTTGGTGCATGTGTGAGAGAAAAGCGCAGCACGAAGAACCCAACTCCCATGTGTTGGTAGAGGCACCTTTTTCGCAAGGTCTCGTGGCAGGTGCAGCACTTTCGCAAGGTCAGGCGCAGATTTCGTGACAGGCGCAGTGCTTGCGGAAGGCGTGGCAGGCGCAGAGCTTTCAGAAGCAGATTCCGTGACAGGGGCGCATCAGAGAAAGAGAAAGGGAAAAGGAAAGACACAGCGCAAGTGAAAGAGAAATGAAAGAGTAAGGGGAAAGAGAAAGAAGCAAGGGAAAGAAACAAGAAAGAAGCGTGGGGGAAGCGCTTGTTGAGCACCTCAGTTGTTTTTTGGAAGATTGCGCTTCTAAACGCATAGGTGTGGCTATGAACAAAGAACTTAGCAACATTGCAGCGAATGTTGGTGAATGGTGGTGTGCCAAGCGTTTGTGGACACTGTTCGAACAATCTCTAAGATCGCAACCTAGCTCAGACAGGTAGAAGCTAATGTGAAAGCACATAGGCGCAAACCAGCCCCGGGGCCGCTGGAGGCACACCTGGTGACGTTGGTTGAAGCGCGTGTGAAACGCGGTGTGCCGTGGGGGAAGTGCTTGTTGAGCGCATTGGATGTCAGCTGATTATTTGAAGGTGGGTGCTTGTAACGCATAGGTGTGGCTATGAACAAAGAACTTAGCAACATTGCAGCGAATGTTGGTGAAGTGTGGTGCGCCAAGCGTTTGTGGACAGGATTCGAGCGTTCTTAAAGCTCGCAGCCTAGCTCAGACAAGCAGAGGCTAATGTGAAAACACATAGGCACGAACGCGCCGGACAAGGCAGTTGCGACATAAACGCGATTTTTTCATGCGGTGTGCCAGTAGGATTTGTTTGTGGGGTGAGATCCGGTTGTTGTGGGGTGAGCGATGTGCCAAGCAGTGGGGGTGAGATGTGGTTCCGTGGGGTGTGAAACCGCGCTGGGTCGTAGCGCTAAGTCGTGCGTTCCGGCATGACACCTTTTGTAACTCCATGCTCAACGTGATTACATGTTGAGCTTGTTGAGCCTCAATGCGATCTTCACGACGCACGCGGTGGTTGCCTTGACCTCTTTGGCATGTTGGCCATCATCACGGCGACAACATTCCGGGAGTTCGCCTCTACCTCGGTTTGGGCGATGTCTCATCACGGAGCCCCTGCGTGCAAGCTTCAACAGTTGGACCTTCATGCTCTTGAGGGTTTCGGCTTGCGCTCTACGCTCGGTGGCTGAGGCAAGCATCGATCCTCGGAGTGCTGAGAGCTGAATCTTCATGTCCGTCCTTCTCAGACATCGGAGCGTTGGAACTGAGACCAGATCCTGCAGAATTGGCGGGCGCATCAATAGAAGTCCAGCTTGCCAGGCGGCTGATGGAACGGGATTTTGTTGGGTCTACCTGGCCTGGGAGTGGTGACGAGGTACTGAGTCTCGATTCGCTCGCAAGGAGGACAGACCAACGTCTAAGCCTCTTCCTCGAAACCTAAATCTCCTGCCACTGCGCAGGAAGGCAATCTTTCGCGTCAGTTGGGCAGAGGATGGACAGTCCTGTTCCTGGTGTGGACAAGCATCTCTGAGAGGGGCGGGCCGTCGCCCACAGGCCTGGACAGGTCTCATCGCTACATGCCCCGCTGCCAGGGCAAGTAACATTGGTCAAAACGTGTCATTGGGTTCTTGGGGTACATCGTGGACACCTTGTACACATTTGATTCCCTACGCTATATCTTCTTCGCCCAAAGCCGCAGCCTGCAAACAAGCTATCCGTATTGTTTGCGACCTGACACTAGTGCGCAGAAAGCTGCGCGCAGATCGAAATGGACACCCTGGCCCAGCGTTCCGCGAGCTTGTCTGACCTTATCATTAATAGCCCTTGGGATACTCTTGGGCAGGGATACTCTTAGGGTATGTCCAGGTTGGTGCCAACATGCCAAAACATACTAGAACATGCCACAACCTGCTGCATCATGCCAGAAAATGCTGAAACATGCTCAAGCCTGCACCGCAGGTCCATTCAGAAGCCACAACAGCGAAAAAACAGCTGCCAAAAAGCACCTCTTTTGCAAGCATCACTTCACATACTGCTTAATGCCGGGTAGGCTGTCAATTTCAGCCTGGAGCTGGTTGAGGATGCTTTGAGCAACCTCACCAGGCTTCTGCGCCTTCTCTGGTGGCAACCTCAGCATGGGAGACTCTGGCTCTGCCAGCTCCCATTTTGTCCAGCACGTGGCATGGATCTCTTTCAAAGCACTTTGCCAACTTTCTGTGCTCTTTGCATTGAACCTTTTGGTCATGGACCTGTTGGACAAGCTGCCCAGCCACTTCTCTGATGTGATGGACTGTTTCCAAGCACAAGCCCAGCGGTGATCATTCTTATTCAAGGTGATCTTGCAGCCAGGCGGTGACAAGCTGTCAAGGACACTTGGAGAAGAAAACACCTTGGTCCTGCTGATGCCCAAACCTCCTGGCCTGGCACTGGAAAGCTCATGACTGCTCTTGGGGCCTACTTCCACAATGTCAATGGCACCGTGGGCTGCAGTGGAACTAGCACTAGGGGCTGCACTGGCACTGGGGACTGTGCTGGCACTGGCTGCACTGGTGGGTGCAATGGCACTTGCAGCATCAGAAGCACCCACAGGCCCTGGTGGCTGCGAAGGCTGCAAAGGCCCTTCAACTTCAAAGCCTGGAAAGGCGCTGGAGCTGGGCGGCTGCTGGACAAGCTTGCTTGGCCTTGCAAGCACAGCAGGCTGTTCTTGCTCAAAGGTCTCCTGGAGCCTAGGCACTTTGGGAGGCTTGGCCTCTTCTGCGCCAACTGAACCCAAGCTCCTGCTGTCTGCAAGCTGTGTTGCTGACTTGCTCTTTCTCCTTCTGTGTTTCCCTTTGCCTCGCCCCTTGCCCCTACCTCTCCCCCTGACCCTCCCTCTGCCTCTGCCCCTGGCCTTTTTATCCTTTGCTTCCAAGACAAACTCAGCATGTGATTTCTGAATTGCCTTCTGTGTTTTCTTTTTCTTCAACTTTGCCCTTTCTTGCTTCAAGTCTGGGTCCCCAGCATTGTCAGTCTCTTCCAGCTGCCCTAAGAGGTCTTCATATTCTGCATCATCATCAGTGCCCCCTTCCTCCTCCTGAAGCTTGAGCTGGCTTTTGGCCAAGGCAGCTTCCCTCTCTTCTGCTGTGTCAAGAAAGAGTGAACAAACTGCCAGGTAATAGTCCCTCTTCCTGGGTTTGCCAGGCAGGTCCTTCCCATAATGGCTAAGCACAGCCTGGCATTGGCTCACTGACAAAGAAAGGCCCTGGCCAATGGCAACGAGACTGGCTCTGCGCACTGCTGGAAAATAAGTGGGCCAAACCTGTTCTGCAACACTGGCCTTGTAATCACTGCAAGCCAGTCATCCAAGTCAAGGAGGTACTGCCAAGAGGCTGCTGAAGGCTGCCTGCAAAGCTTGAAGGCCAGTGTGTCATCATTGAGTTCTTCAACCAGCTCCAATTCCCAACCCAAAAAGCTGAAGTGACCCACTGCAAGCACCATCAACACCCTGCCCTGCTGCTTGCTGGCAACAATGCTCCCAGGCTGCCCCACAAGGCAGGCCAGGTTTGCGCATTTCAGGCTGTCAGCCCTCATGCCATGCCCCCCTTCAGTCAGAAACTGCAAGGATGCAACCTCATTGAACAAGGACTCGTGCGAGCTGCTTGGCCAAGTGAAACCCGGGGCAGATGCTTTATATTTCATCACATCTTGGAACTCCTTGCTCATGGCAAAAGAGCTTGGGTGTGTGCTCTTGATCACCTGCTGCACCTTGGCCTTGCCAGTGTCTGCTCTGACTTTGTCAAAATCTGAAACCTTTAAGTGAGGAGTCTTTCTGCCTGCCAGCACATTGGAAGTCAAAAGGGCATGGTACTTGTGCACTCTGCTTGCTTGGTTGTGCCTAGCTTCCCTCAGCAAGTCTTTTGCCTTTTGGTGGCTGTTTTCAACAACCACAGTGTCACCCGGGTGGCATGTGGCTGTCTTGGCCAACA
Organism: Effrenium voratum; assembly: GCA_963377175.1. Classification (NCBI taxonomy): domain Eukaryota; class Dinophyceae; order Suessiales; family Symbiodiniaceae; genus Effrenium; species Effrenium voratum. Next base: position 88,072 of record CAUJNA010000226.1, on the reverse strand, counting down.
GAGCTGCGTCAAATGAAGCCATCCCTTGTGACTGCATCAGCCGGTCCCTCTCATTGGCAAGGTAAAACAGCCTCACAAAGCTGTTCTTTGCAAAGTTGCAGCTGTCCAAAGGCTTGACTTGCTGCCCTGCAGCAACTAACTCTTCAGCTTTCATGATGGCTTCAAAGTCTGCCTGCATTGCTCCACTGACAGCCTGGGCAAGCTCAGTGTCTCCCTGGCCCAGAGCCGCATACCTTAGAGGGGGTCGGAGGTAGGTGGCTGTCAAGGACATGGCCCTCATGCTCAGCAGCTTGGTGAGAAACTTGGCATGGGTGAGCAAGTTCTCTGGGGTTGCAAGTGAAGACTCGCAGTACAGCTTCCTCATGACAGCGGGCTCAAAAAAGCCATGCTCCACCAAGGCTTGCAGCTCCAACCTCCAGTCACCACAAGCCATGCTGATGGTAAACTGTTGCACCTCATCAGGGCTGTTCACATGCTTGCTGAAGTGGCTGTGAGAGCTCCACTGTGGCTTGCCGACTTCTGAGATGAGGTCTTTCTCCCACATGCTTTTGCTGTTCACTAACAATGGAGCCAGGCTCCAGGAGCCATGCTTCATTTTTAGTTGCCTCAGCTCCTCTGATGGAGACAAGTTGGCAGGCATCTCAAACCTCGGCTCAGACTCAAAGCAGTCTTCCTGGGATGTGCTCAACATTATGTACTTGGTCATGTAGTTGTCCCCTGAATAAAACTGCTCAGACTCCCACCAAGAAAACCACCTCATGAGTTTGACCAAGGGGCCAAGAACTTGGCAGCTCTTGATGCTGCACATTGCATCAAACACTTCTTGGATACCCTGAGGGCTTGTAGGCTCTTCCCACTGCCTCTCTTGGCAAATGAGAGGCAAATAAGAGAGGAACGCAGGTGAACCAGGGCCAAAAATGGCACTGGAGGCAAGTTCCTTCAAAGCAGCTTGCTTTTTGAGAAACCAATTCTTGGAGTTCCTTGGGCCATAGTTTATGTTCCAGAGGAGGCTGTATGCAAGGAATGACTTGAACAGCCCAGCACACCTCATTGAAGCTTTCATGTCATTCCAGCCTCTGTGCTGGTAGTCATAAAGAACAACAAGGCACAAGTTGACTTTGTACTGGGCATAGTCCAGGAAGGCTCGGTTAATGCCACCTTGGTCTGAGACTGACACCAGGCAGTGCTGGGCTGCAAAGGAAAAGTCTTGGGGTAGCTGCGGGCTTGAAGTGCCACACAAACTGTTTTTGATGACATAATGCCCATCTTCCAGCTCCCTCTGCTCCTGACTACACAAGGGCTTCCACAGCACACCCTTCTGCACATGAAAGACTTCCATCGGCTTTCCAATGCTCTTTAAAGCATGGCTGAGTGCCCTCATCTCTGCAAAGCCTTCCACCCTGGTAATCTGCTTCCTTGCTGCCAGCTGTCTGATCTCAAGGTCAACTTCTGAAGAAATGACTGGGCTGAGGTTTTGGATTGGAAGGTACCCTGCCATTCCGTGCTCCCCAGCTTGGTGGCTCCACACAATGCCCACAAAAGTAGGTGTGTCATAATCACTGGGGTCCCAGTGAACTGACAAGTGCTTGCAGGGCTCAAACACATCATGCAGCTTGGTCAAGTAGACACTGCACTCCATCAAAGGCTCCTGGCTTACAATGTCACTGCCTGCTGCAACCAAGTCAGTGTGGGTTTGCATCACTGACCTCCTATTGCTCTTGGTTTTCCTAACCCGCTTTAGCAAAAGCATCTTGTTGATGAGTGGCACCTTCCTAAGGTTGCCTGACTTTGACCTTAGCAGAGGCTGTGGCTCTGGCTGCTTCCTGGCCAGACTCTGGGCAAGCTCTTCCAAAGCACTGGCACACATGAAGATTAGCCTGGGCCACATGAACTGGCCCACATCATTCCACAGTGAGGATGCTCCCTGGTGAGCTCTGCAGTACAGAACAAACAGCAGCACATCAAAGATGGAAGCTTGTGACAGGTGGCTAGTGATGCTGTGGCTGCACCACTTCTCCTTGGAGCACAACATCTCCCATGCTTGCTCTGCAAGCCGGCTGCAAGAAAAAAGCTCTGCCAAGTCCTTTGTGCACCCTGCTGCAAAGTGCAACTGCTTGGCATGGTAGGTGCAGTCACTGCCAAACACAGTGCAATGCATGCTGCGGGTAGCGAGCATGCACACACCAAGCAAACCTTTCAGCACCCTCAGTGCCATAACTTTGGCTTGGTGCTTCACAGTTCTCCTACATGGCACCAGACAAAGCATCAAAAAGAAGGCCCTGCTTTCCATGGAATGCAAGCCTCTGGACTTGCTGTCAGCATCCAGCCCCTTATAGTGGAACTCTGCCCATGGCACCTCAGCCTCCTGAAAGGCAAGCTGAAAGTCAGCTTCGTTCCTTTTCAGCAGCAAATGGTCCTTCTGCGTTTCAAGACCCAGTGCTGCTGGCACCCTTGCCCAGTCCCACTCCATGCCATGACTGCAAACACTTCCTGTGAAGACAGCACCACAGTCAAGCCTCAGAAGCACTGGCTTGTCCTGCAGCCCTTCAAACTCATCTTCATGGCTTGCAGCTTCCATCAACCAGCCAAAGAAACACACACTTTCAAGAAAAGATCACCCCTGCCCCATGTGCAAAGCGCAACCACATGTGCCATCTTGGAACTGGGCCCTGGCTTGCGCACACCAACCAAAGCAATTGGAAGCCTGCCTGTTTCACTTGAACCAGCATCAGTTGAGCATGCGTGGCACATTCAAACATGCCCACTCACCAACCCACAAGTGCTCATGCCCATGAGCTACAACTCTTCAGCTTTTCCTCCCACAGGCAACTTCAGCAAGGCCAAGCAGCCAAGAGCTGGAGCCTTGCAGCCAATGGAACCCAATTCGCAGGTTGTTTAGTTCAAGCAGATGGTTGAGCAAAGCAGCCATCCCAGATAGCTATCAATGCCACAACTGTCCTGAAGCTTTGTGCAAGCCTACCGCATCTGCCACACTTGGTGCAGCCATGGCTTGTGACCATTGCAGCAAAGTAGCTTTCAATGGTCAAAGGGGCCATGCAGGCCACTAGGGCGACAGGTGCAAGCAGGCGTCCTCTTGGTCTTCTTGCAATACCTTGGCTAGCAAAGCTTTTGTGTGCAAATAAATACTGCACAAAGCCCTTGCAAAAACTTGGGGTGGCGAGTTGCTTATCACACCTCAAGCATTTGCTGCACTCAGTGCATGCCATTCCATAGCCAGACATGAAGATCAAGCCCCCAAGCTTGCCCTTACCAGCGCTCTTGCCCTTGCCACAGCCCTGTGCCACCATTGTCTGCAAGTGTCTGCACCCCACAGGCATGAAGCTAGTGGAGTCCAAGCAACAGCATCCCACACGGCTGCCTTCTAGGGATTTCCTCTGTGCAAGCAGTATCCCTTTTGCCAATGGGAACATTGGGCTGTAAAGGTCCAAGACCTCATCAACAACCCACCCAGAATTGCTCTCAGCTTCCTTGGCAGCCAGGTCCAGGAGCCACTGGTAGTATGTTGGCAAGCAAGTAGGCTCTGCATGCCTTTCAATTGCCCTAAGCCTTCCAATGTGGCCTTTTGCATTGGCTTCAAGATCCATTCTCTCCCTTGTTGTCAAATACGCTGTTCTGAGCCTCATGTCCAACTCCAGGCCCCACATCTTGTTGCTTTGATCCAAGTCCTCCTCCATTGAATCACCTGATCTTGATCTTGGCCTTGTATCCGAGGAGGATGTCATTGGCTCTGAGTGAGCCTTAAGCCATCAGGCACTGGGCATCTTCAGCAAAACAAAATAAATGCATGCAATGCAGCCCTTCAACACTGTTCAGCTGAATGTCTAAAGGCTGCTTTGCACAGGGCGCTACTCAAGCTGCTTGAAGCCACCTACACAAACAGGCAGCCAACAGGCATGCTTAGCATCTGCTACCTCATGCTGCACTGGACACATGTGAAGCTCAGCACTGTTTTCCATGCTGGTGGCCATGCCATGCCAGGTCTCTGCGTTTGTCTGCAATTGGCCCATCCAGGCCAGCAAATAGCTCCTCAGCAGGCCAAAAAACAAGTCTATGTTGGCTTGGAAAAGCACCTCCCGCAAACCACCTCCCAGCACATCCTTGCCAGACCAGCACCTACCAGGCAATCCCAAAACACTGCAAAAACAAAAAGGATGCCACAACATACCAAAAGATACAAAAACATACCCACACATACAAAAACATACCAAAACATGCCACAACATGCCCAAAAATACAAAAACATACCAAAACATACCAAAAAATACTGAAAAATTCAAATGTGGAAAGCCAACTGGCTGCATTCACACACCCCCTTGCCCAAAAGGCAGGGGGGAAACTCTCGCCAATTTTTTACCAAGCTTCTTTGCCAGAATTTGCACCGCCTATAGCAGCTGATCTCCTCTGGCAAGCTGGCTACAGTCTTGGCACCTACAGAAGCGCACCGAAGCCCAGGCCTACCCAGCCAATGTCACTGTGGCAGCATTGGAATCAGATCACTTCTTCTGCTTGCCTTGGCTGCCAACACTGCACTCATGCAAAATCTATTGAAGGCATAAGGTGGCCACAGCCACAGGATGCTAGTGGTGCCAGTGTTGCAAAGGCAAGGCAATGCATGCAATTGCTGCCAACAAAAGCAGGGGCAAGTCAATGTGTTCTTTCTAAACAGTTGCAAATGGACACCCCTCACATGCTGGTGGTCCTGGGAACAATGGTGTTCTTTTTTTGCAAAAAGAACATTAAAAAGGAACACACCACAAGGGGGCTGGTGATTGCAAAGGGAAGCCACGCTGCTAACATGCTGGTGATGCTGGTGGTGCTAGAACATGGTTTTTGGCAGCACTAACATTGATAAAGAAACACACCACAAGGGCTGGTGATGCCAGTGAGGCAAAGGCAAGCCACTGTGTTCTTCCTAGCGAATTACAAATGGACACCCCTCACTTGCTGGTGGTGCTGGTGGTGCTGGTGGCCCTGGAAACAATGGTGTTCTTTTTTTGCAAAAAGTAGATTAAAAAAGGGTGCACCACAAGAAGCCTGGTGATGCCAGTGATGCAGGTGCTAATCGTTGTGCTCTTTTCAGCTGCCTTGGCATTCCACACTGCTATCATGCTGGTGATGCTGGTGGTGCTGAAAAAACAGTGTCTTTTGTTGCAAAAAACAAGTTGAAAGAGAACACACCACAAGGGGGCGGGTGATTCCAGTAAAGCAGGGGCAAGCCACTGTTCTTCCTAGATAGATAGATAATTGCAAAAGGACACCCCTCACTTGCTGGTGGTGCTGGTGGTGCTGGTGGCCCTGGAAACAATGGTGTTCTTTTTTTGCAACAAGTACATTAAAAAGGAACACACCACAAGTGGGATGCATGCTAATCATTGTGCTCTTTCCAGCTGCCTTGGCATTCCACACTGCCAAGATGCTGGTGATGCTGATGTTGCTTGAAAAATGCAAAAAACATTGAAAGATAACACACCAGAAAGGGGAGCTGGTGGTGCCAGTGATGAACAGTTTTCTCAACTTTGTTCAAAGGACAGCCATGCTAGTCGAACTGAAGGTGCAGGTTGGCCAGAAGAATTATTTTGTGCTTCATAACATTAAAAGCTACCCCCAACACCGGTTCAGGGGCGTGCTGCTGAACAACTTGTCCACAGCCTGCTTGGTGGCAGGGTTCTTGGACGCCTTCTCTTTAGAAGCTGCTGCCCTGCTTCCTTCACCTGCAGCCTTCTTAGCCTCCTCCTTCTTCCTTTGCTCTGCAAATCTCTTTTGCTCCTCCTCTGCAGCTTTCTTTGCAGCATCCTCCTTCTTCCTTTGCTCTGCTGCTGCAGCTTTCTCTGCAAGGCTCGTCTGCTCCTCCTCTGCAAGCCTTCTCTGCTCCTCTGCTGCAGCTTCCTCCTTTGCAAGCCTCCTCTGCTCCTCTGCTGCAGCTGCCTCTGCAAACCTCCTCTGCTCCTCCCCTGCAAGCCTCCTCTGCTCCTCTGCTCTAACTGCCTCTGCAAACCTCCTCTGCTCCTCTGCTGCAGCTTCCTCTGCCAACCTCCTCTGCTCCTCTGCTGCAGCTGCCTCTGCAAACCTCCTCTGCTCTTCCTCTGCAAGCCTGCTCTGCTCCTCTGCTGCAGCCTTTGCAAGCCTTCCCTGCTCCTCTGCTGCAGCTTCCTCTACAAACCTCCTCTTCTCCTCCTCTGCAAGCCTCCTCTGCTCCTCTGCTGCAACTGCCTCTGCAAACCTCCTCTGCTCCTCTGCTGCAGCTTCCTCCTCCTTTGCAAGCCTCCTCTGCTCCTCTGCTGCAGCTGCCTCTGCAAACCTCCTCTGCTCCTCCTCTGCAAGCCTCCTCTGCTCCTGTGCTTCAGCTTCCTCTGCTGCAGCTTTCCTTGCAGCTTCCTTTGCTTCAGCACGTCTTGTCAGCTCTCTCTCTGCTAGCCTCCTCTGCTCCTCCTCTGCAGCTTTCATTGCAGCCTCCTTTTCCTCAAGCCTCTTCAGTTCTTCTTCTGCCAGCCTCCTCACCAATTGCTCCTCTGCCTCTGCTTTCTTAGCAGCCTCCTCTGCTTCCTTCTCTTGCGCCAGCCTCTGCATTTCCTCTGCCGCAGCCTTTGCGGCAGCCTCCTCATCCCTTGCCAACCTTCTCAGCTCCTTCTCCTCTGCAGCCTTCCTGGCAGCTTGCCTCATTCTTGCCTTCTCCTCAGCAGCCTGCTTTTCCTCAGCCTTCTTCCTCACAAGTTCATCTACCCTCCTTCTGACTTCCTGCTCTATCTTCATCTGCTGCATCTGTGCCTCCTTTTCAAGCTTCACCTTCTCAGCCTCCTCTGCCCGTTTCTTTCCTTGCTCTGCTGCTGCTGCTGCTGCTGTTGCTGCTCTCAAAGCCCCCTCTTCGGCTTTCTTGGCGGCCTCTGCATTTTCTGCCTTCTTCCTAGCTCCTGCTTCTACCCACCTCCTGACTTCCTCCTCGCTGGCCACCAGCTCAGCAGCCTCTGCCTCCTTCCTCTTCTGTGCTGCAGCCTCCTCAGCTTCCCTCCTTGCCTCCCTCTGCTCTGCAGCTCTCCTCATGGCCTCCTCTTCCATTGCATCCTTCTGCAATGCATCCTCATGCGCTTTTGCTTTCTTCGCCCTGGCCATTCCATCTTCTGCGTTTGTGTTCAGCTCATCCTTCTCACACTGCTTTCGCTTTGACTCTGCTGCTGCCACCTGCTGCCTCTTCCTCTGCTCAAGCCACACCCTGAACTCTGCTTGCAAGTCTGCTTCTGCAGGCTCATCCTGGAATGGCTCCTTTGCAGCATTTCTTGCCTCCACCATTTGCTCCTCAGCTGCTCTTCCTTCACTTCCACTGCCTCTGCTGCCTGCAAGGCTTAAGGCTGGCTTGTTTGGTGGCTATGTTACTGTGTGCGCACAACGGCCCCACCCAGGCACCTCCAACTGTCAAGGCACTGTCCTTTGCTGCCATGAAGGCATCATGAATGCTTCTTTGCTTGGGGGGCTCCTTGGGCTCAAAAACCTGGACATCCTGCATATGGAGCAATTTTTCTGCCCACTGCTGGCCCTTGTTCTTGTTGGCTGCTTCCACCTTGCAAAAGAAATCTAAGCTTGAACATGGTGCAAGGCTGTGTGAGCATGAGCAATGCGCACACTTGCCCCAAATGAACCTCCAAGCCACCAAGGATTTCACCCATTCTGCATATTTGCCATCTTCCTTGAACACCTCCTGGCATGTCATCATCTTGAAGTCTGGGGCTGGCCCCTGCAGCATGTACCTGCATGAATGTTCATAGGTGGCAGCAGGCACAAACCCAACCCCACCTCCCATTCTGATAGACCTTTTGGGCAGGAATTCCAGCTGGAATCACCATTTTCCCAGGACCACCTGGGCAGGACTTGCAAATCACCACAAAATTGGCGACGCCAACCCTGCCAACCCCCTGCACCAGTTCTCTCTTTAAGGCATGGCACCATCCTTTGAGAAAAGCCAAGAGTCACCTGACTTCGCCTGCTCAACCAGGAATGCAGGCCTATTGTCATCACCAGGTGCCTGGCCCTGGGCCGTGAAGAATGAAAGGGGCCTTACAAGCCACTGTGCCAAGGCACCGCCAAAGAATGGGGGTACTTGCCATGATAAGCATCCTCCCATCCATACTTCTTGGCAACTTCATCCTTACAGTCTGGGTGGTAGCACAAACTGGTCGTGTGTGTTTGTGTGTGACCAACAAAGCCAAGGTTCTAAGTTGCTGTAATCAGGGTTGACCTCCTGGAACCGTTGGCATCCAATTCTTTTTTCAAACCTCTCTTTTGCTTCTTTCAGCTTCTCTTTCCTAAGCTAGTGGTAGCCAAGCAGGAGACACACACACACAATGGTTGCCTAAAGGGTGTTTGCATCAAAGGGGCAATTGCCCCCTTGTAGAAGCCCTCAAGTCCCTCACTTTCAAAAATGGTGGTAGTCCAGTCAAGAGGAAGTAGGCCTGGCCAATGCCAACCTCATCCAGCTGCTGCCTCAAGCCTGGCAAAGGGTTGTGCATGCCCAGGCCAGCCAACCAAAGCAAGCTTGCAACCACAAGTTGCAACCCTAATCTGTGTCAAGGCTGGCCATCAGGGAATCTGTCAGGGTCCAAGTACTTGAGGAATCTTAGGCTGTCTCTCCTGCCAAGCACAAACAACAACCAACCACTTTGAGCCCTTGCAGCATTGGGGCTCCTTGGAAAGATGTTGTTCTTCCCTCCCTTCGTGGCTGTCTTTGCAAGGTTGGTCTTAGGGATGTCTCTCTTGTCCAGGTCAGCACCTGGGCACATCCATCCAACCACCCCTACACCCGCACCCCTGTGACAATGCATTTCCTGCTCCAAGCCCTGCAATGCTCCATCCAAGGTTCTGTCAGCATCTTCAGATGAACCTCAGGTTGCACACGCACACACACACACAAAGCAAGCACAACCACATATGCCCACAAAAGGAACACACACTTGAACTCCCTAAGGAGGTTGCTTATCTTCGAGTACAACTTCCGAGTACAACTTTCGAGTACAACTTTCGGCTTGCAAGACACTTGGCTTTCCGGTAAAATCGAAACCGCTACAGAATCAACAAGAAGCACTTACAGCGAGAGAAACAGCGGCCAAAAGGACATTGTATCACTCGCAGGTACACAGAGCTGATCAGGCTCTGCTTCCCTTGCAATCAGGTAGCTTCGTTTGGACGTGGTTCCTGATTGCACGCCACGTCCCCCTGCTATGACTCATGAAGACTCATGAAGTGGTTCCAGGGTAGATCTGGAACTCGGCACACACACATACACCCACACAGGCACAAACTGAGAGAGCAAACCAAAAAACCAAACAAGCAACACAGCACACAATCAGTTGGCATCCACAGCAAGGAAAGGAAGCACACAAGCCATTGTCTTCAGCAAGGCTCTGTCTTGCTTTTTGGCTGGCTTCCCTTTCTTTTTGCCCTTGTGGCCCTTCTGCTTCTTCTTCTTCGTCTTGGACCCCTTCTTTTTCTTCTTGTGGCCACTGGACCTTAATCAGGCAGCACGCCTTCCAAAGCACTCACATGGAACCTGCTCAGCCCAGCCAAGTGGTGTGTTTGCAGTCAAAGGGCTTGTCATCCGAGCTGGAGCCTGGTAGCTACATGGTCACATGGTCTCCACAACCAAGCAACATTCTTGAAATGACAAATTTAACCAAAGAGCTGTCTTCTTCTTCAGCATCATCATCATCGTCATCGTCATCATCGCAAGGCTCTGGGCCAGATTCTGAAGGTGCACGATCGCTAGCTGTCGCTGATCCACTGGGCAAAGGGTAGCTCCCAGGGCCTCCAAAACTGGCATAAGGTTGGGAACCCCAGGGTGCCATGAACCCACCACCAGCAGCAGCAGCAGGAGGAGCAAACCCAACTGGCTGTAGAGGCTGCACTGGAGGTAGCAGCCCATATCTATTGTTGGGGTAAGGCATCATGTGCCTCAGTCACTTATAACCTGCCTGGGTTTTCCCTTTGGGATTGCAGCTGCACTCAAATCACAGCATGGCTTTTGCCCAAGGCACTCAGGCAAGGTGGTCTCCTTCTTTTTGCGATGCTGTGGCATGTTCACCACTCTCTCATGGCACAGCCAAGTCTAGCAAGCACTAGCCCAAAACTGCAGCCATCACCAAGCATAAGGGCTGCAAGGACCCCGCAGCATGCCTTGACCATGCTGTTCCTGTCCAGCCAATCTTTTCTGGACACCCTTCTTTCCAACATGACTCGGGACCTATCCATTCGGGGCACCCTGCTTTTTCCTACATGACTAGAGATTTGTTTTTTGGACACCCTTCTTTCAAATGTAGACAGGGATTCTTCTATGTTGGACACCTTTCTTTCCAGTATGAAAATGTATTTTCCTGCATGTTTCTGTATGTTTCCACAGCTGTGCTTTTTCACCTGAAAAGTATCCCTTGTGAAGAATGCCCCTGTTCTTGGAGAAGACCTTAGCATGCTTAAGACGCTCCAGATTTGGTCAAGTTCGGATGTCGTGAGCGCTTGCAGCAACAAGCTGTTGCCAAGGTGATGACGATGGTGGTGCGCGCCCTTCAAATGTGAATCTGGGCAACGCACACTGGCTGCGACCACAGCTCGCGAGCAAATTGCACACGAGGGCCAGACATGGCAATGAAAAGGATTGCGAAATGCGTGTGAAAGTGAACCCGTCGGTGGAAAGCTTTGCACCCATCTCTTGGAGCTGGGGCTGACCAAGCTAATTAGGAGGCGGCCAAGATGCAGGAACCAACTGGGTTTCCTACGGGGCGGGTTTCTGAGTGGAATGGGTTCGACAGTTCAGGTGGTGTCGCACGCAGTTTCGCGTATCGGTTGTGTCAGGATGCCGCAACCTGTCATGTCTGGCGTGTCTGACCTGTCTGATCTGTCTTTTGACGTGTCTGTTGGGTTTAACGTGTCTGACGTGTTTTATGTGCCAAACGAGAATATCTGACCTGCCTGACGCACCTGACATGTCTGATGCGTCCATGCCAAACGATATGCTTGACGTGTCTGACATATCCCAAATCAACATGATGCTGAACGATGCGCTCTCTGCTACTGGTAATACCTTCTGAGCCGCCATGCGCTCACCAATATGGGGTTGATTGGGTGCCCGATAAGCAGCGAAGACAGATCACGAAACACAACGTTCCAGGAGTACTATCCGGATATGATCTACGACAAAGAAACCCGCGAGAAGGCCTTGCAAGGCTACCCAGCAATCAGTGAGCGTGTTTCTTCACAGGCCATGGCAATCGGTGCTACGACCGACTTCAACTTCGGACAACGTGTTGCTGAGTCGCTATTTGACAGTGGCTTCAAGGAGAAGTGGTCCAACAGGCCAGCCATGGCCCGATTTGTTTTCTACAAAGATGCCAGGGAGGGCTACGCCAACATAGCGTGACATCGCCGTGAGAATGTTGTGAAAATGTTGTGAAAGCTTGTTTTCCAGCGTGAAAGCACATGTTTTCGGCCGTGATGCTTTTCACGTCGGCTCATCTATGTGTTTCAGCTTGTCCTTTGGCAGTACCTCCGTTCGCTCCGTTTGCTAACGAGTCAACCCTTCCAGAGTCAAATTTGGGGGAAAGCTCATTGAACACTTCTCAATGTTTGGGGGCCAGGGCAGAAAAGTCTCTTTGATGGCCACCTGTGAAATCGGGGAGAAAGACAATTGTAATATTACCTTGTGTCGGGGGCAATTCAGGTCTGATCATTTTGGCGAACTTATGCAGCTTCAAGCCCAGCGTGCTGGCCTCAAGGCGGCCAAGGCCGACTTAGTTTCTGTTTTGTTTACTTCAGTTGCCTCGAGTCTAGTGCCAATACTGCCTTGGCGCTTTCCATTCCAAGGTTTCAGTGGATGCGCGTATCGCATATGTGAATCGCAGGAAGCCTATCTGTTTGCGATTCGAGCAAGATCAATTGCCGACGCGCAGGGCGTGTACCGAGGCCATATCCAACTGATGGTGCTTTGATCTTTCTGGACAACCATGATCAACAGCGAGAACGCTGGAAGCCTGAGGCATGTGAGAAAACAAATAATGACCAGTCATGGTGTTCTGTTGAGGTGCCTGGTCAGCCGCCAGCCTCACCGGTATGTGATTGGGATGGTGGTTCGCTTAGGATTTTCGCGTATTTTGTGAGCCTGCAAGGGTTTGCTACGTAAGGGAGTGATGTGTTGAAAACTGGGACGGGCTTGCAAGTTCAATTCCATAGGCCTTGCTGCAAGATGAAGCATGCTGGCCACTGAGGCCGCGACATTGGCAATTGCCGGCCGATATACAAGCACGGTCAGATTTATGCGTTGGCCCCCATCCTCAGCCAAAATTTTCAAAACTGCGTCGGCGTGGGCGGCGCGGTGTTTGCCTTTTGCGCTTAGGCGCAACTTTATATGCTTTCCTGGCCGTATGGCGCAGAGAAGAGAGCAGGGGTTCGGTGGCGGCCTCGCACACCTTAAGAATGAGACAACAAGTTCCCACACGAGGCTTATGTCCTCATACGGCTTCAAGGAGTTCAATGAGGGGCCTCCTGGCGTCGGCAGGCTTCCCAGTATGAGACGTGGGGCCCTTTCCAGTCACGCCAACTGTCGTTGCCCACACTTGCACGTGCCATGCGCCACCCCCAGCTGGCAAGGCAAAGACTCTTTGCGCGATCAGACAACATCGCCAGTTGTTTGACGCGCCCTCGGAAACAAGGTGAAGTGAAAGGGCAAAGATTGCTGCAATTTCAGTCCAGGCAAGAAGACTCCCACAGTGTCTCCCGTGACGCAAGCGTATGACCAGGCCACACTGGGGAAAATCACAGTGTCACAGATTCCGTCCTTATCCTGAAACGCAACCGATTGCAACCCGAATTGCACACCTCATGCCACAGTGCACAACTGCAGTGTGGCCATCAGTTGCTGTTTGCTTGTTCTCGCAGTCTGCAAGGACAAGGATTCACCTTGGGTGTGCGAGCACCGTTGGAAAGGCGGGATTTCTTGCTTTGCAGGCCTCAATGATGCCCAGCAAGGGAAACATTTTGGATGAGGTCGCTTTGTCAGGTGTGTCTGGTGCCATCCGCT
>CAUJNA010000226.1:0-70000 GCA_963377175.1 Effrenium voratum | reverse complement strand
GGAGGTTTGCAAATAAACCCTAACGAACGAAGCTGGATGTGTCAGGGGCATAAACGGAATGCATCGCAGCAACTTGAGTAAAAAGGGACTGATTTTGCAGTGGGTTATTGAAGGTCGTTGTCATGGTGTATTGCCTTCCCGGGATTCAAAGCCGGCTCTCGATGTCGTGCGCAGCGTTTCAAAGCCAACTAATTGCTGCTCAATGGCTGCACCTGTCCCCCCATGTAGGCAGGGGCGGGGGTGTCACTGTGACCTCGGCGCACAGCTGCACATGGCCTGTGTGGCCGCGTGGCAGCTGCAGCGACGCATCAACCGCATGTCAACTTTGCATCATTTGCCAAAGGACAACACAAGCCCTGTTGTTTCAATATCGGAATCCGCCTTGCCAAAATCTGAGTTTCGATTTCTGACCATTCAATTGCTGGTCTTATGCTGTCAGCGGTGGTGATTCGGTGCTGTTGCCCCCCGGAAGTGTCCCGCTTCCTGTGTGGTGCTCGGAGACCTTGCGTCTACCAGGTCTTGTCTCCCAGGTTGCTCCGTGTTGGAGTTTTGGGAAGCCTGAGGCTGTCATTGCGCACGTGCTGCCTGGGGCTCACAGGGCTTTGAAAAAGGACTGGTGTGTGTTGCGCAGTGTCCACGCAGGTATCCCTCTGCTCAGTGCAATGATGGGGTGGGAAGCTCTACTTGGGAGCAGGCCCGAAGCTCAATTCCGTTTGTCAACGGCGTTGGCTTCGCGCTGGGCTGAGGTGGCGATCTGATTGGTCGCCTTGTAAATACGTTGCGCGCGCGGCAGGCTGAAATGGCCTGTCACCGCTTTGATTGAGTAATTCGGAAGAAAAGAAACGCTTGGCTCACACTCCCAAAAAGAGCTTTGAATGGGCAAAGAGAAGCCGGTTTTCCTGCCTTATCGCGACAGGGGCTTCATCATGATTCCAGCGCAGCTGGAGTTGACTGCTCAAGCAGCCATGTCCCTCTTCGCGTTTTAACGCTAATTTCAAGTCACAGACTGGCCTTTTTCAAGATGGCCTTGGAGACCACGCAACGCGTGTCGCAAACTAGCATCGGTGCGCAAGCCCCAACTGCGCGATCCCTGGAGCTTGGCAGCTAGCCTTTGAAGCTCGGTAGATGGAGGTACAGAAAGCATGAGGCTTGGCTGAGCATTTGCTGCCGCATGGTGTTCTATCTTGTTTCTGATGAGCTATCAGGTGCTGACAGCCTTTTCATCTCATCTCACGGATGACCACAGTGCAAGAATCAGAGGAGGGAAATGGGCTCAGTGAAGCAGTGACAGTTGAGAGCCAACTTGTGCGTGCGCGCCTTAATTGCAGCGCGCGGGCATTGGGCAGTTTTCTGTCTGACTGGCAGGATGGCGCGCGCAATCTGGCGGTCAGCGAGGCAACAAGTGCCGGATCCATTTGAGCTGACTGACTCAAGCTGCGCCCTGGCCAGTTGCGCGCCCGGGTAAAACGCTTTTGCACGTATGTATAATATATATATATAATGCATGCACGCACATATAAACAAGCCCCTAGCAAAACACAAGACAAGCTGGGTGTTCCGCCTCGTAGAGCCAGAGAAGCGAAGCATGCAAAATAACATCTGAAGAAAGTGAAGCATATTGTCTCATGTTGAGAGCAGTTTTTCTTGTCCTCTTCCCCATTAGAAGCAAACACGTTGAAAAGTAAACCAATGAAAAGTAATGACGTGAAAAAGCCAAGAGTTGCCTTTCACTTCTGGCAGTATTACTTAACTTCCCCGGTAAAGGCATGAGAAGTGAGGAGTAAATGTAGCCAAGAGTGCCTGCCGGTTATAGCGGTTTTACTTGCTTACTTTCTCCAATAGCGGTAGACAAGTAAAAGGTTTGGAGACTAGTTTTCACTTCTGGTTGCATTACGTGACCAACTTGAACTCGAACTTGAACCCCCCTCCACAAAATAGAACGCGCGCCCGAAATCAAGCTTGACCTCGAGCCTCCGCCCCCCTGTGGGCCGTTACCAGGGGGTAGGGACTCCGACGTATGACCTGCGCAACACGTAGTGGCCCTACTTTACAAAAAAGAAGAATAAATGGGAATCGGAGTTGTGTTGTCTCTGCACGAGGGCGCAGCAAAGCTCTCTTTTGCTACTCTAGGATGTGCCGTGCGAGTATGAGGCCTTAAGCCAAGATACAGATTGTGGGAAGATCGACGTCATTGCAAAGCAACAAGCCAGACACTAATTTCTTTCGATCTGCCACGTCGAATCATTATGTACGGTAGCCATGATCTGTAAGAGAACAATTTCTATTTAAATGGATTGCGGCAGAAAGAGACACGATATGTGAGACATTCGATCTACTTCGCTCTCACAAATGAAAAAGAACCAGACCTAAACGTGGTCGATCTAGCGTCTGGTGAATGACAAGTTGTGTGCAGAAAGTGTATCGGATTGGATCAGCTTCTGTGGAATCTGTACAGTTGCCTTCGAAGGGTGCGGCATGATCTGACATGAGTGATTCGCATGTCCGTGGCTCGAGGCCTTGAGACATTTAAGTTTAGCGGCATCAACTGGATTGCTGGCAGGAAAACAGAGCTGCTGCACGCTCTTGACCCCCAGAAATCCGCAGTGGTAGCGGAGCCCCTGGTTCGGGAGACCCTTTTGTGTTCTAAGCTTCACACGCCTCCGCCTGAGCCATACTCGCGCGGCTTGCCTCGCTGCTTGGCGCTGGGCAGCACTCTGCACTGCGGCGGCTCTGGGCTGCTGGTGGTGCTCGACTTCGTGGAGTTCGATTCGACTACTTGCAGGTCCTCTTGGACAACAAGGACAGGACTTCGACGAACTCTTCCTCTTCGTGAAGTTCATTATGGCGGAAAAGGCCGAAGGGAGAGAAGGCGGAACCTTTGAGCCTCATGGGTTCGACGCCTCCATCCCGGTGTGGGATGGCAGACCAGACAGTTTGCGGGAGTTTCGCAAAACTGTGAGATGGTGGTTGGAGAGCATGGACCTGACCTGCGCGACCAGCTTCAATTTGGCAGCTTGGTTCGCGATGAAACAGCGAGCGCGGCGAAGATTAGAGCCTTGGAGTTTGAGCCGGACAGCCTCAAGTATGAGCCTGAGGTGAAGACGACAGATGCGGAGACTGGTGCGGGCACTGTTGTGACCCCTGCGGACTATGCGGCTGGAGTGCAGAAGATCCTGAATGCCTGGGGTGACATGATCGGCCGGACGATCACGGACAAGAAGGCAGAACTTCGGGAGAGGTGCTACATGGTCCTGCAAAGGCCGACGTCGGAGTCGGTGACGAACTTTGCCCTCAATTCCGGAACCTGGTGGCCGAGATGAAGCAGGAAGGCATCAATTTGGACGGAAACTTGACTGAGTCACAAAAGCAGATGCTGGAAGCCACGTTGGAGTCGGAGGACTGCTGCGTGCGAGCGAGAGGCCCTGAGGCTATTCGAGAGGATCCTGGTGGATTGGTCGACGTGCTCGTCCTGGTTGGCACCCCTGGCCAGGTTCAAGGATGTTAAAACCCTCCTGGCCCCGTGCCTAAATTGGGAAGCAGTTCTGAGGTCCGTGTTTGTGTTGCTTACAAGGTTCCATTGATTGCCATTTGGCTCAAGTCTCAAGTGAGGTTCAAGATCTTATGTGAAGCTGCGTTCATACGTGATCGGCAATTGAGAGCGGAAAACATTTCGCTTGCGCTGCATTTGTCAGGACCACTGTTGTAACTATTATTCCTTCTCCCTTACAACATTTGCACGGGTTCGGCTATAACGGTTTGACCGTATACACCTTTCTACGTGGTTGGTATTACAGCTGGAGGGTTCGGTGGACAGCGTCCCACGGGACGTCACCTTGCCGTCTCTTGACAGGTTATCAGCCGTAACGACAAGCTCTACACTGGACAGAGAGACAGCTGGTTTATTGCGGCCAGTACTGCAACTTTTGGGAACAGCAGCTCAGAGGGATCCAATGGATTGATGGCTCTTCCTGCGGTGATGGATTTGATCGCAGATTCACAGGATGAACCTGGGAGCGGAGGATCCGCGCTATTCAGCGACATATCCACTCCTACAAGATCATGGAAGCAGATCGATGTTCGTCAGGAGTCGAAGCAAAGAGAATCCCCGCCGAGAAGATCATCATCTTCGCCTGCGACACCACGGACGTCGCAGAAGGGCGTGAGGTCAACATCAAAAGGTGGGAGGTCTAAATCACCCACCAGTGCAGAGTTTCGCGCCGCGATTAAAGAAAAGAACAAGATGGAGATGGAGATCGGGGAATACCAAAAGACACTTGATGAAATGTCGGCAGCAATGGCGAATCTTCATCAAGAAGACTATGGGAGCACCATCCGGATCCAGGAGCTGGAGAGACGATGCGAGATTGCCAGCAAGCAGTCGGGACATCTTGTGAGTCACCACCAACACCACATGGCTGAGGCATGGCGCAAGTTTGAGGAGGAAGCCCAACAGATGCGCAAGGTGGAAATGAACGCATATCAGTACGGGGAAAAGAAAGACATGGAGTCGAATGTTATAATACAACAGATGAGACAAGCTGAAGGAACTATTATGGAGCAGAAGCGGGAGATTGCAGTGATGAAATCCTACATGGCAAGCGAGAAGTCGGCCGCGCAGGAATCAGCTATACGTGCAAATCAGATACACCGTGAGGCTTCACAACAAATATCAGTTTATCAGCAACAGATCAGAGGTATTGAATCGTCTACATCTATCGAGAAGTTCAACGAGGAGGAGATGTTCCAAAGTCTAAAATCACAGTTGGAACATGCACTCGTCAAACGCCCCGAGACGTACTCTATGGAGGACTCCAGGGAGCAGCTGATGGCGAGACTGAACGACGTTACAACATTCGCGGAGCAAGAATCGAAGAGAGCAGAGTGCTTACTTCGCGAGAAAGAAGAGATCGTCAAGCAGTACGAATCCGACGTGTTGAAGAAGGACCAGATGATTGCTATCGAGGGTGGTCATCGTCAAGATGCGATCTTGGAGTTAGCCCAGGTCAGAGAAGCAAAACAAGAAGAGCGGTGCACGATGGACGAGAAGTCGAAGGAGGCCGAGTACTGGAGATTGACAGCTAAAGGAGTATATGATGAGTACCTCGAGGAGATGCGTGAACTTCAGGGACAACTGAAGGATCGGGAGGCGACGCTCAAGCAAGAAGAGAGTTTTGTTCGTCAACTCGATGCTGACAATGAGGAACTACGAGCACTCAAGAAGCTGGAGACACAGGAAGCCTCTAGCAGTAAAGATGGACATCGTGAACGAGCAGTAGTGAAACGCGCTGAGGGAGGACCCCAAGCTAATTCGACTAGGGTAGACAAGAGGGTGACTGGGTTATTCCCGTCATCATCATCGAATCTGATCCCTAATTCGTCACTAATGCCAGGTTCGATTCTCTTTCCGTCTTTTGGTGATCCAATGATCGATGTACACCTATCCCAGATGCAGGGGGTTGTTGGGCATGTCCCACAATCCGCTACTACAACTGGTGGTAATGGTGATGGAGGGGGAAACAACGGTACTACACCCCCATTGGATTACGGTGGATTCTCGCCCAATGGAAATAGACAAGGGGCAGGTCGACGTCAGTTGAGCCTCACAGGTGGCGGAGGAGGACCTCCGGATGATCCACCCGATGATGAGGACGAGGATGACGACGACGAAGAGGACGAAGAGGACGAGGAAGAAGAAGAGGAAGAAGATGACAATCGGACACGGAGGAGGCGCAGAAGATCGAGGGATGATCGAGAAATCAAGAGCGAAAGACCGAGGATTTCGAGGAAAGAAGCCGAGAGGGTGTCTATTCCTGCTTGGCCAAAGATCCATCAACTCGATAACTGGAAGATGCAGTTGCTGATGAATGTTCTGAGCGCATGCGCAGATCCAGATACTGACACATGGACGAAATGGTTGGAACAGGCTCTTGGGTTAAACCCAGACCTAAATCTGCTGAGCGACTCCGGCGGCGACAGATTCGCTACGATAGATATCAAAATGGCCATGGGCATGCAGAACATGTTAAAACAAGCACCTGACGAAGCCAAAGACGTGTACCTCGACGCTACGCGACATTCGGAACTACGACATCAACAAGGGGTGATCGTGAAGGGACGAGAGTTGGTGGCATTGGTTATGCAATCATTCAGGACGTCTGATCGAACGGATCTTGTCTACCACATCGAGCACCTATTCAACCTTGACTTTCCTGGAGACAAGAATTTGGTTATATTCAGGAACAAGTGGTATGATTTGTTGCTAAAGATGAGGAGCGAAGACAGACCCAGCAAGTTGGCTCTCAGAGATATTCTCTACAGGAAGATCAAAGGGAGCAAGAAGATGGAGTTCGGCCTCAACGCCTATCATAGGTTGCCGGACAAGCATCCTCAAAAGACGTACGAATTCTTGTTGGCATTGATCGACCATCAGATTAAGGCGGATCGGGAGGACCTGATGCTTGACATGAAGGAGAAATCGGTCAAGTCAATGATGAAGTCGGGCGGCAGAGATGCAGCCCCGGCCACTGGCAAACAGGAGAACCAGGGTGGCAAAGGCAGGAAGGGGAAACCCAGTGGACCTGATGCTGCTCCTGTATTCCCAAAGGCCAAAGCAAAGGGTCACGCTGGCAAGAACGGCAAGTCCGACGGTGCCAGCGACAGAGGCAAGAGTCCGGGCGGAAGTAAAGATAACCCATGTTGGTATCACTTCAAGTCAGCGAAGGGATGCGTAAAAGGGAATGAATGCACATTTTCCCACAGCAAGAAGACGGAGCACAAGCTGGAGAACATGTCCAAAGGGAAAGGAAAAGGTAAGTCCAAATCCAGATCATCGTCACCAAAGAGGGATGATGGAGCATGCTTCGCGTTTCAGAAGGGAAATGCGACAGAGGGAGTGCTTGCAAGTATAGGCACGAGCTCATCAAGAACAATTCAGCTCCGGCAACGTCAAGCGACAAGGCGCAAGCCAAGTCGAAGGCTGCCGCCAAGGCCGCAGCGCCAGCTATTGCAAGAAGGGCCATCGCGATGCCTGCGATAGTCTTGAAGCAATCGGCTCCTGCGGGAAAGGTCAGCTTCAAGAAGGACGTTGACCAGGTCGAACCGGATGAAGCCGAGACTGTCTACCACGAGCATGATGACGACGCAATGAGCGAATCATCAAGATGGTCTGGCGAGTCCGAGATCCCCGAGAAAATGGTATGGTTCAAGGAAGTACTCGATGTCGACGAGAATGGGGAGATCACCTATCTCGAAGACGAGAGAAGGCAATGGGAACGAAAAGGGGAGTGGTACGGCTATGAGGACAATGAGAATGAGCCTTATCAGTACGTGCACGTCGACGAGAAGAAGTTTAAGAGCAGTGATCATCGAGAATTATCAGCCTATCAAGTCCAACGATCATTGATAAGAGCGAAAATACTGAGAGAGGTGGTAGACGACATATACAAGAAACACTACTTCCCAGTAACCAAGGAGAGCAGCATAATGTTCGAATATGATCGGAACAAGGACGAGATCAAGAATCGGCCGTCGACTGGAAGAAACAGCATGGTTTGCCGAAGAACGTGTTCGCAATGTCAACGTGCATCAGCAAACGGGTGAAGTGGTTGATGGACACCGGATGTGGTCATGATCTCATTGGACGAGCCAAGGCAAAGAGCCTGGGTGTCGATATTGTGAAGGATGATGATGAGATTGTGTTCCAGACCGCAAATGGTTCCACTTCCACATCCGACGTGGCCAAGATAGTCGTGGACGAGTTGGACGAGACTGTCGAGCCGCACGTGTTGGACGAGACACCCACGGTGTTGTCAATAGGGAGGAGATGCATGAAGATGGGTTATGCATTTCACTGGATGCCTGGTAAACTACCTTTCATGGTTACACCAAAGCAGGGATTCGTGCACTTACAAGTCAAGGACGACATCCCATACCTCGTGAGTGATGGTAAACTTCGGAGTAACAGGCATCGCCCTACGGTAGACGACCTCAAGGAGCACTTTTCGGAAGTATTGGCAATGGTAACGAACAATGAGGCAGATCAGGATGGCGACGATGACAACGAGGTCACACCCGCCGCTGTCGGTGAATCCGCAGAGGTCGAGGGCGAGCGCCATGATGGTGCCTTTGACTTCGAACCACCCGGAGGAGCCGGTCCGGTACGTCCGCCTCCCGTAGCTGAGGAAATACCTGTAGACGTTGGGCCAGTCCCATGTCGACATGGTGATGCCGAAGCTAACGAGGAAGAGGTTGATGAGGATGATCCAGATGCCGGGATTGAAGTCGATGTGTACGAAGGGTCATCAATAAAGAGGAAAGTGGGAGTCCTCAAGAGGGACGCCAACTCCATTGCTCATTTGCTTACACACAGGTATCGAAACCCTTTCTGCAAATCATGCGTCAAGGCAAAGATGAGACACTTCAGATCGGGGGCCTTCAAGAGGGAGGTAAAGATGTTCGGGGACCTGGTGACGTTCGACTTTGTGACGGCATCAGGAGATCATGAAGTGGAAGGCAGGTATGCGCTAATTATTCGGGACATATATACCGGAATTATCATGGCTTATCCAACTGCGAGAAGAGACACTGACTCCGTTGTCAGAGCCATCAAGCGCTTCTGCGGTAGGAGGAAGATCAAGCAGGTATACTCGGATGATGGCCCGGAACTGATCAATGCATGCGTGGAGCTGAAACTGAACCACGACCTGTCACTACCTGGACGACCGCAGAATAATTCCCTTGCTGAGAGAACAAACCAATTCATCATTGACCAGACTTCGGCTTGTCTTGCACATGCCGGTCTACCCACGTGCTACTGGGTGCAGGCCATCACCACGCTGTGCCATCTTATGAACATTGAAGAAGTAAATGGGTCGAGCGCTTGGATGAGGTTGCATGGCGAGGAGTTCAAAGGCGAGAAGATACCTTTTGGTGCGCTAGTAGACTTCAAGCCGAGTGAAGCACGAGGAGAAGAGGGAGAAATTCGAGCCAAGAGGGGAAACTGGTATATTTGCTGGATACGTGTTGAGCACCGGGATGCATTGGGCGAACAAGTATCGGGCTTGGGCCCTCACTGCGTTTGCGGGTGCAGAGTTGAACATCAAGAAAGCAAAGGTTCCACCTCGATTGAGAATGCCGCATCAAACGGAGAGGATGATTCTCAAATCACCTCCGACATTCCCAATACAACAGAAGTACAAGGCTGCCAACGAGACTCTGGAGGGGATTGAGATGTCTGTCGATGCAATCGGTCTGGATGCACGTGATCGCCTGGTCGAAGATGAGGACTACGAACCCGAGTTATTGCAGAGTGACGAGAAGCGACTGCTCGACGATGAGGTCGATCAGATCGCTGGTCTGCTGCTTGACGATGGTCCGGAAGTACTTGTCGGAGATCGGGGGGGCCATGTAGAAGAAGAGGATGCTAGACCGAGCTCATCAAAAGGGAAAGGGGATGGACACGCCAAGGGCGACGACGAAGCTACGAAGCCCGACCTTCCACATGTGTCAGCTGGACTACCTGGGGACGGCATAACGTACATCAACGATGATGGCAAGGAGGTTAAGATCGATAAGGCCGGAAGACCATATCCTGTCGGGAAAGATGGCTTCAGGTTAATGAAGACGACGAGACCTCCAGAGTACACTCCCGATGAATGGGCAATGATGAGGAAATACTACACCGAGGAAGAAAAGGCCGAGGTGAAGGGTGGTGGCAAGAAGAAGAAAGACGGTCCCAAAAGTAAGGAATCTGAGATTTCTGCGCCGGCTGAGGCACAGACATTGCAGATGCCCGGTGGTAAGAGAATTCGAGCTATGCTTCGAAACCGCTGGGGTGGGGTTGAATGGCAGTACAATTGGGGATTGCGGAAGAACATATCAAAGATCAAGAACCCACTGGATGGGAAACACTTGGCTGAGCTTGATTGGGTCAGGATAGTTGTAAATCCTGTTGACGGAGTGGTTGTTCTCATGGGTTCCAAGCAATTCCAAGACGTCTTGAGACGAAACGTTCAGCTTGAGAAAGAATTTGCGTGTCTGGTAGTAATTTACGCCTGGAAGTTCAAATCTGAGGAGCGGTCAAGGTCGACTCCAAATTGGACGAAGGCGGTTGCATCAGTCATTGAGCGTCAGAGAGACGAAGCTGAGGCGATATCGGGGACAGATCCTACGGTCGATGCATCGACGGATTTTACCTGGTATGAATGGGAGGAGTCTGCTGAGGTAGTTTCTGGAAAAGTGCCACTCGCGTTGCCCGCAATAGGAGAAAACGGTGAAGCCAAGAAATACCCATCGATGCCGTGCGTGACTTCTGAGCACAGAGAGAAAGCCGTAAAAGTTGTACGATTCTTCGACGCTTTAGTGTCCAGACCGGTTGGCCGGAAAGAAATGCTGACCAACCCTGACGCGTTGGCATCAATGAAGAAAGAATGGTCGGGATTAATCGACCAGGGCGTCTTCGACCTTGGCGCAGTGCGGGAATATGACGCTGTGGCCAAGGAGGCAAAAGCGAAAGGGGAAGAGATACACATGGCTCGCGCACATGGTATTTGTGTTGAAAAGCACTCACAGTTGCCTGTTGGTGATCCTAAGAGGAATTCGAAGTTCAAGGGTAGAGGCGTGTTGCTGGGGAACCAAGTGAAGAATCAAAGCTTTGAAGCTGCGATGTTTCAAGATTTGGGGAACTCTCCTGCTTCGTTTGAGGCCTCGCGTTGGGCGGATTTTTTGGGTTGTCATGATGGTTGGGATGTGCAGATGGCCGACGCTGTTCAAGCGTATATCCAGGCCACACTGAGAGGCACGCCATGTTGGATTGAATTGCCACCAGAGGCGTGCCGAGTGAATGCAATTGGGTTAAGTACAGAAGACCAGTCGTCCCATTGAGGAAGGCGCTGTACGGACACCCAGATGCGGGAACATTCTGGGAGCAGCACTGTGACGAATCGGTGCGCGCCGTTGGTTTTGAACCCATCGGTGAGGAATGGCCGTCAGTGTACATTCATGAAAAGCTCCAGCTTGTTCTGGTTGTGTATGTCGACGACTTCAAAATGGCAGGGCCGCAAAAGAACCTTGCCCAGGGATGGAGCATGTTACGTACACGTTTGAAGATTGAGCCCGAGACTGGACTTGACATGTACCTTGGTTGTAACCAAAGCAAGGGAAACGTCACTCTCGGGAACGGACACCGCGTAACAACGGTGACCTATGACATGGAACAGTTCCTACGTTCCTGTGTCGACCGCTATCTTGAGGTGGCGGGCGATGTAAAGTTGAATAAGGTTGTCACTCCTGAGTTGCATGAAGAAACAAAGAATCACGTCTCACGGAAGCCTGCCAAAGAGGGGCCGTCAGTCGTGTGCAATTGGTGTAACAATCTTGTGCCCACCGACGGTTCTGCCACAGCGCCGGACCAGCGGGGAGGGACTCCTGAGTTGGCCATGAAGGAGCCCGTGCGTGGACACCTTGCTCCGCATGCCGCTAGCGTACTAATGAAGTTGCTGTACGGTGCGCGGATTGCCCGCTTCGATTTGTTGCGGCAAGTGAATCGCCTGGCACGGAATGTGCACAGGTGGACTGACTCCGATGATCGGGGTTTGCATCATTTGATGTGCTACGTGCATCATACGAAACATTGGCGCATGGTCGGTTGGGTCGGAGACTCCATGGATGATGTGCACTTGGCCTTGTATGCGGACGCTGACTTTGCAGGATGTGTCGACTCGCTACGTTCCACCTCTGGTGGACACTTGAATATACAAGGGCCTAATACTCGGTTTCCGTTGTCTGGCAGCTCAAAAAGACAGGGTTGTGTGAGTCACTCAACTCTTGAGGCCGAAATAGTTGTGGTTGATGTTGCCATGAGAGCCATGGGTATGCCTGCTCTGAAATTGTTGCAGCGGATTCTCAAGAAGTCACCGAACTTTGTGTTCTATGACGATAACAAGGCTATGATCGGTGTCGTGCGATCGGGGAGAAACCCCACGATGCGCCACCTTGAGAGAAGCCATGGTGTTTGCATTTCGTGGATGCATGAGATGTTCACACGTGATTACATGTATTTGGCGTATGAGGTCACCGACAGAATGGCGGCCGACATCTACACCAAGGCGTTCAATGATGGACGCAAATGGAAACATGCATGTTTGCAGATTGGTCTACTCGACCCGAGCTTGCTGTCTGACCCGGATACCCTCAAGGCGCTCACACCTACGTGTGATCCCATAAAAGGGACCATGCAGACTGCTTCGGGAACGGTTGACGGAGTTCCCACATTTCCGTACACACACATTCCGATCATGCCCCCGGACCTGTGGTGGTCCGGATTGACATCCAAAGAGGGATTGCATGAGCATGAAGGACATGATCCGGTTGTCGTTGCTAAAGGACCCAGATTGATGCGTGTGAAACCTCCACTCGCGGTTGTGACACCATTCGAGAGCAAGTGGCTTCGTTCCACTTGGTTTCTGAGGAACGGGTCATGGCTCAAGGTTGAGGACAGGGTTGACCCTGGGTTACAGTGTGAGCGGATTGATGGGTGGGTTGAACGCGCAGTTTGGCAGTTTCATCCCGTGCCGGTTGCTGTACCGGCGCGGGAGCAATCTCCACGACCACGACCAATTCATGTCGGGTCCGGGGATGTTGACATGCAGTCCGTGCTGGCCGCATTCGTTGAAGAGCTGTCGAACGAGCGCATTGAATTAAAATGTTCAATGACCTTGCTTTGGAAACTTTGCTCCGGTTGAAGCTGCTTATGCGTTGTCTGCATACCAGTCATGAGTAATTTGTTCCTGGTCGTTGTTTTGTTCCATATCGCATTGCGGTGAAGCACAAACCACAGTTAGCGCCGGGTATTGAGCTCGCGATGGTTAAACATGACGGTGGTGTGCTTCGCGCTCCGGTGCATGTCTCGCTTCCTGAGAACTCGCACAGTCGTCACATTGTACAGTGTTGACTTGGCTCGGCCTATTGTGCTGATGGCATGTTCCGAACCGCGTAACTGGTTCACTGCCCTTGCCCGACATAACGGGCCGCAGGTCGTGACCATCACTTTGGTCGATGACTTACTGAGCGAGTACGGGGGGAGAATCGCTAGACATGTGCTTACTAAACCTTCCGATTTGTTGTTCTTCGCCGGGCCTTGCACGGGGGGATCATCATGGGCACGCCTCAACAAGACTCGCGGAGTTGACACCGCAGAGAAAATCGAGGCCAAACAGAAGGAATTTTGGAAATTGTTTGAACGGTTCGTTGAAATCAAACGGCATGCCATGACGAAACGCGCTGCGATTTTGTTTGAGTTGCCTGGAAGTTGCGATTATTGGAAGGATGAGAGACTGCATGAGGTTGTTCATGATGGCATTAGTCATGAGTTTGATGGGTGTCGCTATGGCTTGAAGCAAAGGTATGCGAAGAAACCCATGCCAATCAAGAAACCATGGAGAGTTGTTTCGTGGAACTTTGACCTTGGCAGCTCGTTGTCTAAGAAGTGTAATGGAAACCATGAGCATGGACCTTGTGCCGGTCGGGAAACCAAGGAAACCCAGTTGTACACGTCGTTAATTGTAGGTGTGATCCTCCGTCGTTTTCGTGCTCGAGCAAAGTGCCTTCAGCAGGCACCATTGAAACGCGCTCTTGCTTGCATTACGCGAGGGAATTCGCGGAAGCATCAAGCTGCTGCGTGTGAGATTCGCACCGCCCCGACTGTACCAACGAGGAGCTGGGCTAGTCCCGAACCTCAGGTTCCAACGGGGGACTGGGCTAGTCCCGAACCTCAAGTTTCGAAGAGGAGTTGGGCCAGTCCCGCACCTCAATTAGAAGCTGGGCGCTTATTGGGACTATTCCGTGGCTTTATTTGCAGCTGCCTATTTTGGGTTTTCCCGGTTCTGGAGAATATCATCAAGATGACTGCCAATGCGACCGTCGTCAATACGAATGAATTCTTCTGCGTGCCTGTTGGGAAATCCAGGCAAGCGGCAATATTCTTGGGGAACCTCGTGAAGAACGCCATCGAGGAGGGCAAAAGAATCCCCAAGAGAATGGAAATGGGCAGCGACCTGGGTACATGCATAAAGTGGATCGAGGACATCGGCGTCCCCGTCATCTACGCCTACTCAGCATACTACTCTGCCAAGTGCCGCGGAATGATGAAAGGAGAAGGGCAATCCATGAGGGTTGCATTGGAGTTTATCAGTAAGATTTCCGGACAACTTTCTGCTGACGAATGCATGCTTGGTTGGAGGGAATTCTGCAGCAAGGGGAAGAAGATTGTGGCGGCGCTGAACCAGCTTTGCGGTGAAGCATCACTACTAGCAAAGAATCCTGAACTGCTCAACGTCACCAAGTATTGCATCGAAGGGAGATCCATCGCAGATATTTGGGATCTCGCATCAGGTGTGGCCGAGGACAATGAAGAACGGTCTTTCACAGCTGCATTCCACCAAGACACTCCGGTCGGGGAAGTCTACAAGGAGTTCATCAGCGATGAACCAACCAGAACCTCGTCGTCAAGAAGGTGGAGGAGCTCCGAGGAGTTTCTGACAACTGCAGAGTTCGAAAGGCATGATCGAAGAATTTCGAAGTTCAGAGATCGAAGCTGGGGGAAGGTATTCACGTTGAGCGTGATCAAGGCTCCCAAGCTTGACTTCTACGGTCGTGGCACAAAAGACGACTACCAGAAGAATTGGGACCTTGGGCTGACCTACCAGAATGAGCTGCGCGCGTCGATGAAGAACCTCGCGTATGCAATGAGAAGAGATGAAAGAGCTAACCAGCACAACCTTTTGCGCTGGATGATCTGTGGGTCAACCCCCAGCGACATCTCTGACGCATGCATTGGGGCAATCAACTCACTTATGTGCGTTTCCTTCATCATGAGGAGGTTGCAGCCATTGGTCGGGGAAAGGCATGCTACGGATCATTCGTACACAGTTTATTTCCGTCAGGGCAAGTCCGAGCTAAGGGACCTCTATCGGGAGATCGAGGTCGCCAGGAACTTCCTGTGGTGCATCGACATGATATACGAATCAACGCTGCCTGCGATGAACATCAACTCCATCAGCTTGGCGCCACACGCGGCCGACAGGGCCGCTGAGAACCAAGATCGGCGCAAGTGGGTAAGCTGGCTGAAGGAGATTGAAAAGAAGGCGGAGAAGGACAACATGATCGACTTCGACCAGAACACCTACTGCACCACTCACGAAGCCGACAGGGAACTGGAGAGGTACCCCGAGGACTTCGCGATCGGAGAGGAGCCGACGTGGTGGGTAATGGGTTCATCGAAGGCGGAACCGCCGCAGAAGACGGAGCGACAGCAGAAATCAGCGTCGAGCTCCGGGCAAAGGAAACAAACCTCTGGTGGGCCAGTCCCCCAGCAGGGAGCTTCAAGCGGGGGGTCGTATGCAAGCGATGCCGTCAAGATCGACAACGAGATCATCGACTCCATATTCCGCATGAACTCCGGTGGTGATGATGACAGATGGACAATCATCAACCCAACTGCTGGACTCGACACATACACCTCATTCGAAGGGGGTATTACTCTGAGCGGCGCGACTGTCAACGTGAAGTTTAACATAGACGCCAACACAGGGTACCCAATCATACAAACTGTATTTGGGCCGTGTCTCGCAGACGGGAAGAACGCGACATATTGGGAGTGTATGCTGAGATGCCTGACTTCTTCGCTGTTACATTTCGAGGAGAAGACCAGCGCAGAGAAGATCATTCTTTCCTATGTTGGAAAAGGGAATGCGGCATGGCTTCAGCTGTATGCTTTCATGTGTGCCCAAACAGGATGCTTGATTACTGGACGCCTTCCGGGCGCCAAAGCCATCAACGCGTTGATCCAGGCAGAGAAGAACCCAGACAACGCACCTGGACGGTTGATCCGGATCATCAAGAAGCAGAAAAGGGGCCCCATTGGTGGGGCAACGATTCGCGACATGATGATTCAGAAGAAGAGCTTCTTGGTCCTGGATTGGCCCCTGAGGGCTGTCAATGCAAAAGGGAGCACGAAGACCTTCCAGATGATGGTCAACGAACAGGGATGGACAAACATCGAGGAGAGATCGTACTACGGTTCGAGTGAGCAAGTCTCCTCGTCCGCAGATACGATGAGCATCATCTCCCGATTGCAGAAACTGGAAAAGCTCATCGTCGAACGACGGAGGCGAGACATGGATGACTCACCTGTGTCGGTGCACATTTGGATGTCGCTCTATGATTGGGTGTGCAAGAGGGGGTGTGGGTGGCAGGTGACCGCCAACCCCATCATTGACTCCTTGCAAAAGGCGATATCCGACCTCGTCAACACGTGCAAGGGCTTGGTTGTGGTGTGCGTGAATCGCGACGTAGCTTTCCATGGAGGAAGAGGGGACTTGGGGACGATCGCCAACAAGGTGAGCGAGATCTGCAAGGCGGCAGGCGCGTTGGTGACCGAGAATGATCGCCTGTGGCGCGTTGCCCACGCGCTCACAGGTAAGAACTACAAGATCCCTGGAAGCTCGAATCTGCAACATTTCCTCTTGAAGCGATTGTTGGTGGAGAAATCCATCGATGTGATCGCACCAAGCAACGCGTTCGTGCGTGAGCTGGAGGAGACATGCATAAACGAGCCCGACCTTCGCTTCAATATCCCGAAGAACATGGAGGAGTCGAAGGTGAAATTCGAGTACAAGCCGACCTTCACTGCTCAATCAAAACGGAAGCAAGAACGGCAGGATGAAGGACACGGCGGACAAGATGCGTTTGGGAACATTGATGTCAGTGATCAACGTCTTCGATGGTATGCGGTCACCGAGCTCAGTGAGTTAATCTGCGAACTTTGTGTGAAAGAGATGCAGATGAACAAGTCGAAGGTGCTCGGGTCAAACTCAAAATTCAATCCCACTTCTTGCGTGAACTGTTGCGCGAACTGGAATGCGGATACGAACGGTGTTGTGAGATCAACCGAAGGGAGGAAGCTGTATACGCGACTTTTCGCAGAATGCGTGGTTGCAATCCCAGATCTTCAACATCTCATGGTGGACGTCAACAATGTTCAGGCCATGACCACGATTATACGGGAACTTGCATATTCCAAGCTGAAGAAGGAGCTATCCCACGTGGGTTTCGTGAGCATGACAATGGATCAGGCAGCACAGTTCTACAATAACGGTCACGGGAAGCAATTGTGTGCATCCCGGGATGTGATCACGTGCAAGAATTCCGAGGGAGTTGAGGAGAGGACCTCCATCTTTGTGATAGACAGAGATCTTGGCAACGTGGCCTATTCATCCTGGATCAAGAGCGTGCTTGATCAGGGGACGATGTATGACCTCCTGGGACAGACTACGAATGAGGAGTCCTTGGGAGACGTCGTCGAGATGATATTGGGATTCTTTGAGGTGATGTCGTACTTTCAGCACGAACTTCCATTGTGGAAAGATGCATGGAAGATCAAGAGGGAGTTCGAGCATTCAATCGTACGACACCTCGCCGGGAACGTGAGCCACACGACGGGCCAGAACCGAAAGCGGAACAAACCATCCGCCCAGCTCGGGGCGCCCACGAAAGAAGTGTTGGACATCATGAACAGGTCAAGCCCAGACATCCGCGATCCCTGACGGCCGAGCATGCCACCCAAGGATCCAAGAGGAAGGCAACAGAGAGTGAAGGTGACGGTCTTGGTCAAGTGCCAGACCCGAGCCGAAGCTCTCAGCCCAACGTTGAGAAAGAAGAGAAGAAGCAGCGAGTGATTGATGGGCGGAGAGCTGCACTCGAGTTCCTGGTCTCAATGGAAAAGTGCATGGGAGAGATGGGAATTTGCATGAGATGCGCGAACCTGGCCCACGACGGCGACTGCAAGAACTATGAGGAGGCTGCTGGGAATGAGAAGGCGATGAAGAAGATCCGTGAGCTTCTCAGCAGCGATCATGTTTCCTCGGATGAAGAAATGGGGGATACGGAAGAGCCGTCCTCATCGACGTCCAAGGAACGCAAGAAAGGGGGACAAGAAGGGAAAGAGACAATAGAAATGTATAGCTATACCATCAACCTGGTGGAGATGGCTGACACGGCTGAGGGAGGAGAGCTACAATGCGGTGGCGTGGACCTCACCTACAATCCGTGCGGGGACAACAGAACGTTCAAGACGACGCTAGAGCGAGGGTGTGACACCATCCCATGCTACATCCCGAAGTTCGGCGACGTGAGCGATGTGCATATGCCATGGGCGTACGCATCTATTGTTGACCCCAAGTACTTTCCCAAGGGTGCCGACCTTGAACAGGTGGATGTGATGCAGCTTGGCAAGAGCGTCAATTTCTGCGTTGCTCCCTTTGACGGTGCT
The DNA here is from genome assembly GCA_963377175.1 of Effrenium voratum. NCBI lineage: Eukaryota > Dinophyceae > Suessiales > Symbiodiniaceae > Effrenium > Effrenium voratum. The sequence goes on along the minus strand of CAUJNA010000226.1, from coordinate 51,675 downwards.
CCACTATGCAAGATTGGCGACGATCGCTCGGTATTTGCTACGAAAGATCAAGCAAACCAGCTATCTCACAACCTATGCAGAGTCCTTCGGCACAAAATCGGCAATTGCCGAGGAAGTGTTTTCAGATGCGATGAAGGTGGATGGGTCGACATCGACGCAGTCATTGACGACCGAAATAACGACATATTCCCACCTTCAACTTCGAGAGCAAAACGATACATGGGCATCATGGAGTGATCAAGTGGCAGGAGTCCGGACACAAGAAATCGAGGTTTCAGGTCCTGGCAGCAAGGTTTCCAAGCGTCATGAACCCGAATGACATGAGGGCGGCCAGGGAGGAGATGAACAATGCTGGCCTGGATCGGGATGACATCGACAGGATGTTCAACAGATGCGATGGATGGTACAGGCCTTGGTGCATCCGAGTCACAACTGGTCACAGTGATTTTGGACTCATGAGCTCATCCGCACTGGCAAATAGGTATTCCGCAAGAATGAGTGATTCTCTCGGAGGAGCATTCCATGTGACGTATGTGGAGAACCTGCCGAGCATCGTACGCTGTGGGCTAGTCCCCGGCGGGATCGATGGCGGAAACAGGCTAGCATTGCACTTCGGAGCATTTGCTCTATGGGATGAGATGAACGTAGCAACGAAGGTGACGCTACGAAACGTAAGGTCGGGGGATCCGATTGCGATCATCTACATTCCCAGAGCAACCCTCGCGCGGTATGGAGCTGGAGTCGCGGCAAATGGGACATTCATGGTCTTTGACGTGATCCCGTTCTATGAGATCAAGTCCATTTGGATTGGCAAAAGCAACGGAGGGAAATGCCTAAAGTACGAGGGCGTCAAGCGAGCGTACTCAAAATGTGTGGAAAACGAGATCTGTCCGGGTTTCGTCGATTCCTCCCAGGAGTCGGCTGCGATGTTCCTACAGAACGTCGCGAAGATCAACGAGAGGATGCTTGAGACCGAGGCAGGTGCCGACAATCTGCACTACATCAAAGACATGGTTGATCGTGCATGCAAACTATTTCGGGAAAACAAGCTGGAGGAGTTTGATGCGCAGACCAACGAGATCAGGGACGAGATCAGCAAAGTCGTCATCCTGAATGACGAGACATGGGAAGGACTGAGATGCCGGATATGTCCGTCATGTGCGACCGCGATTCCCACATGCTTCTGTGTGTGCCTGGAATGTGGGGCGCAATTAATCTCTACCGGGAGGTTTTGCATCAACATCAGTTCCGAAGAAGAAGGGGACAACCAAAGGCCCAATGTTTCGGGTGATGCCAGGCGCGCACAAGATGAAGCCAACCATGATGCGGCAGCACCGGAAGAGGATGATGAGGCGGAGAACGTTCCTGAAGAAGACGACATGGACACGCAAGGATACACGTCCGGCTACATGTCTGAGGAGGAAGATGGCGGTTGCACATCGCGGGATATTATAAATACCCAGCGGATGGCGATTTGCCTTGATGAGCCGCGCGAAGCTCAATACATGGCGGGATTCATCGCACTGCAGATGTCAAAGATGTGGGGGATGTTCGAAGGTGGTGAAAAGAGAACGGTCGATGCCGCGCTCGAAGGGAGGCTAGGCTGCCCATACCACAACGACTTCGCGAAGTACCCCAACGTGACTGAGCACGATCAGGAAGGGATCCTGTTGCCGTCAACAATAGTGAAGATTAGCCAATCTCAGAATGTTCGGACAAGGACCTTCCGGTCGGCTGAGGAGCGTAATGAATACATTCGTCTGATGGTATGCAAGTGCGAGGGGCTATACATATTCTACAAGCTGTGGATTGCAGCGAGAATCCTCGACATCACCAAAGACGAAATGAAGCTCCTGGTCAAGGATCGCGTGCGCCCGGTGGGTGATATCATTTACAGATGCTTCTCCCTGGCTTTCAACTGTAAGTATATATCGTTCGTAAGGGAAGGCTTGAACCTTGGCAAATATGGTTATTCGGTCAATGTGAGCGCCATTATTGCAGCCACCGACCCGAATAAATGCGACACACCTCTGCTGGATTGGTGCCTCCGAATGGGGCATTGGATACCAGAAGATCATCGCAAGAAGTGTGTCCGGGCGCGAGAAGCCCAAAAGAATTTGGACGAAGAGTTCCGTCGACGTACCCACAGACTGTCCATTGGAGACAGGTATGCGTAATGCAGATGTTGATTGCGGCACGATGTGGGCTAGTCCCCATCTACTGCTTGCGTCTCATCAATATTATTGCGATGGAACGACTCTACATCATGATATGATTTCATGCGTCCAAAATGAATGGATGTGTATACATTTACATATTCCGACGGCTATGACATTCCGGATATTCATGGATGGAACTATTACCTCATGGATGATTTCCTTTTCATTATATATATTATTCATGGTACCTGGAATGGCTATGTTTTGCATTGATTGCTCACCGATATTTCTTTGCCGGTGATATGCAGATTACTTACGATCATGCGCTGCTGTGAACTTCTATGGCCAACCCATTTCTGTGGATGACGGCTGCGCGATGCGCAAATGCGGCAGCTGGGATGTTCAATGGTTGTAAAATGACGTGAGGATAGTGTATACATTACACCTGCATATGGGAATGTGCTACGATTTGCGGATGCATGTTTCATTTTCAATCGAACCCGGCAGGTTTCACAATGAATGAACGGTGTAGCGATAGCGAGTGAAAGAGTGCACGACACAATTTCGTAGCTGAGGCCGTGGCCAGTGGAACGTTTTGTGGTGTTTGGACCGCATGATGAACAATGCGACCCAAATGGGGGATGTTAAAACCCTCCTGGCCCCGTGCCTAAATTGGGAAGCAGTTCTGAGGTCCGTGTTTGTGTTGCTTACAAGGTTCCATTGATTGCCATTTGGCTCAAGTCACAAGTGAGGTTCAAGATCTTATGTGAAGCTGCGTTCATACGTGATCGGCAATTGAGAGCGGAAAACATTTCGCTTGCGCTGCATTTGTCAGGACCACTGTTGTAACTATTATTCCTTCTCCCTTACAACATTTGCACGGGTTCGGCTATAACGGTTTGACCGTATACACCTTTCTACGTGGTTGGTATTTACAGCTGGAGGGTTCGGTGGACAGCGTCCCACGGGACGTCACCTTGCCGTCTCTTGACAAAGGAGGAGGAGAAGTTCACTCAGAGATGGGGTAGGCCGACGAGCACTTTGAGTGGATCGGTTTCATCCAAGATGGAGCTGGAGGTGCAGGGAGCGAAGATGGAAGCCATGGAGACTGTCTACGAGCACGACGGCGACTTGGAGGACGAAGAGGAGAATGGTGGCTTGATGGACTTGCAGCAGGAGATTGAGGTCCTGGCTACCAAGTTGGAGGCAGCCGCGGAGGAAGGGTGTGATGAAGAAGAAATTGCCGAGTTGGAGACGCAGCTGGACACGGCGGTTGAAGCTCTGGTCACATTGGAAGAGGCCAAGACACAGATCGCGGCCATGCGAAAGGATCGAGGCTTTCGAGGCCGTCAAATCGGCCGAAGTTCAACATGGAGAAGGAGGTTTGTCATGCAGGTGCTGAGCTGCTGGGAGTGGATAAGCTGAATCAGGCCGCTTTGGGCTCGGCCTGCAATCGCTCCTGTGCCGGTACAGCATGGGTTGACTACATGTTGCACTCGTTGCAGAAGGCTCCCCAATCCATTCAGCAGTTGGTTGTACGAGCCCCCGAGAAGGAGAAGTTCAGGTTCGGGAATGGTGGAACCCTTTTGAGTTCAGAACGAGTGAGGGTGGTCATCAAGAATCAGGTGGTCTTGGTGTGGATTAGTGTGGCACCCTGTGATACATTGGGATGTCTGCTCGGGAAGGACTTCTCTTGGAAGCTCTGGGGGCGGTGATTGACTTTTCTGGAAAGAGGATGCAGTTGAAGGTGATTGGTGACGGTCTTTGGATGAACTTGAGTCGTATGGCGGCCGGACACTTTTGCATGAACCTTCTGCCCCAGAATCTGAGGGAATGGCCCCCCTTGTCAGAGAAGTCCTGGATTGTCTTGGGAGTCGCTGGAGTTTGTGAAGTGCCAGGTTGCGATCGCTTGGCTTGGTTGAGGAGACGGTTTCGCAGAGAAACAAATGGTTCCTTGGTGAAAGGTGGTGGTGCTGAGAATAATATGGTTGAAGGACCGGATCGGCAAGAACATTTTGTGCCGGTGGCCATTCCGGCCCAGATGAAAGATCCCGACCTCTTAGGCATCAATGCGCCCATGGAGGCCGCGTCAGAGCCTGCGCCCCGGAAATGGTGGAGAATGGTCGTGCGCGTGCAGGCAAAGGCCCGTTGGCATTGGCACGGAGTCTTGTTATGGCCTGTGCAGCGACCGCAACTGCGCCATGTGCCATTGCCCCTGCTTATGGTTTCGAACCTCACGAAGTGGCGCCGTCAAGCAGTGGACATGACGGCTCGTGGCACATGGCCTTGGAAGTGGTTGGCGATCGCGGAGAAGCGCCACTGAAAACCTACAACGTCTTCAACCTGAAGGACGCCGCCCACCTACGAAAGCGTTTGGGTTTGGAGTTCGGCTTCATGGAGGACAGCCTCATCATGATTGGAGTGCATGCGCTGCGGAAGCCGGCCCGGAACAAGGTCCAACACAATCCGGCGAAAGAGACGCAATCGAGCTGATGAAGCTGGCAGCCCTGCTCCACGTTGAGCTGGCAGACAACGACACGGTGGAGAAGATCTGACTGAAGATCCAGCCGACTGTGCACACCCTGGTGCACGAAGGTTTTCTGGACAAGAAGAACGCCAAGGTGGTGAAGCGTTCTTTTGACGATCTTGAAAACTAACGTGTCTTGGTCTTCAGGAAGTTGCCTTCGTTGTCCCTCTTGATGGTTAAGACCCATCTTCCGGTTACCCAGTTTCTGACTTGGAGTTTCCTGGCGTCGAGTAGGTCGAATACTTTGTTGTTTAGCCAGGATTTGCACTCCAGCTGCTTCGCTTCAAGGAATTGCTTTGTATATGCTCGGATCTCTTGGTGTGTTGCTTCCTTACGTTTCTTGCCGATTAGTTGTTGTGCTGTGGAAGCCTTGTGCTTCCTTGGTTTTTGCGCATTTGGTCTTCGTGACCCTGACGCCAAACTTAGAAGTTTGAAACCGACAAGTCTCACGCATAATCTTCCTAAAGAAGTCCTGAGACCAATCTTCAGAAGGTGCTCTCATTACCTTAGTAAGGAAAAGCACCGGCATCAGCCTCTTGAAGGCAACACCAAGAACCAGGGCAGTCGCGCCAGACTTGCCCAGATATATCCGGTGTCATTCTGTCAAGAGATGGCACATGTTCTCCTCATAATGAGGTTTTTCTTCTTGGAGATATATTTGAGCCATTCTGATAGTGACATTTCACACATTAGATCAGAGTTGGGTAAGATCGACGCAGAGTCCAACATGACAAGCACAAGTACTCGCGCGAAGATTCATGATCTACCTTTCAAGTATCAGACACATCCCCTTGACACCGATGACAAGGAAGTCGCCCAGCTTCAACACGCCATCAAGAACAGAGCTTGATATTGAATCTTCTACTAAATCCGGCGCACGAGTGCTAGCCAGTCACAATGGCGCCGGAAGACTCAGGCATCTTTGTACACCTCACACACCTTACAACAAGTGCGTCGCGTACAACCGCGCGATCGACGTCAACTATCTGTTGACAACACCGCCGGATGACGCTTGCCTGTTTTTATGGCCAGTTAACACACCGGGTAAGCTTTAAATTCTGCCAGCACACAGATGTGACTGGAACAATGAAAATCGCATGCCACTCAAGGAAGCACCAAGGATCAGGCCCATGCCAATTGATCATGAAGGCGACCACGATGGTGATGACGGCAATAAGACACGCCACAAGCACCACAGCCACCAAGACCAGATTAATTCCGAGGTACCAATGCCACAGGCAACACGGAATGATGTTTCAAAGCCTCCTAATCGGCCAACAGTTGTCGCGCCTCCACCAAAGCAAAAACAACCTTCACTTCCACCAGTACCTGAAGATGACAACGTCGAAACGCAAGAATCAGGCACACCAGCCAAAAAGCACAAGAAGAACAAAGACAGCCCGCGAGAAGCCAAGCCATCAGCACAAGCATCATCGTCGACTGACCCTCCGCCACTTCCAACTTCATCAGGACTGAGTTCTTCACCAGGCATCCCGCCTTCAGATGATCCTGGAAAGAGGAAGAATATTCTGAGAAACTACAAAATCAGAGCTTTGCTTTTTTTTAAAGAACCGTCATTACACCGACGAAGATTCAGACCTGGTACTAGATGAAGCACTCTGGACACAGTTTGAATCATTCACAGTTCCAAGAGATATTGAAGACAGACCCATTAGTCTCCACACAGTGCGTTCCGCTGAGGTCCATAACAACTTCATGTTCTTCGCACACACGCACGACAACACAACAAGTACGACGTTGAGTCAACGATAACGACCAAGCGATGCTCACACTGTATACTAAGAGTCCATATCTTGGATGTCTGACATTTTTCTATGATGAAATAGAGTCCTTGGTTCTGTTGGTGTCTTGCGACCAAAGCTATAAAGTCGATCATAGGCAAGTATTTTGCTTTCTTTTCTGCACCTAGCTTCGGATCATTGATGTGTTGCAAAATGGGCCAGGGTCCACAAACAAATACAAGCCACAACATGGTTGTTGCTCACGGATAGTATCCAACACCGTCTGACGCCCCTTTGACATCGTGATGTCAAAACCAACTCGAATGTTCGATCGGTGTGCCGACCTTTAAGCCTGTTAGTGCGCAGCATTGACTCATTCGAGCGCGTCCGGCGAATACCTCCAAGACATGGATCTTACCTTAGTCACGCGTTTGCAAACTAAGCTTCACAGCTGGTTGTATTTTTGGTTACCGGTTTTTCTCCTGACTTGGCTTGTTCCACGAGATCTGTATGAAGATCATCGTCAGAGGATGGCAGGTCAAATCCGGGTTTGGATGGCGACCGTGTTTCATCTTTCCTCAACTAGGCTTTTTACCTTGCCCTTTAGCCACATTCCTCCTTTCGAGCTGGTGCTGGAATGATCCTGTCTGCTGGTTTGTCAACGCAATGTGAATTTGCTCTGCTGTAAGTGGTTTGTCGGAGAACTTGAAGATTGTGGATCCCGCCCACAACTCTGGAATTGTTCGCCAATTACCTTCTATGGAAGATGGTGGTTCGTTTGTCTCTGGTTGCAACCTTTCAGTTGCTTTTTGGTTGTAGATGTGTGTGTGGGATATTGGACAAGTTTTGCTCGTGTCAGGTGCAAAAAGTGCTCTCCTCTCAGACACATGAACTCTATGGAGTTCTTTGCTGGTATGATTGATTATCCAGTGGTCGTTGTTGACGTGACCGATGGCTTCATTCGTCTCTGCCGCCGGTGCTGGTGCAGGAACTATTGGTCCTTTGATGCTGCTTCGGCTGGATGTGATGCGGCAAGAAGTGATGGATACGCAAAGGGGTTGATCTTGTCGTCGTCGACGGCCTTGTTAGCTGTCCTGGCGTCGTGTTATTTCCAGAAAGCTGCAAGATCAAACATTGCGTGACGGCTTCTGGATACTCATATGGATTGTCGAATCACACAGAACGCCTTGCGTGTGATCTTGTAACATTGAGGAGTGTGCTCAATCGTCATGTGAAGCTTCCGCATCTGATCAATGCTAAGCAAAATCGGAACTTGGCCGTGTTCTAGGATACCAATGGAAGTCTCCATAGGTAGTGAAGTATTGAAAAAACAGCCGGGGAGTCTAGTCGACCTTTAAGGTCTGACCATTGGCAAAAGTGAACCTAGTGTTGCGAGGGATAGACTCATACTTCATCCTGCGCGGATATGCGCATGGACTTTGTGCAAACATTGTCAAGAATGACAGGGGTCGGCCTGCTTGATGATGGGCGCCATGAATTTACTGGCCAGAGCTTGAGCTTGATTCGGTGTCGCGTGCGGAATCATGTTGTAGGTCAAGCCGTTCCAATCTGCCACCAGTCACTTTGGCCCCAATCATCCTGAGACGGTTCCGCCGACATGTCGACAGGATCCTGTGCCTCAGCATTATGATCCACGGCAAGGTCTTGGTTTTTCCTTTTCCTGTGTTGCCCTTGCCTGGATCTTTTGTTTTGTCCTTGGATCTGTTGAAGGGTTTCCCTTTCCCTTTTTGGTACCAAGGTTGCTTTCCTTTCTTACCCCAGTAGGATTGATCGGTGGTGGTCTCGTCGGCCATGTTGGTGATTGTGGTTTTCTGAAGGCTTGGAAGCGCCCTTGCCCTTGCCTTTCCTTCCTTTTCGCCCCCTGCCAGACTTAACATTCCGACGTGGGAATCTTCTGAGAGCAAAAACATCATGGTCCTCCAGCTGCCAAAAAGCTTCTTCATCGTCTAATGGACAAAAGCCCTCTGCGCCTTCTTCATCGTCTGCCCAGAATCCTGCTTCTCCTTCGTAATCTCCTTGTTCGAGGATAGTGTTGGATCTGCCTCCGCCGCTTGGACGGATATTTGGATTGTGAGAAACAATGAAAAGGTCATAACACTGGGCCTTGATGGTCTCATATGTATACTGAGGGAGCTGAATACCTCTAAGTGTCAATGAAGATACCAATCGCTCGTTGGCCTTCTGAAAGCTTTCTCTGTATAATGAAACCAATGCCAACAACATGTTGTCTGACAGTGGAAAAGTCTGTGAATGCCCTTGTTTCTTACCGTTCACAAACCTCTCAAAGTTGTCTGGTTGTGCTGCATCAAGGTAAGTCGGATCGGGCACTGTGGGTGTGCGGCTGCTTGTGGCAGACCCTGCATCATTCCGTCCGATTTGCGTCATTGATTGCCTGAATATACTCAGGACGAACCTGCTGATAAAGGTCACGAATTCAAAATTTCCGCGGTGATGAATGATTGAAGAGACTGACTAATCTATATAGGAAAACTTTCGAAGTGCCCTTCAGGTTCAAAGGAAATTGAGAAAATACTCCACGCCATTGTCCGGGTCTATGAGTTTCTCATTGTTCCAAAACGCGATTGCTGCATCCTCAACCAGACGGCTCTTGAGGAGCAGGCCTTGTCTTGCGGGCTGTATTGCCGTGAATGTCATCCAATCCCGAAACCAACCAACACGGCCGTCGCGGCAATTTGGCCTCTTCATGGGAACTCACGCCGTTGCGACGGCTTCCTAGGAAAGCCGCTGCGGGTGGTTCTGCTTCATAAAAGTCCTCTATTGACATCTTGCGTTCGGAGAACCAGGCCGCTACCACAATTGAGGTTGTAAATACGGGGGCCCAATATGGCTAGCGACACACCTCATAGGTTTTCCAGGAAGATCTACTCTCTCTGATGCAAGAGGAATGAGAAAGATGAGTGGCAGTCAGTAGCAACTGAAAAACTAGTTGATGATGACTTACCGCCGTTAGAACCGCTTGAAACAGAAGACGAAGCAGCTAAACGGATACAAGGGGCACAAAGAGTTTTGGTTAATAACAAGCGAAAGAAGAAAGAAGAGAGCAAACAAGGAACAACGCTGACATTTCACCCACAGTCCCACGAAGACACCCAAGAACACGCAAGGAACAAATTGACTATTAAATTGACATAGATCATTGGAAAGGAAGCGCAGTAAATGAAGAAGATATACTATTTCATTTTCAAATAAGAGGAGCAGGACTTACCGAAGAACAGGAAGAAAAATATAAAAAGAATAAGAAGAAGAGTTGCAAAGGCAAAGGTGAAACTGGTATAATTTATTTCGTTGGACTGGTGGAGAAACTCATAAACAGCGGAAAATGGACAACGAAAGCAAATGATGAACTGTTAAGAAAGGAAAGGGCAAAGGTAAAGCAACAAAAGACGTGAGTTCCTATCGAACCTCACGAAACTTCGTGATGATGTGTAGCACCGTTGGAGCGTACGCGAGAACTAATAACTTTCATAATCTATCACTAATTGTTTAAAGTATAACAACCTCAAGCACGAGTCAAGGAAACGCCCTACTTCTGATGAAACGCTTAAACAAGCAATGACAAGCAAACTAATAACAACAGTTATGTTGAAGAAATACAAGAAAGGTATGTTGTTGAATGGTTTTGATTTTGATGAAGTAGATTTCATGGTTTATAAAAGTAAAGAACGATATATGAATGCAGAAGTTATGCTGTCAGACAAGGCAACACAAACGCTTAACAAAGAAAACAAGGCAACGCAAACAGACCTACCATATGACAAAGCGACACAAACTTATCTCTCTCTCTCTCTCACACGCCTCGCCCGTCCGGACGCTTGGCGAATCATGGAGGCAGACCGCACCGGTCCGGCAGCTTTAAGCTGCAGTGCTCAGCTGGCACCCCCCTCTCCCACATGGGTATGTCTGCTCCGGCACGTGTACCCTAGCAAGCAGCTCAAATACAAAAGGCCCCTGCGTGAAACACTCATGAACAATATAAGTCGGCACTTGTTGCACACTTGCTGTGACCGCTGCGCAGGGCCGCCCCGTAGACACAAACTTATAGTTATGATGATAAGTCAAAGATTCGAGGCGGGTCTGAACAAGGCAGAAGCAGAAGCATCAGCGTTTACACATGACCCTGATGTATATGGCGATGACGATGACGATGATGACAAAAATGATGATAATAATGAAAATCCAGAAAGAAGCTGTGTATGATGATTAGGGTTCTAGAGTTTATGTTGAGGTCAGGTTTTAGTATAGGGCAAATAGTAGCACATTTAACATTATCACACTACATTGACTACAATTCAACTCATTAGTAACATCTTATGGTATAGCAAATGCCATGATGAATTGGTCGAATACAAATGTTGATGAGGAAGTTGTCTTAAACACTTCGCCCCCTATCAGCATCCATAGTTCTCCGCCTATCGCTGTTCATAGTTCTTCAACGCTTACTGTCAATTCCTCATCATCAGAAGAAACTACCAATTCTGACATAGCCCCGCCGACTGACATCCCTGCCCCTACTGATACTGAAAGTGAACATGACGAGAAGGATAAAGAAAAGGAAAAAGAAAATCTAAAATAACATAATATGATCCAAGACACGCAGAAACGATTTGGAATTAGAACTAATAAGCAATAATTAATTTAATCGTGCAAAGTGATTAATTAAATCAAGTAGTCTACAACACTCGGCATTTCCAGCCCGTAATCTTCAACATTGTGTTTTCTGGGTTTGCAAGTTTTCTGCTTTTTTGTTTTCTTCAGAGTCAGGCGACATTTCAGTGCCACTGTCTTTGATCATTTTGCCCAACCGTTTTCTACGCGCGGTGTTACTAGCGTTTTGTTGTCGCATTTTGCTTTACATGCTTCAGCGTCTCTGACTTTGTAATAATGGAGTCGGTTATAACACGCCAGCATTTTTTCATTTCTTCCAGAGTCAAGTCATCGGGATCTTTATCTGTGATCATTGCTTAGAAACATATGTAACATTTCTTTAAGTGAACTTTCCATTAATTCAAAACAAGCTGAATGTTGTTGTTGAATGAGCGTAGGGATGCACTGGAGCTGGGGTAAAGAATGAAGATGGGTATGAAGGGGCTTTGTGTTTCTTTGGGTTGGATTGGTTGGGTGATTCGTTTTGAAGGTTGAAAATGGGTTGTTTTAAGGCCAAAAAGTGTAGGGGGGTATAAGGGTGGATGGCAAAATGCGGACGGGAGAGGCCTAGTCGAACTGTTGGAGGGGGAGTCCCCCATGATGGTTGCAAAAGCGATGGTTCAAATAGGCAATTCAATCTCCGTACAAAATCTTGGCAGCAGCAGCCCCCCCCAATGATGTTCGAAGAAGCGATGATTCAAATAGAGGCGCCTTAGAATATACAAAGCAGCGCGGGCGGGCGGGGGGGTTGGCGGGGGCCCCCTATACTGTTCAAAGTGCATTCATACAAACATACATAGGTTACACACACGCGTGCACACATACATAAACATTTATATAAAGAACACTTTCCGGAGAGGAACTGGTGATGCTGAGGATGCGGGAAGCCGAAGCCAAAAACCAATGAAAGGGAAAAACTAAAAACCCGCCGGAGGAACTGGGAAAGCAGTGGATGCGAAAAGCCAAAGCCAAAAAAGCCACCAAAAGCCGCACAAACAAACAAAAGGATGCGCTGTTGAGCTTGCTGGTGCGTCTGACATGGCCCGTCCTTAGCAACATCGAGCTTGACGCTGAGATGGATTTCTGTCTTCCGAACCCTGAGTCACAGCTCGTCCAAGGGCATGACTCATCCACCTGAACCAAATAAATGAGCCAGAGCCGTGAAAATAACCACTGGCGGAGGTTCTGATCGTCGTAAATGGGTTGCTTCTGGAGGAGCGAGCCGATATAACAAGAACAAACTTGAATGATCTGCCTGTCGCTCGGCAAATATTTGAGAGCAGTGGCAGTTGGAATCCTTTCCAGGTAGTCACCAACGCAGGCCCAGTGAACGCGCTGTCTTCCGTCAGCGCAGAAGCCCGATCAGCCCAAAGAGAATCGCAAAAGAAGACACGGGCCAAATGCAGATGAAGGCTATTTGCTGAGGCATCACCACGCTTCGGTCATCGGTCATCATGATGAATGAAGTCCTCAGTCAGATCGAGATTGCCACATTCCATCATCTGGGCCCGTGAACACCAGCGTCAACCAGGGTCAGGGCGCCCAATCTCCACTGCCCACTCTTGATGACTTTGAGAGGCGTATCCTTGACTCCCGCCAATTGTTCTTTTCTCATTCGTGCGCAAACATCACTGCGACCGCAAGAACAAGTTCAATGAACATCTCTCGAAGGGTACTGATCCTCTTCAACCTGAATGTTTTGGGGCGCTGAGAAATGGCGAAGCCTTAGCCTTTTACTTTTCAAGAGTGATTTTAAAGGCGAAGGCAAACGCTGGCTTTTCTCACTTATGTATTTTGCGTTCTTGAAGCGCATGGATCCAGAATGGTTTTGCCTTAATGATGTCAGTTTGCTCAGTGTGGGTGAGAACAATGTATACTTGTCAGCGTTTTGTTGAGTGTCAAGCCCTAAAATGTTCCGTTGCAGTGTCGAGTGGAAGTGATGCCAAGAACACGTCCAGGTGGATGAAGGCCTCACCAAAGCCATTGCACACAGCAATGAGCTGGAGCAGCGCGCGTGCAGCCAAGACAAGTAGATCGGGCTCAGGTTCAGAACGTGGCAGGACGCCTGCGCTGTGTCGCAGCTGAGGCTCGACAGCTTCAGGCGCAGAGGGCCTGAGAGCCGTCCCGGCTCGCGGGCGCTAATCTTATTCCGTTCGCGGGGCGTGCTGCGTGCCCAAATCCTGCCAAGCATGCAGGCACACTTCCAACAAGCGCAAAAAGGCATGGGAGAAATCAGTCGGCTGCCTGGCTGCATATGGTGTTTTTTTCAACAACGGAATGGAAGCATTGAGTCAAAGATTGCGTTTGGAGTGAACAAGCTGGATCTCAGGTTGTGCGACCAGGCCATCAGCTGCCTGGCCCGCAGATGTGATTCTTTGCCAGTTTGAGTTTTGCAGGCAGACACTTCAGTCGTGCGCAGCCAGCCAGGAACACTGCAGCCTTTGCTCAGACTGTTAATTGTTGATTTCCTACGCGAGCCGAGGGCGCTTCTGAATCGCTCAGCCCATCGGATTCACGAGCTCAGCGAGCGGCTTCAACACCTTGTGCAGGCGTGCGCGAGAAAGCAACTGACAGGTGCGAGTTGCTTATGACTGTGAATGCCTGGCGCGGAGAAGCAAACCGCACTGTTGGATCGCACAGCGATGTGTCCTTTCAGTGTCTCATCGCAGCTGCCTCGAACGATCTCAAACACCTTTGTGGAGTCAGTTCTAACTCATTTGCGCGTTTATGTGAGGGCGCGTCAGGCTCATCAGCCTGCTGAAGGAGGTGCCTCCTTCCCATCCACATCAGGCGCTTGCTCCGCAATCCCTGGATGCTCGGCGTGTGTCATGCTGCTGAGGCGCTTTAGGCCGTGCTGATGGACGCACAGGTCCCAAGCTTTGACTGCAGCTTTGCTTGTCAATCTTGTCTTACGCTCCGTGCCACGGAGGGCCCCGGAGCAAAAGCAAGCCAAGCGCGGGTCCGAGAAGGCCAGACGCAAGATGGAATTGGCTTGTTTGCGCAGAACGCGGGCTTGTTGACGCCTGCAGGCCATCATCAAGCAGGCTGGGCGAAGAAGAGAATCTTTTTTTCAGACGCGCTGAAGCTATAAGGCCTGACTGTTTGGGGTTGACAGACATGATCGACGCTACTCCCTTTAGAAGTTTGGGCTTTGGAACATCTGGCCAGGGGCAGCGCGCGGTGAGTGCTTGATAGCCATCCTGCCGGCCTGTAAAAATATGTCGTGCGCAAGACACAGTAGCCGAGCATGACGTTCTTTAAATTGCGACTCAATTTGTGCCCAAGAACAGTAGCTTCTTACCCTTCTGGACTCCGGAAAGGAAACTAAGGTCCCTCAAGCCCGGCCGCCAACAAAACCCAACAAAGTTCCAAAAAGTCCAAACCCCGGTCTCAAGAGTGATGATTCCTTACTTGGGAAGATCAAACAGTTCAAACAAGTCAAACTCCCAGGTCCCAGGGGCGATGCCTCTTTACTTGGGGCTCAAAAAGTTCAAAAGTTTAAAATCCCGGACCTTCAAAGTGATGTTTCTTTACTTGGGGAGTTCAAACAGTTCGAAAAGTTCAAATGCCTTTTTTTAGCTGTTGGAGTGGTTCAGGGCCTGCCACTGGCCTGCTTGGTCGGGCTGCTGTTTTTGTGCAGTTGCTTTTTTCAGGGCCTGTCACTGGCCTGCTTGGCCTGCTGCTGTTCGTGACGCGACGAAGAGCTTCAAGTTTGCTTGTTGCGTGTGGCTGCTGTGTTTTTCTGCGCAGTTGGCTTTGTGCAGGGCCTGTCACTGTCCTGCTTGGTCGGCTTGATGCTTTTCGTGAAGAAGGACTTTTTGTTTGCTTGTTGTGTGTGGCTGCCGATTTTCCTCAGTTGGCTTCAGGCGGCCTGCTGCTTTCGTGAAGAAGGTTTTTCCATTGGGCTTCTAGTTTGCTTGTTGTGTGTGGCTGCCGTTTTCTCCTCAGTTGTTTTTTGTCAAGACCTGTCGCTGGCCTGCTTGGCCTCCTGCTTTTTCGTAAAATGGGTTCGCGCTCAAAGTGTTGGCCCTGTGCGTAAAAAGTTGTCTTCGATGCGACAGTAATACAGTAAAAAGTTCGTCAGGGAGAACATGACTTCTCACACGACGGGCCTCAACAGGAAGAGAAGCGGCACAGTCAAGTACATGGAAGTTCCCAACAGGAACGTCAGGGACATCATGGACAGACTGGAGTACTCGAACCCGTTCGAAAGCAGGCGAGTCCGATGAGGACGAGGCTGATCGTGGTCGTGAACCCGATCATGCCGAGGAGCCTGAAGCCAAACAATCGAGAGTCAAGGACATTGCCTCAAGACGAGCAGAACTGTTGCGGATGTTTGAGGACCTTTGCGATCGCGCGAACTCAAGATTTGCATTGAAGTGCGGGAAAGAATTCCAGGACGGGACATGCAAAGACCACGAGGGCAACTGAGTCTGACTCGGCACGCGGCAAGATCGCAATGCCCTCATCCGATGAAGACATCGAAATGGAGGTTCCTGATGATGATGAAGAGATGGCTCCGATGTCCAGCGAACCTCATGAGAAACCGCGTCAACCGGAAGCGGAGGAGCCGATCTTCTATCCGAGGGAGGAGTTCCACAAGTACAACTGCGTCGTGAACCTCTCCGAGATGGCTGATTTGGCAGAAGGAGGAGAACTCCGTTGGTCAACTTGACCTACACACGAATCCGAACGGAACCATGAAGGAGTACAACCACATGCTCGATTCGTTTGGTGGAGCAAGCCCCTCTGTGATTCCTCAACCCGGTGATGAGGCAGTTTGCGAAGGGATACAAGGATTACACTTGGAAGTCACGAACATGCAGAACAGAGACACAAGTTTTCCCTATTGGCCGTACAGTGAGTACACAGCGTTTGGATCTCACATTCACCACCAAGACTTGTTCTTTACATCAAAAGCACTGGTGAAGATCCTACGACATCAAATCGGCCAAAAGTGGGGGAACCCGAATCCTTGCAACGGCGGAGGATGGGTGAACATCGACCACATCCTGAGTCGTGAGGGCGCGTTCCCGCAGGATCGGTACAAGAAGAGCGACAAATTCCAAATCATCGCCGAGTGCATCAGATCGGAGGATCGGAAAGCACGAAAGCCGAGACTGCAAATCCTTGCTGCAAAGTTTGATCAGGAGATCGACATGGAGACGATGACGGGTCTCATAGCGGCTGGATGGTCGAAGAACGACATCGACTGGGGCATGGCGGATGGTGGCAACCATGGTGCATTCGAGCGTCGTCAGGGCATTCGGATTTCGGATTCGCTCGTCCTGCTGAACACATTGTTCCCGAACATGTCCGATCGCTTGGGCGGAGCATTTCACGTGACAAAGCCATCAGCCCTGGAAGGTATCATTTTGAGAGGTATCGTTCCTGGCGGCAATGACAGTGCGCGAGGTTGGCGGCACACTTCGGAGTATTTGCACCTTGGGGCAGCGAGAACATCTCGACTAAGACTGCAATGCACGATATTAAGGAGGGAGATGACCTCATCGCCATCTACGTGCCAACAAGGAAGTTGTCCGTGTACCAATCAGGGGTCACATGGTGGGACGATCGTCGCCTTCGAGACCATTCCCTTCAAAGAGACATGGGCAATCTGGAGATTCAAGTCCACGAAGAAAGGACCTGTGAAAGAGGTTCGGCGGATCTACTCCCGCGCCGTCAAGAGCGAGATCTGTCCAAAATTCAAGGACGCTGTGGGCGTGACCCCAGCGGACTTTCTTGGAAACCTCAACAGTTTCCTGGACGATGAAGACTCTGCGGATGCTGACATCCTGAAAAAGATGGTCGTCGATGCGTGACAAATCGTTGGTCGAGATCAGGGATTTGTTCAGCAGATTCATTGTCTACCACGAGGACGATCCATCAAGTATTTCCAACCAAGGGGATTTTGCTATTGCGCGGCATGCAAATGTGAGTTCATTTCCACCGGCAAGTTCGTGATCCGTGTGGATGACGACGAGCCCGAACCATCCGACACCACCAATGTGACGGAGGAAGTGAAACAAGCTCAGCGAGAAGCAAAGGAAGATGCTGTGCGATTCGTCGCCGAAGAAGAACGACCCGACGCCCGTGAGATGAGTGAGGAACGGTCTGCAAGCAGATCGTACATCCCGTCGGGTATCGGGACGGACATCGACGCCTGCAAGTCAAGGCCATCTGCGTTGACGAAGCCGGCGAGGCGTCATACCTCTCTGCATTCATTGGCATCGTGCTTTTTCAAAGTGTGGAAGGTATTTGCCAACAACGAGGCAGATGTGGTCAAGGAGCCTGGCAAAGGTGGCGGACTCTACTGTCCCTACATCGCGATCAACGGCGGGAGGGACGATTGGATATTCAAAGAAGTCGATGAACAGAACATTCCAATCCCGCCCACCTATGAAGAGGTCACTGCCGCTCCTACGTTTAGAAATGTGAGGTTCAAAAGCGCAAGCCATAATGGGCGAAGAAATGTTCTTTTGGTTCCTGAAGCTGAGAGGGCTGTACATCATGTACCGGATTTGGACCGCCTGCAATACACTTGGTATCAAAGCAGATCAGTTCAGAGGTGTCAGCCACAGAAGGACATTGCCTTCGTTAACGACACGATATTCTGATGCATCGCCCTTGGCCAAAATTGCGATTACATGACCTTCTACCGAACAGATGTGAACATTGGACGCGAGTTCTTGAAACTTGAGCTTGGCGCCATCATTTGCATTCAAAGCGTCAAAGAGGTCGACGCTCCTCTTATCCAATGGTGCTTTACTCGCAATATACATCTACCCTCGCGTTTTATCGAGAAGATCAATCGGACCGAGGAGACACCACATTCTCTGTTAGAAAGGTTCCGGCGCAGGGCGAGTAGAAAGGCCATCGCAGAATCATCACACTGGTGATCAAGCATTTTCTTTACGATTTCTTCCGCGTGGGAGATCAACTGGAATTTGCATTTTTACACAATGCATGGGATCGTGATACTCATCGTGCGTGGTATCATGGCCAGCCCTTGTGGTACTCGTCGTGCGCGGTACCCTGAACAAATCAACAGTATTTGCATGAGACTTGCATTTATCGCCACAGAATGTTTTCTTGTTTCCGTACAGTATCGTCATCGGCGACTACTATTCTGGAGATGCCAGGTATTTGGTGGTCAACGATTATTCGATGCTACAATTAACAAATTGGTGATGGACTATGTTAGTCATGGATATTCGTTTTCTGCAGACTGCTCTGGATCTGTACAATTACCTTATAGATAGCTTGCTGCATGTGCACCATTGCGCATGAGGTCCGGTAAGAGACCTGTAGCATTCTCATTTCATGTTAAGCTACAGAACCTGGTCAAACTCGTGCAGAGACGTTTCACTGAATTGAAAAAGAGAAGCCGTGCGTCCATGCGTGTCGGTGTGCGTTTGTGATTGGTTCCCGACCCAGGGATGAACCCAAGCCCGGGATGGGGGATGCTAAGAATCTCCGAGCCGCAGACTAAAACATCCGAAGGGCAGGTTCTGAGGTTCACGAGGCAAACGTCAACACACAGCAAGTGAAGCAAAGCAAAAGGGTTCGTATTCCGCCGTCGCATCAAGTCGTGAGACAGCGCAGATCATTCACCTTACAACCCCCTTTTACCACAACCACTACTATACGACTCAGTGTCGAGGGTATTGGTCACCCCACGGGAGTCGAACCCCAACTGCCTTGTCATTTGACTACGTGGTTGATTCGCCTCCTGGCAGCACGCGTGTCGCACGCATGTCGCACGCATGTGGCCTGTACGTGGCCTGTGCGTGACCCGGATGGCCCCCGCAGCGCAGGCGGCCTTGGAAGACTCCGATAGTGTGTGTCACGGGGTGACACAGTCCGTGGGCGACCTGTGTTCCAGAGTCCGTGCGCACAGACATAAAAATACACCCGCCGTGGAAAAACAGTATTGGCCCGGCAGTGGCCCGGCAGCGGGGAGGCAGCGGCGGCGGACTGCGGCAGCAGCAGCGGCTGCGGACTGCGGCAGCGGCAGCGGACTGCGGCGCGCGAGAGCGCGAACAGAGAACAGCGCACCTCTCTCTTTAGAGGGGACTCTCCAAACGGGCTTTGATGCAGCTGAGGGGGTTCTGACACTCGTCCGTCCAGGAAACAACCTCGTCCTGCAAAGAATCCGAGAGCTGAAGTGCTGCAGAAAGCCCCGTGCCTGCACTATATCGACCCCTCGATACGCGGTTTGGCAATTTGCCCCGTAGCTGCCTTTGTTTCTGCAAGGCGAGCCCCCTCAAAGGAAACCCTGTTTTTTGGAACCCTCGGTCGTCGGTCGGTCGTCGTCGTCGGTCGTCGTTCGTCGTTCGTCGTTCGGTCGTCGTCGTCGTTCGTCGTTCGGTCGTCGTCGTCGTCGGCGTCGTTCGGTTCTCGTCGTCGTCGTCGTCGTCGGTGAAGGGGTGTTCAACACAGGGCGCACCTGTGTTGAAATGTGTCGTCGGTCATCGGCGTTTGGGAGTTTTCCGAAGCGGGGGGGGGTAGCAGCCCCGACTGCGGAAAACTCACATTCTGGCCAACTTGGCAATAATTGTGGAATTCGCACAATGTCCCCAAACAAAGAACACTGCGGAAAACTTCCCATTCTGGCCAGTTTGGCAATAATTGTGGACTTCCAGAAGTGCCCCGTGGAACAGGGCACTTCAGAAAACTCCCACGGTGTCGGGGTTTCCCTTTTGGCCGTCGTCGTCGTCGGCGTTTGGGAGCTTTCCGCAGTGGAGGGTAGCAGCCCCGACTGCGGAAAAACTCCCACGGTGTCGGGGTTTCCCTTTTGGTCGTCGTCGGTCGTCGGTCGGTCGTCGGTCGGTCGTCGTCGTCGGTCGATCGTCGTCGGTCGATCGTCGTCGGCCGTCGTCGGTCGATCGTCGTCGGCCGTCGGTCGGGGAACCTTTTTTTTCCCCCTGGTTTTTTAACATACAGCATTTCCACGATGACTAGGTCAACTCCTGTTCCACATGTGCTATTGGACTTCTGTATTTTTGTGCTGGGCGTTCTGCCCTCTACTTGGATATGCTTGATTTGAGAGCTGCGTTACCTCCTAGGTTGGCTTTGCCTTGGGACCAGGCGCAGCGCTGCCAGTTTTTTGTGTTTGGGTACCATGTCCTTTTTCGCACTTTAGCTGCCTTTTGTGCACTTTGTGAAAAAGCAAGCCTTTGCAACGGTTTTTAACCGTCGCAATCAAAAGTTAGTCTGGCATGGCCTAAAGCGGCACTTTACCTTGCAACAGGGTCCAGCAGTAAGATTTGCAAAGTCAGTGCAAGGCCCCTTTCTGCTTCTTGGTTTGGAACGGGTGTGCAAATCATTTTGGCAAGCTTGTGTCTAAGGCAAACAAGGAGCGTCAACAAGCAAACTGTTGCGGCGCTGTGTTAACGGTTTTGGTGACAAGGTATCTTGTGGATTTGGTTTGCTTTGTTCAGGTTGGCTGCGCAAGGGAGTAGATTGGCTTGGCTTGATTTTCAACGTTTGCTTGTGCGAGCCAAGACTTGGGAACAAACTTTCTTGCAATATTTGTTGATGCTTGTTGACGCTTTGTGCTTTGAAGCTGTTTGACGCGTGCGTCCAGCTTGAAGACCTTGGAAGCGCTGCGCCCAAGATGAGTCTCTTCCACTGTGGGCGTGGCCAGAGCGCCGTGCATCTCCTGAGGTTAACCCCACCCTTCTTAGGGCCCAACGCTGTGAGCAGGAAACCCAACACGGCATGACTGTCGCCAAGCGAACAAGCTGCGACTTGTTTTCGCGCTAGACCCGTGGGCGCATCACGTGTTGAGGACTCTGCTCGCGCCAGCAGAAAACGTGGCAAGGTGCTTGTCAAAGCTGGCGTATTGCATGAAAGTGTTGACGGGCCCCCGCTTCAATTGTCTACATTTGGGTGTTGGGCGCGACGCATTGCCACGCGGCTGCCGCTTCTTGTTTTCGGTTCTCGTTTGACCCTCTGCCGCGCCAACGCAACTCAAGCGTGTCTTGCTGTGTGGATCATCCTAGTTCACGGATGGAAGGCTTCACCGCCAGATCACGAATCTCAATCACAGGCAAGATCATGTCAAGCTCAATCACGAATCTCTTTGTGTTTTCCGTGCTGCGTTGAGTGTTGGTTCCCAAAGCCCACTGGCTCTCGGACGTTCGTGATCCTCTGTGTTGATTTCCGAAACGCAACTTCTGCAACCACTGCGACCTGTGTGACTTTCCTGCATCCAAAGTGTGTATCGCTCGGCTTTCCGCGAAGGCGCCGGTGTGACGGGTTACCATGCCCGGCTCCTCACTGAGGAGAATGATGCACCGGTGGTGCTGGACTTCTCTGGTACTCCCTCCCAATTAAAGACCGTTAGCGCTTACTGTTCATTCAGATTCAGATTCAGCATTCACACCCGTGTCGGTTCCCCGTGGCGTCAAGCTGCAGCACAAGGTCTTTAGGTTTGTTTGGGTTTCCCGTGTTGCCTTCTCCCCACTCGGGCTCAAAACAAGTCAATGATTTGCGATCCTGACGCGCGACACCATGCAGTCTTGACAGCATCAAGGACCTCCGACCCCCTATATGCCGGCCAATCCGCGCTTCCGTGCCGTCACCCCTCATCTCCGGCTCCTCACACGCAGGTCTTGGTTAACGCGATCCTGGGCGCCGGCGTCCACGTCCACACCGGACATCCTCACGCGGGTCTACAGCTCCCGCGCAGCGCGCGCCGGAGTTGCGGGGATATTGAAAGACCGTCTACTCCATCCCAATTCTTGGGGCAACAGCGCCTTCCTGTCCTTCGGATTCTTCGGCTTTGGGCAGGGCAGCCTGAACAAGGACAACGCCAACGACCTCCTCGGCAAGGGACAGCAAGCAGCCATCATGCTTGGTATGTCCCCCACAGTCGGACTGATGCAGGCGGTGTTTCGGAGTTTCGAGGCGACCCTGGAGAACCATTTGGCTATATTTCCTGGGGTCGTTGGTCGTTTGGGCAAATGGCCGTGAAAAAAGGCTATGGCCGTGAAACTGCAGCAGCACGCTGAATGGCCGTGAAAAAGCGTGAAAAGGCCGTGAAAAACGCGTGAATGGCCGTGAAAAACGGGCCGAAATCGTGAAAAAACGTGAAGTGCAAGCAGTGGCCGTGAAAAAAGGCAATGGCCGTGAAAACCGAATTTCATGGTCCTGAGCAGAATGACCCCGTGAAAAGTGGTTAAATGGTTGTCCAGGACTACTTGGCCTTCCACGCGTCTCACTCACGATTCGCCGGGCGCTACAACAACTCATGCGCATTTTTCCACCAGCGCCTCGTCTAGCAGAACGAACGACCAGCAGCTTGACCAGCGCACCCCCTGCTTCTACCACATCTACAAGCGCATCATCCAGCTCGACCGCGTCAACCAGCTCCTCTACCAGCAGCACAACTACCTCTTCCACTGGCGTCCACAAGCACGTCCTCTACGTCCTCTTCTACAACGAGCTCGGCCTCAACGAGCGCTACGTCAACCTCCATCAGCAGCACAACATCTCCGAGCACATTTACCAGCAGCACCACCAGCTCCTCCACGAGCTCAATAACTAGCCGCGCCACATCAACCAGTTCCTCTACCAGCAGCGCCGCATCTTCGAGCGCATCAACCTTCAGTACCACGAGCTCTTCCACGAGCTCAACAACAAGCAGCGCCTCCACCAGTTCATCCGCAAACAGCGCCACGTCAACAAGCGCACCGAGTAGCAGCGCCACATTGAGCAGCACATCTACCTCCAGCGCGACAAGCTCCTCAACAAGCTCCACCACCACTACCGCAACATCAACCTCTTCATCCACTCGCAGCACCACCTCCAGTAGTTCATTTACCAACCTCTTCATCTGCAGGCGGCACCAACCAGCAGCACCACGTCGAGCAGGGCATCTACATCCAGTACAACAAGCTCTTCAACAAGCTCAACCTCAACGACCGCCGTGTCAAGCCCACATTTACCTCCAGTGACGCCAGCTCTTCATCCACAAGCAGCAGTACCTCTACTTCATCTACCAGCAGCGCCACATCCAGCAGCACATCCACCTCCTCTTCGACTAGCTTAAGTTAAACTACAGCAACATCAACCTCTTCATCCACAAGCAGTGCTGCAGCCGCTAGTTCTACCAGCAGCGCCGCGTCGACTACGTCTGGAGAACATGCTCAAGGAAGTTGTCTCCTGGCGCCGCAGATACAGGTTTTGGTCAACGTGATCCTGGGCGCCGGCGCTCACGTCCACGCCGAAGACATCTTCACGCGGGTCTACAGCCAGGGCGCCGCGCGCATGACGGGCATCCTCTTGCACTTCCGCAACGCCCGCCCGTTTGGCAGCGTGGCGCATTACCACAACTGTTGGGCTCACGACGCAACACGTGCCAGAGTTGCAGAAAACTGAAAGACCGACTACTCCGTCCCAATTCGTTGGGCGTTCCACGCGGCTCATTCTACGATCTGCCAGGTCGTGGTGGTCAGACCACTTTGACAAATCACCCAGACGTTTCACCACTCGCGTTTCACTCACTTGGCTTTCGTTGCAAAATCACCGCTGCAAACTATCGCTGCTAACTGTGTCTCACTCCCGTTTCACCGTCCCCTTGTCTCGTCCGAGAAGGTCCCAGAGGCAAGCGATCAGGGATTCCAGGCCCCAAACAAAAACAGCTCGGCCTGACAAAAGTCCTTGTCAAGGTCTCGGAAAGCCCAGTGCCCCACAGAGCCAGACTCATTGGGGTCAAATCGGGCGTCATGACGGCATTGTCACTCCTCCCATTTTGCCTTCTTCCTCTACTACTCCCATCCCGAACTACAAGCGCACCTCTGACCAGCGTACACTACCAGATGGCACGGAGCCACTTCACGCTCCGCTCACCAAAACCTCCCCTCAAGATTGCTTCAGCGCCAGGTCGTGGTGGTCAGACCCCTTTGGCGTGTCACCCAGGCGTTTCTGTCATTGCAAAATCTCCGATGCAGACTTTCGCTGCCGAATGTTCACTTGCGTGTCACTGCCACTGGTTGGGAACCATTTAACCCTCGGTCTCACCGCGCTCTGTGTTGCAGCATTGAACGATCAAACCGGCGCGACGAAGCATCACCCTCCGACCACGCTGAGCCGGAACATCCAGACACTTCGTGCTCGTCATCATCGGCTACACCTACTGATGAGTAGTCGCCTGATCGCCTTGAATCCCATCGTGCCGCAAAAAGCGGCGCCTGTGTGTGTGTGTGGATCATCCAAGTTCACGGATGGAAGGCTTCACCGCCAGATCATGATGATCACACGGGAAGATCATGAAGCTCAATCAATGTCACTCCCTCTGCCAACGAAGCTGGGTGACATGTGGCAAGAATATCATTCAGGGACGCCTGAACCACGTACCTGTGATCTTTATCTTGACCTTGCGCAAGCCTTTCCGTGATGCGCTGATTGTTGGTTCCCAAAGCCCACTGGCTCTCGGACGTTCGTGATCCTCCGTGTTGATTTCCGAAACGCAACTTCTGCAACCATTGCGACCTTTGTGACGTTCCTGCGTTCCAAAGTGTGCGCGCAAGGTGTTTTTGTCATCTGTGCTTGTTGCCCTTGTTTGACTGCGTGGCCGACTTTCCGCGGAGACGCAAGACTTGAGGCCGCTTACCGGGCTGCAACGACAAAGTTCTAGGACAATTTTAGGCTCGGTCCTGATAATTCTATATTCTTGAGAGATTGCTGGGGCAATCAGGAATTTGTTTTTCGCACACCCGAGGTGCGTGGCGCGTTACAAGTGCCAAATTTGTTCCTGTTGACAGTTGAACAGTCAAGCTTCAACAACTTTGGCTGTGACGTGCTTTGCACGGTTTTTGGGACGTGACGCTGAGTTGAACAATTTGTCCATACGCGCTTTCCATTCGATTTGGTTTTATCAGTTGCACGTTTGCCGCATCATATTACTCAGTTTAGGGTGCTGCCATGCAAAGGCAATCCGCACAATTCTCCACAGTTGTTCCGCATGACACTGGTGCACAGCAACGAAGCAATCATCCAATTGCCTGCATGATGTAGGCTGCCATCTTAGCAAACATCATGACGCAACAAATTGGTGCAAGGTGCGGGTTCACCAGGGACATGAAAAAGCAGTTTGCAACCAATAATTTCGGACTTTTACAAAATGTAGCCCCAGCTGATTCCCCATGAAACCAAATCCACTGCCAACGATATCGTTTTGGCGGCAACCAACTTGATACTTTGTCAGTGCTTGGTGAAATGTGCATATTGGTGAGCTTGGATGTTTAATTGCCATACTCGGCATATGCCATGGACTTCTTGCAGAATGGAATGCAGGCGAGAACAAGCACGCAGCCTATGCATGTGTCCTGTGGTGTCTGCACATTTTTCAGAAATGTGGTTTCTTGGTGGCTGGCCCTCTCCATGATGGGTGTCCTTTGCATGACAACGGTCCTGCAGTTCTCCCGGTCTCCAATCCTTCCTGGTTTTTATGTGTGTCCTCTAGTTGGTGGTTGGAATATGCATTTGACGATGACCTTTTCGACAGCGTGAGCTTTGGGTGTTTTCTTTCAGATTCAGGCCGCCATGCGCTGCTTGGCTGCCGTGCCAAAGCCAGACGTGGACTGCTGAGATGGTCCCATTTGATCCACGGACCAAGAACCATGCCGTTTCAGCATGTGTCAAGGTTCCTTGCCTGCCTGTTGGCCACAGTTCTGAAACAAGAGGACTGCGGTGAAAAGACCATGCCAACGAATTGCGATTGATGTTGTTCGTCTTTCCGCTTGACCTCCACAGAAGTGGTTGAGGCGTCAAAGGCCAAGTCTAGGCATTCCTGTTGTGGCTGACTTTACAAGGGAAGCATGAAGCCAACCATTTTAATGGGTCATTTTTTCTTTGACACATTATCAGGTGTTTCCTTTCCGAGGCCAAGCTGCAGCAACAGTACGATGCCATGGGCTTGCGCAGCGCTCGGAGAAGAGCAGCTGGATATGTGTAATCAACGCTGAGCATGTGTAATGCACTCATCGCTTTTCTTCGGCATGCTTCTTCTTGCCAGCTTCACTCACTTTGTGAGATTCTTTGTCGACCTTGGTCATTTTGGGTTCATTGCCGCCACTTTTCTAGCCACCATGACTGTTACTTAAGGAACTTTCAATCTGCTTTCTCTTCTAAAACCGGGCAACTGGAATAGCCCTTCTGAAAGGCAGCAGAGGACAGCTTTTGGCACGTGCTCCAACTGCAGGATAAAGAGGCACACACTTTGTCAGTGGTTCTAGTAGCTGTGTTTCGCGAGAGCTGATGGAATCTGGCCTCTCAGCTGGCCGCGATTTTAATGGCCTCCCTGATTTTTGCGTTTCGTTTTTCGGCCATGATTGAAACGTTCCATGCTGGACCATGCAATGACCCCAACGGGGGAGCGCTTTGGAGCCCTTGAGGCCAGACCCGGTGGCCTTCGCACTGCTCACAGCGCTGGGGGCCATCAAGGAGCGCGGATGGATGCCGCCATGGCGTGCATACACCATGTGCATCCGCATATGTTGTGCTCCCCGTTCTAACTTTCGAAGCTTTGACAACACTCTTTGATATGATTGGAACGGACGTTGTCGCATTCGGTCAAATTTGCGCGAACATCACTTGCACACGACGGCAATCGGGCCAGAGCGACCGAGACACAAGCCACCTCGGCAGCCAAGGATTTGGCGTACTCAGAGCATCAGAGCACACGGCACAGACACCCAAACCCGCGTATTGCGTCATCAATTGCGCACTTCACACAGCACAAGATTGAGTTAATGCTCCAGCTTTTTCTGAAAGTGAATCGGCAAGCCGGCACTTGCCCAAGTTTGATTCACAGGGAGTTTGCACTTGGTGTAAATTCGGCAGGTTAATTAGAATGTGAACAGGACAAATTCATCACATATCGTAGACCTGGCTAAAAAGTGCGTGCTTCCAACAAAACTTGGATCCTCTCCTTGAGAAACCATCCAGGATCCTATGGACCTGCTCAACGAGATGATGAGTTCCCAGGCGGGCTTGGATCCTGAAGCTCCGGAAATTCAGAGGGCCCATCCGTTTGAGCGCTTTCCCAACATGGCTTGCCTTTGACGTCCTTTGACCAGCTCTTGAATTGGTAGCGCACGTGGTTTTCGCATCGCAGACGGGTCAGCTGATTCGCACTGCTTCTTTGCTCTCTGCCGTTACTCGTTTCCGACAGAACTTGGAAGCTGTCAGGAGGAGGGAGATTCTGCACACAAATTTCTGGCCCGCCTTTCGCATGAGTGAGCATCACCCATCACCCAGTTCACCCATCACCCAGTTCTCGGGGAGCAGGTTGAAGATGCCGAGGAGCAGAA
The DNA here is from genome assembly GCA_963377175.1 of Effrenium voratum. NCBI lineage: Eukaryota > Dinophyceae > Suessiales > Symbiodiniaceae > Effrenium > Effrenium voratum. Next base: position 24,239 of record CAUJNA010000226.1, on the reverse strand, counting down.
GGCGCGCCACTGCAGTGAGTCCTGTCGAACAAGCAAGACAGTGGAATGTCATTCGGCGAATGACCTGGTTTGAAACTAAGTTGAGTCTGATGTAAGACAGCTCTTTGCCATGAGGACGGACGTTGCTGGGCTGTCCAAAGGAACCGAGTAATCACAAACACCTCATCACGGGTCGAATTTAGTCAGACTAGACTCACCGCTCTTGGTTGAGTCAGAGAAACTTATTCGCACAATGCACGCGCTGTTCTGTTTGGCCTGTTGTTTCCAAGGCGTTTCCTGACTCACCGCTGTTTCCTGACTCACGAAACCACATCTCCAAGTTCTTGACACGACCCAACCTGTTTCCTGACTTGGACCAATCCGTTTCTTCTCTTCGTCCAGCCTGGTTCCTGACTCTGTTACTCGCCCCTCACCCGACTTTTGCTCACTTTGCTTTGCATGACACTAGCGTAACTAAGTTTAGTTGTCAGTTCCACTGCAGGCTATGCTTCAATTTATGACTTCAAACGACTATCCCGGAAAATGGCCCTGACTCAGTCCGGTCTTTGTCGGTTTCCGACACACTGCGGTGGGCCACGTGACTGTGGTTGGCAAATCCGTGGCTCCTTTTTATTGATCGTGATGTTCAATGACACATCATGCCCCAAATATAGCAATGTCCTTGACAGTAAGACCGCCGTTGCTTACTTTGCCAAATTTTGCAACACCTGAAAGCTAAAACGCAATCTACAAGGAACCCACGAAAGGCTTCAAATCACCAGCATCACACAAAAACAAAAACCTTGACTCGCTTCGGAGGCGTTCTGGAAGCCCGGGCCCCGATAAGGTGGGCGCTTTGGATACGACCAACCCCAAATATGTTTGAGGTATCCGCTTTTGGGATAACAGGAGAAGCAAAATCCATTTGTTGCGTCCCCTGTTTTGACGAAGTCCCCCCATGGCAATGGCTACTCGTACAAACGATCCTGTCGAGGAGAGGGTGACTTTCTGCTCCCTCGCCACTCACTTGGTCTTGGACTAATCCTCTGGCTTTGCGAGCCTTTTGAGACATAGGTTCCGGAGCAAGGAGCCGCATGTGTTCGGATGGAGTGCCTCAATTTTGTGAGAACCCTTGTTGTTCAGATGCCTTTTGGAGCCCTGTAAGAGTCACAAAGTGAGTCCATCAACTGCTCTGAGTTGTGCCATGTCGATGATCTGGCTCCGCTTGAAGTAGCAAGGGTGCAGAGATCTTGGGGAAAAGCAACTGGAGAATCCTCCTGCTCCTGCCCCCACTCCAAACCGTACCAGCGCGTGTGCGCGGGCTGACAGCAGAATGGTGAGAATTCTCAAACCTTGCATGGTTGGGACAACTACACTATATGATATATACAGCACCTTCTCATTCTTTTGACAGCTCTTTTTGGGACGTCGAAACGTGCCGATCTTCCGGTCCATTTCCACGCCTGTGCCTTGCCCGAATCGAGCCACCTGCCGAGGACAGGCGCCGCTGAGGTGAGGTTGATAGAGAGGGCTTTGCTCCGGTCGGGCGCCACCGAGTTGGATGGGTGTCTTTTTGAGGATGCCAACGAGTGCTCTTTTGGTGGTGCTTAAAAGGGAATACATTTAGACACACCCCGTCGGTTCAGTCATGAGAGTTTAATCATATTTACCGGGTACTTGACCAGCTGACCCAACTTGATCCCCGAATTCGATAGTTCAATTACTGGAGCACGAAAGCCAAAGGCTTATCTGAAAGCCATTAACAGATTGGCTTGGGATCGATGAAGACATTTCAACGCCTGGGCCCATTTCCACGAACCCATCGCCACATGCAACAGAGCAATGCAGAGCCGAGCTCCCAGAAATCAGAAAGAGACTGCCTGCATTAAAATACTGAAAAATTGCGGCAGGGTAGTCCTAACGGTCCTAACGGGGCTGGTGGAAGGCTTGTACGGCTTGCATGCTCTCAGATGCCGCCGATGCCGCAGTCGCATTCTCGTGGCTGGCAACTCCTTGAAGCATATTGTCATCGTGCGAAGCGGCATCCTCTTGCAGCAACGCAACCGTGTGCCATGTCTTGCCATTCATGTTGCTGAAGGTTTGACGAGGCAATGACACTGGCAGGAGAAGGTACTGCACATGCGTACCTTTTTACACACACACACACACATGTGTGAGTATATATATATATACATACATATAAACATCGTTCATGTACGTGCAAATCTAGTTGTGCATGTACACGTGCGCGCTTTGCAAATTCAGCCATGTACATTGGGTCCTCACATATCCTGCTGGGAAAAGATATGTCTGAAGCCTCTTCCCCTTTTCGGAACACCCCTCAGAATGGTTAGGTACAATTTGAGCCTATGGTAGGATCCTATTTTTTGGTTGGACACCACCCGTTTTAGGGAACTTTGAGAAATTCCCGTTGGTCTCCTTGGGCTTGACCCATTCGCTATGCAGCCAGGCTGCGGACTCAGCGGAGCTTGAGCGCCTGGCTAAGCAGGCGCGGCACCTCACCCCCTATTTATATTTTCTTTGATAGAAACTAGCTACAGGAGTTTCCAAGAAGAAATCTGCCAAACATACCAGACACAAACTATTTCCTGTAGTTTCTTTGATTGACTGCATCTCGGCAACCCTGCCACTTGCAAGCAAAAAGTGATCAACTCCTGAAGTTTGCCAACTTATTTCACAATATCGTGTTCTTCCTCAACGTCATGTCACGGCACGTCTCCGGGGAGCAGTCTTGGGCAGATACACAGCGGTCTGTGGAGCGCACTCCATTTCAGCAATGTGAAGAACACGTTCACAGGTTCATGATTGACGCATTTGCATTTTTTTAAATGTGGACACATCACATAAACATAGATGCCAGTAAAGTGTATGTATGCTTGTCTGCATCTATATCCTTAGCTGCTTAGTGCGTCACACAATCGCCGCCAAACATATTGGCAATACTTTTGCAACATGGTGCCACGGTGAGAAGCATGGCCCTTCACATTGTGTAAGGAATTTACAGGTGGTTTGCTTTGCGAACCTTCACAACGCTTTCACTTTCTATCGGTTTGGGTACACATGCCGTTAAAAGCCATTTGCATTCTGATGTATCGTCATTCTGTTTGTAGTCAACATGACATAAATCAGCTTCATGGTGTAGCATGTTTAACACTACTTTGTTTCCGAGCAACACTGTTGGGCCGGGCAGTGAAGTTGTGCTGCCCACACACGACCAGTGAATGACGTCAACTGCATTGCTTTGGTCAATGCGAGGCTGTATGAATACAAGTGACATTTGATGAAGCTTCCAACATCTTGTATCTTGGTTGCATGCCTTGCTGAGTTTTTCCCCAGATGTCCAAGCTTGCTGGCGGCTTTCACTTGCAGCTTGAACCAACATGTTTCCTGCTGATGTGATCAGCCCCGGAGTCCTGTGAAGCTCAAGCCTCACATCGGGCCGCCTCGCACTTCAATGCCTTTAATCCACACGGTTCATTTGAAGTGTGCCTGAAGGTCAAAGAAGCTGCTGAGCAGGCTGGTGAGTGCGCAAGGGCGCAAGTTCGGCGTGTTGGCACTGATAGCTGGGACGGAAAGAGGAGATCCGCTGGTCAGAACCCACATGTGCTGCCTGCAGTTTCAGGCAATCGGGTCTGCCCATTTGACATTGCGGTTTTGATATTTGTTTGATATTGGTTTGGCACTTGTTCATTCTCGATTCGCTGGCTTGGCATGTGGTATTTGCACTTTACTGGCTTGGTCTTGGTTGGAGTCTTGGTTTAGTATGGCTCTGGTTCAGAGGGGGTTAGGGGAGGATTTTCTGGGAGAGGGAGTTGGCAGCTGTCAGAGGACAAGAGGGGATGGGTGGGAGGGGGAGGTTTGATTTGTACATATTGAATATGTATACAACAGCTATGTGGTGATTTGAGAATCCGTGAACGTGCTCTATTGTCTTTGTTCTCAAGTCTTGTCCCCACAAAAGCAGACTCCCGAATCAAGATCCAGTGTCATGCGCTGAGAGGCATAGCTACATGAAAGGATCCGCTTGGGTGCTTAGCGGCTCGACACTCCCATGTTGCCACTCCTTGGTTTGTGCTTCCAGAGGATTGCAATTGTTCGATCTTTGCAGCGCATGTGCGCATGACACGCCACAAGGCCGCGCAGGATGTGTCCCAGGTCTTTTGGTTGATGTTGTTCTTTGCGGTAGGTGGGGGAGTTCGACAAAGGGTGTGAGGATCTTAGGTCAGAAAGGGCATCCCACCAGTTTCAACAGGCGTCTGACGTACAGCTGGGATGGTTAAGTCGTCATTTGGCTCAAAGTCCCAAGTCATTTGAACCCAGTATTTGTATGTATATGTGTCTATATATACATATATATATATATATACATATGCATGGTCGCCCACCTTTCTACTTTTTGCACAACAGGGATTTATTGGCATATGTTCAGTGTCCACTTGGTTTGCAGATGCCTTGCAGGACGCACTGTAATTTGCAGTGTTTTTTTGTGAGATTTTGTATTTTGTGCCAGATGTTTTTTGAGTGCTTGATGCAAAAGAAGACCCAAGAAAGCAAAACACGAGACAACGGAAAGCGTTTTTTCAGATGCAACTTTGTCGGTGTTGAAAACACTGGTAGTTGCAGTGTGTTTGCAAGGAAACTGCTATTTTTTTCTTTTTTACGTTGTTTGATGATTGCGTCCTCAAAACATGCACAGGCTCAAACAAATGTAAAACTCCAAACCTCAAAGCTCCAAAACCTGCACAGGCTCAAGCAATGCAAAGCGTGCAAAACCCAGATGCAATGTCAGAGGAGGTCAGGGCTTGATTTGCCTGGCTTTTTGCAGTTTGTGCATTTTTTGAGCCTGTGCAGGTTTTGGAGCTTTCTTGGGCTGCTTAAGCCAAGTCATTGTGGAAAGTCTCATCACGTCTGAACAGCATCGCTGGCACAGCACTCCAAACTGGAATCAACCCGAGCTAAAAATGATTGCTGTGTTGTCAACAAAACGTGTTGCCCTGAAAGCTAGATGGACTGCGCGGACGCAGCTTGTTTGTTCATCTTCCGCAGAGTCGCCGCTCAGTGGGATCGTCGTCCAGATCATCTTCAGGATCTTCAGCGTCCTCCGTGTCGTCGTCCTTTGAGATACATTTCTTCTTGCCTTCCTTCTTCGCCTTCTTTACCCGCGACTTGGGCTTCGCCCGCGACTTTCATTTCGCTTCTTTGGTGCCAGGCCTGGGGCAGGCTTCAGCTCTGGCATCTTCATGTTTAAGACCTTTGCCAGTCTTGCGTGAAACAACTTGTCATTATTCGGATCGGCCATCGCCGCAAAGGTGTGCGAGCAAGCCTGCCCTTTGAACCACTTGGCGTGCTTTTCCGAATAGCCAGGCAAGCGTTCAGACTGGGGATGGAACTCAAGCAGGAGCGCAGGACTCCAATGCAGCCAGAGCGCAAAGGGCTGTTGCCGGAATTCTCCGGGACAGGATCCGGACTTGCCTCGTGGTCCTGTCTCACCTCCTGACCTTCCTCTCGTGCAAGACCTTCTTTGTTCCGGAGGGCAACTCCTTCCTGTGTTGCGGTTGTTGTTGGCTGGGAGCCAACCGGTGTCGCCGCCGATGGCGGTGCTGCGGGTGGCTGTCAGTTGCTGGCATTGTGTCTACGCAGCCTGTAGGGAGGGGCACAGCCTCCAGTAGTTTGTCGTTGTTGCGGGACAAGCTCAGGTCAGCAACGCGGCGGGCATGCCAGCGCCCTTTCGCTTGAAGACTTCTCCTGGTATGGCATGTAGTCTTCAACTTGTTGTTCTTCCTCACAACTTCCTCCTGAACACATCATCTTCCCGGATCAAGTTAAGGTTGCGTTCGTCTCGACCCTTTGTTCTGGAGTTCGCGCTGCTTCCCGCCAAGAACACCACATGCTGGAGAAGATGGGTGGCTTCCAGACCCTTTTGCCGAAGTGGCAGTTGTGGCACGCAGTCAGACAATAGAAACAGCAACTTCTTCAGGATCGTCCGGATATCTTCGACGGGAAGTTAAAAGGCTTTTGGGTGGCAGTCGAAGGATGTGGGGCAGGCGGCTGATCGGGCGGAATGGGCCAAGCCGCCCGTCATGAAGAGGCGAGCGCCTGGACAGGGCCTATCAGGAACTGTCGAACGAGCGTGTTGTGCTCTGCACGCGTGGTCCACGTGGTGCCAAGGCGCACAAGGTGGAGCTGCCAAATGTGGCCCGCTGGAAAATGAAAATCATCGTCCAGGGAAAGAAAATGGGTCAAGGCCCCGGATAACAAGTTAAGGTTTTGCATGTTTTCGAACCGGTGCGTGTTTTAAGCACCCAAAGCTCCAACACCTGCACAGGCTTGGAAAAGTGCAAAAAATCCGAAGCTAAAAGGTCTGAAGCCTGCACAGTCTCAAAGAAACGCAAAAAAAAACGCAAAGAGCCAGCTGACCTCTGTGTGGGTTTTGCATTTTTTGCATTTGTTTGAGCCTGTGCCAAACAGTGTTTATACTAAGGGGTTCTCACGAAAAGAGTTAAGGCTGGGTTAGATTGAGAGTTCGCGCTCAAAGTGTTGGCCCTGCGCGCAAAAGGTTGCCTTCGGTGCGACACTCTCGCGCGAAATGTGGGGGCACTTGGGCGGTGTTCTCTCGCTGTGGCGCCGTGCTCATTTTTCGGCTCTAGCTGGCAGGGGGCAATGAGTACAGGTGCGCGGCATGTTTTTCAGGAAGCCTCGCACGAAATGCGTCTTTTTTGCAGTTGTTAAGGAAGTCTCATCCGCACACAGGCTTTCGCGACAACCCGGAGTGTGTTTTTTCAGGAAGCCTCGCGCCAAACGTTTTGAGATCAAAGTGCGCTTTTGAAGGCAGGGCTGCTACGTGGTGGATATCTTTGGTCGGAACAGGCTACGACGCTTGGACAATCGGGCCTCTAAGCCATGGTAGTTGTCGCAAAAAATTGTCTTGCGTGCCACGCCTTCATGCACCTTTCTTCAAAACTGCGCTCTTGCTGCGGCGCCGTGCCCATGTTCGATGTGGTTGTGTGTGTGTGTGTGTTGACGGCTGGGTTTCCATGGCCAGCGCAGCATTCTGTGACACTGGGATGCGTTTATTGTGGTGAGCGCAGTATGTTTTGCGCTGATGCTATGGGTTGCGTGGCAAGCGCAGCATTTTCAGCAACAGGGCCTGTGACTCTTGTGGCAGGCGCAGCGTTTCACTCGTTTGCAAGCGCGTGCAAGACGAAAGTGAGCCCTCTACGGAAATTATACGTGTCAAGTGCTCTCGCTGTGGCGCCGTCTTGAGCTCGGCGAGCCCTCTGCGGAGATTGCGCGTGTTGAAGAGCTCTCGCTGTGGCGCGCCGTGCCAGTGTGTCTTGAGCTCGGCAAACCCTCTGCGGAGATTGTGCGTGTCGAAGTGCTCTTGCTGTGGCGCCGCGCAAAAGAGTCTCAGGCTCGGCGACTCTCGCTGTGGCGCCGTGCAAGTGTGTCTTGAGCGCAGCGAACCCTCTGCTCTTCACGCTTCCGGACCGGTCCGGATTGGTGCAATTGATTGGATTTACAGGAACGGGTCCGGGACAGCCCGCACCTCAGAACCAGTCTGGAACTGTGACCGAACATTGCGTGTTTCAGCTTAATCTGTTTCAGGGCCGTAAAATCGATGCCTACTTCCGCACCACGTAAGAAGCGCAAATGCTTTGCAGCCCTGTCAACTGCGCGGCGGTCAAAGATTTCTGCGCTTGTTCCCCAGCCCTGACGCTGGTGGCGCCCTCGGGCCTGTGGACGGACCAGGCCTTGGCCCTCTTCGTCGGCGCGCCTATTTGCGATGTCTTGTGGCACGCATTCACATACCCTTTCCAACATTCAATTTCTCCCCGCACAAGGTCGCAAGACAACCTCCCGGGCGCAACGCAAACCCCGTTTTGGGGCACGAAGAATGAGTGAGTATCTTCCTTGAAGCACTTTCCCAACTCGCCGCTTCCAGCAAGCTTGTAATTCAAACTTAGCGTTCAGGCAGAAGTTCTACAAAACCCGGACTGACGCCAAACATCTTGGACTCTCCTGACTTAACAAAAGTCTTTGGCGGTTAGCTCGTAGGAGGCACGAACTTTGCTCTGGTTCAGACAGCGCTTGCCGAGCCCTTGCCGAGCAGTTCTAACTCGCTGATCAGCCTGCCGTCGCAGTTGTAGCCATGTTACCTTGCAGAACAGCTTGCTGACTACAACACTCTAGCTGAGCTGCGCAGAAAGCCTAGGGAGTTGCGTGGGTGGCAAGGGTTCTTAGCGGCTGTTGAAGTTTGGGGGCCCGTGACCACAGCATGGTCTGCTTGCGCCAGGTGTTTGGAGCTGTTGTTGTCTAGATCTGCGGGACACAAGGGCTTGACGCGATTGCCCCAAATTAAATCAATTGCGCGAGCAAGACCCCACAAGAGCATTCCCGGAGATCCGGCTGTAAAAGCGCGTTTCTTAAGTACAAAAGTGTTCTGCGCGAAGTGGGCCCCTGCCGCTCGAAACTCGCAAGTGTTCTGCGCGAAGTGGGCCCCTGCCGCTCGAAACTCGCAACTCCTAAGTACAAATAGTTCGCGGAGTACATTCCCTCAGCTCTAGCTGAAAGAGCTCGCAAGTTTGTAAAATCGGAGTTTTTAAGTACAAAAGTAGCACAGGAAGTGCACTCCCGCAGCTCCAGCTCCAAACTTGAAAATCGCAGCTTTAAGCGTAAAAGTAGTACACGAAGCGCGCTCCCGCAGCTCCAGCTCGAAATTGGCAAGCCGAAAGCCGTTCAACTTTTAAGTGTCAAAGGTTTGCATGGCTCTGGGCGAGACGCGCAACTTTTAGGACGAAAGTTGTACGCAAAGTGCATTCCCGAGCTCCAGCTTGGACATCGCAACTTTCAAGCGCGAAAGTATTGCTCGGAAAGTGCGCTCCCGCGTGCGTCTCCAGCTCGAAGAAGTCGCAACTTCAAATGAAAAAAGCAGCGCGCGAACTACGCATCCGTATCTGTAGTACAAAAACCACAACTAGTAAGCGCAAAAGTAGCGCCGCAGCTAAAACCGCCAACCTTCTTGCGCAGCCAAGCTGCGCACAGACAAGAGAGTTTTTCAAGAGAGGGCGTGAAGGATTTTGCAAGCGAGGTTGCAGAGCATCGTGCGCAGAGTCCATGCGCTGCGTCGTGCGCAACGTCATGAGACATCACGCGCAACATCACGCACAGCTTCGCGCGCAGCATCAAGCTGCAGCATCGCGGCGCGAGAAGTTGATAGGAGAGATTGCGAAGCACGATGCCAAGAACTCACAGAAGCTACGCTTGAACAGGGGCATTGACGCGTCTACGATTTGTTTCTCATCGGGTGGAAGAGGTGTCAGGGTATTTTTCTGCTTCCGGGCCACCTGTCGTCAAGTTAAACCCGACACTAGCTGGCTTGCCGCAAAAATAGCTTTGTTTTCTCAAAAATTTGAGCCTGTGCATGTTTTAGCATTCATGGTCGCGGTGAGGGCCTTTTCCAGAGATATTTCACTGGCTTCTGACATCATAGCTACTCAACATCAAAGAGATACCGTGAACAACTCTATAAAGGGAACTGCGCATGAAGTTTAGGGCAGTGACATCAAAGCAACAAATGCACACACACACATATATATATATATACAGGAGCTTGGTACGCATGTAGCTCTTGTATGCCATGGGTTGAATCAAGATGATGTATTCTACTGATTGCTACATTCACATGGTGTGCGCTGAAGGAATTCACCTCATCATTTTCGGACTGTAGCCTTTGTGCTCGAAGCTTGGTACATTCTAGGTGCGTACACACGTGACAAGGTGCGGGATGCAGAATCCTGTATAGTTTTCATTGTTTTCGTTTCAAAAGTAGATGTCGCGGGTTTCAGAATTCGATGACCCGATCTGCGTTTGACTTTCTTTGTTGACTACAGTGGTCAGCATCTCCAGCATCGCCAGCGCGTCGTCAAGGCAACCCTTTCAGCTGACATAAAGGTTTGAATTGAGACAATTCCCGTGGTTTTATTGTTTCTGGTTGAAGAAGCAGATGTTGCAGTTGCAAACTCGAGTTTCAGGGTCTTTCGACGGCATCAACTTTCGAGCCGACCTGACTGGGTCTGCTTTTGACAGTCTTCAAGTGGTCGTCCGTTGACGCCTGATTGAGGACATGCTTTTCCGCTCGCTAAGAATAAATATGAAACGCACGACCGACCCCTACGCCCCCAGCACCCAACGGGCGTCGGAGAGCACGTCGCCCTCGAGCGGCGCACTGGCGCACGCGTCGCTAACGTCGGTGGGCAGTTGGGCAGAGGCTCGCAGCGAACGCTCCCTGAGCTGCAACTGCGAGCATCTGCCCCCACCGGCGCCTGCGCACGGCTGCGACAGCCGGGCGCTGTGCGCTATGCGGTGGAGGAAGGCCTCAGTCTCCTCGCCCCATCTCCCTCCAACTTCAAGGGCCAGCGAGCGACACTGCCGGGCTCGCTGGATTTACCCAAAGCTTGCGCCACGGCCCTCGAAACAAGGCCGGGCTCTAGGTCGGCGCGAGGCCGGCTGCTCCCGTCGTGCTCAAGCGGGCTGACGAGCGTCACATCAACCGCGACCTGCATGCCTCCAAAGGCCGGGAGCCCACGACCTCGAGCCGGTGCCCGTCAGTCAATGACAGCCCGAGAGGAAGACGTTGGTAGCGACCCGAGCGCCCGCCTCCCGGCGAACGCGCGACAGACCAGCACGCCGGCTGTGGGGCAGGCGGTCTCCGATCTCATCCAGGGCGCCGCCGCAGCGGCAGGCTCAGGCTTCAAGCGGCAGTGGGTGGAGGAGCACGCAGCGGAACGCGTCATCCTGCAGCGTGAACTCCTCAACCAGGCCGGCGCCTGGCCCAGCCTGGGAGAGCAGCAAGGCCCGAGACGCTCCGCCGAGGTCAGAAAGGAGCGTCTCAAGCGCCCGCTGATCCAGGCTGGCACAAGCTGCCTGTTGCCATCCCGTTGCGGCTCAGCTGCTGCAGCTCCGCATCAAGTAGGACGCTTTGTTGCAGGCCATCCGCGCCATCCCCGATCTTCAGTGTGTTTGGTTGCTCCTTCTGTTTTGTGCCTCGCCCCTGATGAGGTGTTAAGTTGCCTGTCCGATCTCCTTTCCACGCTGGCGGCCTCGGCTTGCGCAGCGCTTTGCCTCTCGCCCCTGCAGCGCTTTGGGGCTCTTGGGCTGATGCGTTGCCGGTCCTGCACAGCCACTTGCCTGACTTGGCGGCCGCCTCGCTGCGAGCCCCAGGCCCGGCGCCTCCGCAGAGCTGTCACGCCCTCCTGCTTGCACAGGCCCGTCTTGCCGAGGCAGGGTTTGCGGCGCCCTCGTGGGAAGCGCTTCAGCAGCCTGAAGCCGATCCAACCTTCCGCGCATGCTTCGGACCACGCCGGTCCCACCGGGTCGCGGTTTCCAAACTCGACTTTTCAGACTCGCTTGGCGAGATAAAGTTGTTCTCTGCAAAACAAGCTGCGAAATTGCACTTTGACCCGGTTTGCTTTGGACAGATCCGCGAGGTAAAGTGGTCGACACCCCCAGTATCATCAGTTGTCAAGAACACAATTATCCGCTTACAACAAGTAAGTTGATGTCGCGAACATGTGTAGAGTGGTTTGGCAAAAGCATATTTTTCCGCTGACTTGTGGTTTGTTGATAAAGTGGTCGACACCCTCGGCATCACCACTGCTTTAGTAAGGAGAATGCCTTTGCACAGGCGCCGCAAGTTGCAAACCTAGGACGGTCCGTAAATGCGAATTAATTAGACGGGATAGGAATTGTCTGGAGTTTGCATGTATTTCGCGAAGAGAGAGGCCAGCACTGACCTCTACAGACGGAAGTCCTCAAATACAGCCCCCCAAACCGTGGGTTGGGTTGTGGTGGTGGAGTGGGCGTGGTTGTTTTTGATTGGTTCATGGTTGGTATAAGGAAAGTTTAGGGTTGGTTTAGGTTGGCTTAGGGTTGGTTCAAGGTTGGTTTCGTGTTAAGGTTGGTTGGCCTGTCCTGGATGCGTTTTTTTTTGGGGGTGTGAGTTCAGGGGCTCGGTCTGGGGACCAGGCTAGCGTTCGGGGCGGGGGTCCTGCGTTGCATTGGGGGAACCATACATACATTGTTGTTTGGCCCAGCAGAGCTCAGAGTGATAATGCTGGCATGACGCCGTCATTTGCCAGAAGCGTCCAAATCGGTTGAACTACCACAGCTGATTTGAATCATGCCTCACTGCTGGGTCCTCTCTGATGATTGCAGTTCTACCTTTCTCAGGCAGAACTGCACTGGCCGGCCGATGCCCAATTGCAGGGACAGCGGTTGGAAACCCTCGCCCAGAGGGCGCCATCCAATGGAGAAGCACCCACATGTCTTTTTTTGGAAAGGACTGTTCGGCAACAGGCCTTGATGTACGGGCATGTGGTGCATGCCCTCGCCGAACCGACCCCCCCAAGGCACCTTTCAACACTGGGGTGCCCTGTGCAGCTGCCAGTTCCGTGCATTGATAGTGCTTGAAACTATCTGAAGAATAAGGAGGGTCCCAAGAAAGCAAGCCAAGGGTCCCACAGAAACCAAAGCCTGACGGCTACATGTCCCTTTCTTGGTGCTTCAGAACATCACCTTTTTGGTGCCAATTCAAATTGACTTTCCGCTTGTTGATAGTTGAAGGGAAATGTAGGGAATTGCGTAAAGGGGAAGTGTTTTACATGTCGCCGCCCGATGTCCTTCGATTCGCCAGGCGCGGGCCGCCACGGTGGCCGGCGGCCTGGCGGCAGTACCCCAGCAGCAGCTAGCGTGAGAGTTGGGGGGGGGGGGGGCTCGGGTTTGCTTTTTGGAGAGGGTGAAAGTCCATTTCTTGCAGCCAACTGGGGTCTTAATTTTGAGACCCTCCCATCAAAACATGGTGGTTTGCTTTGGAAGGGGGTTTTGGCTTCGGCTCTGGCGTGTTGTTTATGAAGAGCCCTAAGCGTCGCCCGCCATGGATGGTTGGATTTGGATTTAATATTCGTCAAACAATCAGATCATGCAGCTCCGGAGCTGCTTATCCTGATGTGCCATTCCAGATTTCTCCCCTGAGGGCCATGGTCGTGAGGTGCCCAGCTGCCCCTTCGGAGGTTCAACCTGCCAGGTGTAGTTCTGGGTTCTGGGCCGTTTCTTGGTGGCGGCATTTCAGGCTTTTCTTGGCTGAGCGTGGCCGCATGTAGATTTCACGGCACTCAGTCTTCAAGCACTAAGCCAACACTCGACAGGCACACCAAGTTGGAACCCTGTATGCGGTGCATGGCACACCTCGAACGATTCACAACACCTGACAAACATCTAGTAGTCATAATCTCCTGCGGTTGACAGACTGTTTCAAGGCTTATCAAGCTTTGCGTGGTTGAGCATTCCTGCCCACACAGTGATGGCCATGAGACGCCGCAAAGCCAGTGTGCCATTGTTCTGCGCGATTGCTGCAGTAGCTTGTTTCAGCTTGCCGCAGACAGACTTCACCCTGCCGCCAGAGGTATTCACCCTCAGTGGCAGAGCGAGTTGCCGTGGAGGAGGTAGTTAATCGGGCGCAGCTCGGCAAAACCAGAGAGTTGCGGAAGGCGGCCCAGCACGCCACCGACCCCACTGAATGCGTGGCCGCAGCTCGCATTGGCGATATACGAGACTTTTTCCTGGCTCTTGCAGGCTTTGTGGTGTCTGCAGTCGCGTATACCTCCTCGGACTTTCGCATGAAGCGTCTGGCCGTCAAGAAATTCATTTCACACTATGAGCCAGCCATGTCTCCAGACGCGGTCGTCCCACGAAAGGTCGTAAATGACATCAGACGTAGGCTGAGGAGCTGGAAGCAGAAGTCCGACGCGACCATCGTGAGTGGCCGCTACAAATGTGGCAAGACAGTGGCAGTGGACGAGGCTTTGCGCGGTGTTCGTGGTGTGTGGGTTGCGGTCACGGTGGAAAGCTGGAAGCCCGCCATGTACCAAAGGCTTGGAGTGAAGGACGCGAACATGTTTTGTGAGGTGCTTCGTCGTGTCCGCGCCAAGTTGCAGAAGAAGAAGAAGAAGTTTGCAAAGAACCTGACCCAATATCCCATCCTGCTTTTGGACGTAGGGAGAAGGGGATGCAGTTGGTTTCCACCACAGCAAAGGACGTGTCGAGTGATTCACGCTACAACACAACGGCACATGTGCGGCTGGAAGCGTCATCTGCTGCCTCGGCTCTGACATCTGGGTGGGCCACATGACCGAGAAGGAGGCGACAGAGTTGCTCAAGATGCAGTGATTTGGCGGATGCATGCAGTATGCTGAAGAGACGAATCTATCCGAGCGACATCCTTAAGAGATTCCACCAATTGGCAGAAAAAGACAGGGTGAAGTTCATGAGTCTCACATTTGATGGAAAGCGTGAGCAACTTTTAAAGGCACTGCTTCAGAGCGGAGGCGCAGGCAATAGTACCGCCTATGAGCCACGCAAAATTGCAAAGCTCATTCGCGATGAGAACGCGCAGGCAATCATATTATGGCATCCTACAGAGAGGCTTTACAGGTTTGCTTCACGCTTGCACGCGACAATCGCCAAACAGAAGATGCCAAAAGAACTGTTTCAAGGCTTGTCAATTTATTCCTTTGATTTTGAGCATGTTGGAATCTCAGGCAGATGCAGCCGCCAACGCCAACCGGAACGTGCAGCGCCCAGGTCTTTCCTTTGCATAGCTGGAGATTGATTTGCTTCACATTGCAATTGTGTGGTGGAACTCCAATGTCAGCCCAGCCTCGCGGAGATAAACAGCGTGCTGAACCATGCAATCGAGCTCATGCTGTTCCTAGAACTGTTTTTGGAGTTGTTGTTCTTTCTCCGAACTGTTCCCGGGCTTCGGCAGGTCGCCCAGGCCTTTGCAGAGGAGGAGGAGCCGCGGCCGGCGGGGCGCTTGGTTCGCCCTGAAACCCGCAAACGGTTTCGCGAAGAGTGAGATGGGCCCTTTCAAACGGTCTGTTTCTGGTCTTTTTGTTGAAAGTTCTCAGCCAAACAAGTTGTTTCTGACGTATGTGAGAGGCAAGCATGGATTTTTGGCGAATTCCGAAGCAGGTCTTGTCCATTCTTGGCAAGTTCAAGGCATTCATTGCAGGCGGTCCAAAGGAAAGGAGTAGCCACAAAAAGCGGAGTGACAGGTGAGAAAGAGGGAGGAAGCAGATCTCCCAATCTGCGGTGATGGCGAACCATGTTGACTAGGCCTGTGCAGACAAATGGCCTGGCCTCATGAAGATCATTTATTGTCGACTGGCAGTGACCAGCTGAGTGGTTTTGCGGAAACATATGGGCTCGACAAAACATTAAGCAAAACATATTTTTCAAAGCAGCGTTAAGCTGGCACTTCAATCAACATCATATCTCCAAACGTGCCATTCGATTGTAGTGGTGATCATTTTTTGCCCTGAGTCGGAGGCATGGTTCAATTGTTTTCCGGTTGCAACTTGATGAGTTTGCCGCTTCACGTACAGGCGCCTGGATCCTCTTTGATGAGCACCCCCAAAACACCGAACGTGCCCCCGAAACAGCCTTCGGGTTGAGTCCAAGGCCCTCGGCACGACCCTGAGCTCTTTGCTTACAGGCGGAGAGCTTGGCCATCGGCTTGCAATCCCGTAGCCCAATGGGCTGGGTTCACGTGACGTTCACGTGACGTTCACGTATGGTGCAATTTGTGACAATGTCTGCAACTCTTGAGCTTCAAATGGTGCGTTGCGGAGCTCGTGGCATGTATCGCCTGAGCTTCTCGCGGAGGTCGTGAGAGGTCAGCGCCGGACAGCAGTCTTACCCTGCCCACGACGCTGGACAAGGCGGCCTTTGCTCAAGGGTTTCCGTTCGCGCATATCTAGGGGGATTGCCCAAACGTTTTGATTTCATGTTGACCGGTCTTTCTTGAGGGTCCAAAAAGAATGCATAGTTGTAGTTTTTGAAGATGAAATACTATTCTTGCAACTCATCCCAGAAAGGGGACCCTAAAAGCTGCCATTGTGCAACAGAACTCTGTATGCAGACGAAGGGAACCTCCACCAAAGCAAAATAGCGAGAACGCACATCCACCCTGATGTGCCAACTCATGATCTCTGCCATGCCTTCTCCATGCTGATGAAGAGGTGGCACGCACACACATTTATCTTGTATCACAGTCAGTATCAGCGTTTCTTACAAGATTCAGATAAAAGGCTCACACACACAGCGACCGCATGACAATAGCTCAATTTGTAAGTTACTCTTTGTCACGCTATGAAGTGGATACATGTACTTTGATATGCTTTTTGGATCATGTTCGAACCTCATCTTCCTGGTGCTCAACAGGGAATAAGGAATGGCCCCCTGTGAAACATCCATGTCGGGTCGGCTACTGTGGCAGGTTCGGCCCAGTTGTCAGCCGATTGCCCTTTGGTTGGTTCCAGGAGGATTGAAGCCTTGTGGAGGGAGGCAAAATAGGGGGCCCCTCTATAGACCAGGTTGAATCTCTAGGCTCATTCCCTCGGTTTATTGCTCAGGTTGGTTCCCCAGTCCCAGTTGGATTTTCCGGCCAACTTCTCTCGCAAGGTGGCAATCTCCTCGCTTCCTCCCAACTTCAGCGAGGTGCAGCTGCGCTTGGAGTGCGCGCGCTATGGGGCCAGGAGCCCATAGCCGAGGATTCGGCGGGCAATTGCGCCTCTTTTCGTTTTTTCCCTTTCGGGCCCAAGCGTGTTAAGGGGTGGACCACTGGGGACTTTTTTAGGGATTGTTTGAAAGGGAAGTTGCAAAAGGACACCCTTGCCATTTGAGGAGCTTCGCCAAATTTGAGAGAATGTGTTAAAGAGCTTGGGATCCCTTGAAATTGCTTGTTGCATGTGGGCAGCACCCAAAACCCCAAAAAGGGTATTTTAGTACTCCCCATCCTTATGGTGGTAACTTATGCTGGTAAGAGCAATGCAGTCACCTATATTATTTACAACCATTTTGAGCAGAACCCAAAATCAATGGGTTTGTCCTTGAGACGAAAACTCGTGCACCTGTGAGAGTGCCTGTGAATGACGGAAAAGGCTCCGCTGGACCCTTAGGGACCAATCCCTTGAGGCTGCAGTGTTTAGCCAGGATGTGCGCCTTTACTCACGCCAAGAAGGTCGGGAACAGAAACAGAACATCCATGTCTTCCCTCTCCCGCTTCAGCCGGGGGTTTCTTCACTCGTGCGCCGCAGTGTGCTCAAGGCGCATGGCATTTTCGCAAGGGCTAATTTCACATCTGATTTGTCCGCAGCCGCCATGCTGCAAGACTATTTTGCTCACCACGGGCGGTACTTGAACTTTGTGTTCCATTCTTAGTGTCCTCTTTTTGTCATGTCTTTTTGCACGCTTAGGCTGGCACTCGTACATAGCTGTACCATCAGCAACAAGAGACAAAGGCAAAGGGCACTGCTCCTGTGAGGTTCGGTCACGACGTTTAGCAGTCTATGGACATGGGGAAAGGGGGGGGGACTAAGTTTTCCGCAATCCAGAGGGCCTCCCACAATTTTCCGGTAGGTTAGCTGCATTTTGACTTGTTAGGGTTGCCTTGCCTGTGGCATGTCAGACCAGGAAGGCATCAGCAACAGAACAGCCTTGGGCCTCATCCTTGCCAGAAGTTGGATGGCAAGATGAAGCTCAAGGACCTGCAAAGCTCTAGCAAAATTGAAAGGTGATTGTGACATCATAATTGCGCCTCCCGACTTACGCGGGTTTGTCTTTGGAAGCCGTCCCCAGCCTGAACCCAGGGCCATGGTTTGCTTGCTTCTCGGGGCTGTCCTGCTTGAGCAAATCTTGCATGTGGTTTTATGCCTGATTCCTGAGGCTATGACTATGGCGGTAGTGGATGGCGGCACAGCGTGGGGGGCCCAGCCTTTCAAAGCTCCAATGGGTGGTCATCGGGAGGGGAACAACTGAGACTTGCGGAGTTTAGGCAGTGACACGGACGAGAAGCAGAAACAATTCCACGGCCGAAAGGTTTTCACATTCCACTCGGCAGGTATGTGTGCTACAGCTCTTCAGACATGGCGCAGCTGGCCGTGCGGCCTTTGGCTCGGATGGGTTGTGGGTGTGAGATTTACCGGTCCATCCCCTCGTGCAGCTCAGTCTACACGCTCTTCTGCTATGGAGCCCGATTAGTTAGCCTGTAGTGCAGCTGACTCATGTTTGCTCTCGGACAGCAAGTGTTCTTCAGCAATTCAAAGGCTGGTGTAGGTTTTATCAAACTGTTGGCGAGTTTGCGATTGATCATTTGATGCACTCCTCGGCATCCGGGCTTGCCCAATGGCTTGTTTCTCATTGCATGGGGATCCATCTCATTTTGTTTAGTTTGACTATGGCCTTGCTGTTGGATGACATCAACACCTCCCCGGCTTTTTCCTTTGCACTGGCATTTTTTGGCATGCTCGGTCTGCGTAAGTGCCGGCGCCCGCGCCACGGGTGCTGTCGGGCAGCAGCCTATTATGTTTGGGGTGCAGGTGGTGATTGATGGGCGGCGAGACACTGCTGCCTGTACTGCGAAGCTCTTTGAGACATTACGATGCTGTTGGAACTATATAGAATGATGAATCGTCGCAATGTCGCAACAATACTTGGCTCAAAATGATATCGCTGAATACTGAAGGGAATTGCCTGAGTCATCATGATGTTTGTGCTGCGTTGCCCAAGATGACAGACACTTTTGTGGTGTCTTTCTCTGCGGTGACTCACATGTCGAGGTGATTGTGTGTCAGCAAGCCATGCTGTTTTGTTTGGTGCAGATAGGCGATTTCGCCGCCGGCTCAGACGGCCGACATTACAGTGTGTGCCCTGTTTGTTCCCGCTTGGCTTCCAACGTTTTCTCTTGGCTTCCAATGGTCCCCCATGTTTCCCATAATTTCCGCCCATCGTTTACAATGTGTTCCTCATTTGGCATATTTCCCATTGTGTTCCCCATTTGGCATATTTCCCATATGTTTCCCTGATGTTGTCCCCATGGCTTCACATGCTCCCCCTTGTTTTTGCATATTTTTCCACAATGTATGTCCCCATAGTTTCCAATGTTTTCTTCCCCATGGCTTCCAAATGCTCCCCCCCCAAGTTTTCGCGTATGTTCCGATTGTTTTTTTCCCATGCTTTTCAATGTTCCTTTTTTTTGTCTTCTTTTTTTGTTTCCTATATTTTCCCAACGTTTGTCGCTATGTTTTCTTCAGGGCTTCCAATGTTCCCCTTTTTTTCTCCTTCTTCTTCTTTTTTTCTCCTGTTTCCCAAGTTTTTCTCTTTGTTCCGGAATGTTATTCTGATAATGCTGGCAATGCTGGTGATTTTGCGCTGGCCGAGGATGCAAAACCGAATCGGACACCTGAAGGTTCTTACGCAAGCGTATGCTGCGGCCCTCGTTCTACGAAAAGGAGATGTGTTGGAATCGGCAGGCCAGGAGTTTCCAGTGTCCAATCCTTTTCAAGCAACACCAAAAAGGGTACCCCTGCTTTCGCTCGTCCAAGGAAAATCGCCAATAAGCCGGGCATCTTCGGAGGCCCTGGCCGCCCATCCGGAAACATTTTGAGGGTCTGCATTTTTTGAAAATCCAGCAGTTGTGGTCTTCTGGCTCCCTCTCGTACTCCAACTTGCAGCTGCGAACAGGGTGCGTAAATGAGATCGATCATACAGATGTTTGAACTCAGCAACTCACATAGCTAAAGTGACATGGCACTGACGTTTTTCTTCGTGTGCAGATGGGTTTTGCATCCTCTCCGGGCCCGGACTGTTGCCCAGGGTCAAGCTTGTAGTTCTCTTCCACTTGCTCGATGAAATGCCCGAAGACGCTCGGAGGAGTACGTATATGGGCACCAAAGCCACATGGGGAGTGGCAAATACTGTGGAGAACACTTCTGAAAAGGGAAACCTGCGCACATACGTCTCTCAGCTGAAGGTGTCTGGGCGTTTAGCCAGCCGTCGCCAGGCGAAGTTCAGGTGAAGCTTATCAGCTGGGGGGCCCTGGTCACTTTAGCCATCGGGGGGACTTGGGGTGGATCAAAGGCGCTGGGGACCCTCAACGCAGCAGATACTGCTTCACCCCTGTTCATTTTCTCTCAGTCTATTTTGCTCAAAGACATCCAGACGCGACTTTGTGTCCGATCCTTCCCCACTGCGTTTGAGACAGCGATCCAAGTCAGAGCAACCGGTCTGAAAGCTGTCCTAAAGCCTCCGCACCGGTGGCTAGGAGAAGAGCTGACTTCGCGAGGTCGACCTTAAACAAACTCGCTGATGGTTGTCTTGCGTTCTTCACTTTGGTCAAGCATCCGATGGTGAATCCTCTTCGGACTTTGGTGGGGTCGACATACAACAAACAGCCGTGTGATGCGGTCACAGGAAAAAATAGCGGCGCTCTGGACGTCTAAGGACGTTACATGACCAACTGTGGTTGCTTGCCTTTTTGAAGCTTCCTCGTAGCAGTGGCAGCACTACAACATCACCATACTGAACATAGCAACTCACACTGTGCGTATGTTCTCCATTTGCTTGGAGGGAGGGAGGGAGGGAGGGAGGGAGGGAGGGAGTGGAGGGAGGGACGGGAAGGAGGGAGGGAGGGGAGGGAGGGGGGGGGAGGGAGGGAGGGGGAGGGAGGAGGGAGGGAGGGAGGGAGGGAGGAGGGACGGAGGGAGGGGTAGGGAGGAGAGGGTGGGAGGGGAGGGAGGGAGGGGGGGGAGAAGGCAGGCAGGCCTGATCATTCTTATTCCCCAGTGCTCGGGATTTTCAGCTTTTTCAGAGCGAACATGTTCATCGGAGAAACACAGATCAAATAGTTGCCTTACTACGGAAGTTCCTTCTAAACCTCCTTTGATTAGTATGCTGACTTTTTTGCTGGGCTGCTCTGGGTGTTTTGGCATCCTTGTATCTGCTGCTGGAGCATTTCTTGTGACTGGAAGCCCTCTCCACACGAGTCCTGCAAGGCGAGCTTCCTGAGACTTTGCGGACAGCCCGGGGCCGAAGCGAATGCTCTTACCAGCCGTTAAAAAAAAAAAAAACGGTATGTGTGAGAATAGCGGTACCCCAAATTGATTGGTTTCCATTGGTGAAACCAACCAAAACAGGGAACCCTCAAAACACACACCACCAGATGGAACGAGCTTCTGTGGATTCCTTGCCATGTTCCAATGAAGGGAGGCCCGTCAAGTTACTTGAAGAGTCTGGAAAATGGGATATCAACCTACTTGAATTGCATTTGCCCAGCAAGTGCGCCAAGATTGGGGAAGGAATGGGTTGTGGGGTACATCTTATGCCAGGGGCGAATTTTGGTCAAGTCAATGTTCTCCAAGATGATCCTTGGCAGGCTTTCGGAGCAAGGACTTTCTGGGCTTTGTGGGCTTATCCGATGCATCCCTCTATGGGACTCTCAAAGATCCATGAGGCTCTTGAGATGGATGGACATCGGGTACCTGCATCTGGCAAGATTGATCTCCAAAGCTTTGCGGATCCAGAACCTATAAATCGGCAAGGGTCATGGAGTTAGGCAAGATGTGAGAATTTGGTCCCTTCTTCCTACAACAAGAAAGCATCTTTTTATACTCGGCACCTAGTTCCCCTAACCAAACAGATCCACTGCGGCTCACCACCCGTAGTTGAACTAGGACAACCTACCCACCTCACCTTTACTTGACCCATAACGTGATCCAATCAGCATGTCCCAAGTTGAAATGTCTAATTTTCCTGCTTAACACCTGCAGTTGTTTTTCGGTCCAAGACAGGAACTTACATCAGTGGGATCATGCAGATCTTGTTCACCCATCAGTGGATCATTCCTTTTCCCTTGCTGCTCCTTAGTGCAGACCCCTCAAGAACGCACAAAGAAGCAGAAATGCGAAGACCACATGCTTGCACAAACATACGAGCTTGTCGGGTTCCCCAAAACTGGGTGGTTTCCCTTTGGTGGTTTCCCTTTCACACCGAAAAGGGTACCTTCAAAAATGCGGCCGGCTGCCCCCCCCCCCCTCCCCCGCGCCAAGGCGCAGCCTGCCCCGAGCTTTTCGGAGGCGCCGCTGAATCCGGTGGGAAGCCCCGGACAACGTGGCAAGACAATCCGATGTAGCCGGGGGTTTGGCTGGGTTGTCTTAGTGGTTTTGCTTGTGGTGTCTTGCTACGGATTATGAATTACAGATTGGGTTCCCCCCCCCCCCCGTTTTGAACAACTCAGCAATCAAGAAGAGCATACAGTGCTGCCTGCTTGCCCCAAATAACCTTCCAGCGCGGCGCTATGGGGCAATGGCTGTGGCGGGCCTTTCAATTCTTTACGTTTGCTTCGGGATGGTCCGCGGCCGGAGCTTCGGATCGTTCGAGGCAGAGCTGCCGGAGTACTTGCGGCCGCGCAGCCGCAGCGTGCGGAAGTGGGGCCCCAAAGGATTCCTATTTTGAGACTCCTATTCTTGGGACTGTATAGTGGAAACCACAGTTTGATTAAAGGGGCGTTATCTATTTCGAGACAGAAGGGTCTTAAAGGAAACCAGCTGGAAGCTGGATCGGTCCAGATTGCACCCGGAAAGCATAGGACTCCCGCTGAAATCCCGTCGTGGGCAATCTCGTGTGATCCAAATGCGGCAAGGTTGCACTTGCAAAAGGCGCCCTTCTTCCTCATTTTGCAAGTAGCTTGCCAGCGCAAGTCTGTTTCACATTCCTTGTTTTTTTCTCCCATCGAGTTGACAACACTACTTCGATCGACTGCGCAAGCCAAGGCGGGCTTCCCGGAGCACGCGGCGGCGGAAGCGCAAGAGCAGGCAGGGGGTATCAAAGGAACTAAGTGGGTTTGTTTGACTGGTCGGTTGAGTCTGTGCGCATCTCCGAGTCCAGTTTGTCGTTTTTTTCCATGTTTTTCCTCTTTGTGGGGGAAGCTGGCAGGGCTTGCATGAGGTTCAAGGCCTGACCCAGGAGTTTGTTTCGCGCGGTGAGATCAGAAAACAAATGCAACAGGCCGAGCCAGGCACCGAGCCAAGGCAGAAGAACTGCTCTGATAGGGTGTAGCTCAAGACCCTGGGGACCGCAGATTTGTGTGATGTTGTTTTTTCTACACAGTGTGTGGCAGCCACAGCCAATACTCAAACAAAAGAAAGCAGTGGAGTAGAAGTAGAAGCAGATACTCCTTTGCGCACGCATGACCGTAATATGATGTGCCCGTTCAGATTCAACAGTCGAACTAGGTTGCTGACGTGGAGAGTGTGCAGCGAAGAACAGGATTGCTTTCAAGGTATTGGGTTGTGTTCAAGGCACATCAGACGCACCCAAATCGGTATCCAGCATTCCTAACAACAGGCCTTCCGTCGGAAGACACATTTGCGGATTTCAGGAGCGTGAAGCGCTGGCTGGATAGGCGAGCGACGGGTGGGGGCTTCGTGAAGAGCATGGCGAATGGAGGGCTGAAGTCTGGCTCTTGCCCCAAAAATCAACAGCAAGAACCCAATTTCGGGGCCACATGGCACTCCCTTGCGGGTCAGCCCTAAATGCTGCACAAAAGGAAGCAAAGGTATCCGCCAAAGGCATTCCCACCACTTCTGATCAGGTGGCCTTGTCGTTGAATCAAAATGCGGGTTCCGAAAATGTTTGCACTCTTTCATCGAACTAGTCGCTGAGAACATCAACTACATCATGAACTTAACCTGGTTGAAGCTCTGCAGAGCAAAACTCAAAACCTAGTAGTGAGCTGTTCAAGCCGTTTATATAACCTTTTTGTGAAGCTTGGGGTGGAAGGGTTCTGAATCCTGCCACGCCGCAATGGTGCGGCCGCAATGGGCCAAGCAATGATATCTGGGCCTTCTCTTCGAGCTGCAAATGGAGAGATCTTTAAAAAAATAGTTTCCTTTTGGTGTCCCTTTGAACAGGCAATCAAACGTCAACACAAACCACAACACAACAAAAACAACAACACTGACACGCAGAAACACAGAAACACGAAGAACCAAAACAGAAACACAGAAACACAGAAACACCAACACAACCCAACACAAACACACACACACACAAAACACGAGAACTACACAACCCACACACACAGAGAAACACACCAACACACAAACACACACACACACAAACACACAAACACAAACACAGACACAAACACACACACACACACACACACAAACACACAAGCACAGACACACAACCACAAACACAAGCACACACACAAACACACGCAGAATCACAAACACAAGCACAAACACAAACACACACACACACAGACACACACACACATACACATACACACATATATACACACATATATACACACAAACACACACACACACACACACACACAC
>CAUJNA010000225.1:1381750-1429250 GCA_963377175.1 Effrenium voratum | reverse complement strand
TGTTTGTTGTTTGTTGTTTGTTGTTCGTTGTTCGGTGTTCGGTGTTCGGTGTTCGTTGTTCGTTGTTCGTTGTTGTTTGTTGGTGTTGGTGCTTGTTGGTGTTGGTGTTTGTTGGTGTTGGTGTTGGTGTGGCTGTCGTTGTTGTTGTTGTTCTTGTTGCTGCTGTTGGTGTTTTTCGTTGTTTGCCGTGGTTGTTTGTTTGTTTGTTTGTTTGTTTGGTTGTTTGGTTGGTTGGTCGGTTGTTATTTGTTTGGTTGGTTGGTTGGTTGGTTGGTTGTTTGTGTGCAACCCTATGCATGTGTATGCTCCGCCTGCCGCAGACTTCAAGATCACTGACAGCAGTGTGAAAAGGTAGTCAACGGTTTGCTGCTTGCCTAGGTTTCCCCCATAGGTGGCCTAGGCTTGATAACACAGGTTATCAGCCGTAAAGGCTTGTACAAAGATCGCCATGGCATCCGGAGACACGCTTGCTATCTACAATATATCTGGACACGTTGGTGATGGTGGTGACGGTGCAGTTGCATCTACAGGTCCCGTGGACCCACGCGATCCTCGAAACATGTTTGGATTCGCGACCACTACCAGGCCACCCAGAATATTATGCATGTGCACACTGACACGGGCGAAGTTGTTCGGGAAGAAGCCAACACGTTGCATCGCGTTGCGATGGACGCTGCAAGAGCGGAATATAGCGCTCATCTGGCAGAGACCGTGCATCGACTGGACGAGGAGAACAATCGCAGGACTCTTCAGTTCCATGAACAATTTGCTGAGTCCAGTGCCCAGGTTAATCAGATGCGGGGAGCAATTTCTGCCGAGGTAAATGAAGCTGTGTCGCAAAGAACGGCCCAGCACAGCGCATTTGCACAAAGCTTACATGCAGAGGCAGTTGTGGCAGAGAATTTGGAGAAGGCGATCAGCGAGCAAAGAGACAGGATTCTGGCGGAGAATCATTCCATGCAGGACACGATCAACGGGTTGAACGATTCCGTTGAGCGTCTGAAGAGCGAGCTCGAGAAAGCACAGAAAGAGATGGTGCGTAGAGATCCTCAACCTACATCCAGCTTCCAGAACGTCAGCTCGGAGTCATTTTTGGACAGAGGAGGCAGTATCTTTGATGATCCGCGTCCTTTCCCAACGCAAAATGCTCAGACTTCCGGACCTATGCCCCAGATTATTCCACAGCAGAGTTGGTCAGACCCTATTTCTGGCGCAATGCAGTTTGATATTAAGCAGGATGCGAGACGGCTTTCGGAGCAAGAGCGCAGCCGTGATCAGCAAAGCCAGCCGACAAATCAGCCGAATGTTGCACGGTTGATTGGTCCCGAGACCACTGAGGCGGAGTCCCGCGCGGCCCTCCTCGGCTTTGTCCGGAGCCAGCATGATCGGCCCAAAGCAAAGGAAGCTGATACGTTGAGGCTGAGTGAGTTTCCATCTCCTGAGACCTATAGAGCCTGGAAAACGGCCACTCGCGAAGAGATTCGAGCTGCATCTGATCGGCCTGATGCTGCATTTTCCTGGGTGAACAAGGTGTACGTCAACCGGGAGGGGGACAAGAAGAATCTCATGTTAGAGCTTGTGGAGAGCCAGAGCAGTTTGAACGTTGGATACAAAGCTTCTTGCAGCCTTGTCGCGGATTGCTGG
This sequence comes from Effrenium voratum, assembly GCA_963377175.1. NCBI lineage: Eukaryota > Dinophyceae > Suessiales > Symbiodiniaceae > Effrenium > Effrenium voratum. The sequence continues at coordinate 1,427,606 of CAUJNA010000225.1, read as the reverse complement.
GGGCGACCTTTAGTCGGCAGATCCTCACCTACAAGGAGCAAGAAGCTGCTTTGAACAGAGTTGTCCGTGGACGTCAAGTTCTTCTCATGTTCGGGCAATATTTCAGAACAAATGAGGAGGCCGCAGTGTTGTATTCCCTTGAAGATTTGTTAAAGGCGGTGCTTCATGGCAATGATTTGATGACTTTCATTCAAAATTGGGATTCCGTCATTGCTGGCATGAAGATCGTTCCGGAGCAGCGCGTCTGGAAGGACATATTCTTGCGACAGATTCGTGGATGTCACAAGATCAAGTATGACCTTGATACATACGAGCGTGCCAAAGATGGGTCGTATGACAAGAGCTACGAGTTTCTTGTGCAAGCCGTTCGTGATGTTTTGACTCGGGAACGATTGCAGTCAAATCGTGATCAGCTCCAACTGCAAATCCTGGGCGTGCAAGAGATCCTTCAGCAGTCAAGTATTGCTTCGATTTTCAGAAAGGCAAGTGCACTCGGGACAATTGCACGTATAAGCATGAGAAAGACCCAAGATCCCCGAGCCAGAGTCCGAAAGGAAAAGGTCGGGGGCGCTCTGATAGCAAGGGTAGAGACAGGGATCGGTCAGCACCGAGGAAGAGAGCGGAGCTGAAGAAGATCCCGCGCAGGTTTTTCAAAGGTGGTCAGGGAAATTGCACTCGCGGAGACAATTGTGTGTTTTCACATGAGACTCGGTCTGCTGCACCTGCAATGGACAAGCCGAGCCCGAAGAAAGGAGCCAGCAGAGGTAGGTCTCCCACTCCAAAGGGAAAAGGGAGAGAGCGATCCCAGAGCAAAAAGGGCGAAAATCCCTCAGCCACTGTGTGTCTGAGGGTGAAAGACACCAATGCATGCCTCGCAGCATGCCGCCCTAAGCAAGATTTCTGGGAGGTCGACTCTGTGAACGAGATGGTCATTCGACACCATGTGGCGCTTTACGATCCAAAGAATGCAAAAGACCTTCCTGTTTCGCTGGAATGTTTGTTGGATCAGCGCCAACATCAATGGCAAAGAACAAGTTTTTGGTGACTTCTGGGCGGATCCTGATGAAGGTTTGGAGCAATACTGGACAGGGCAAACGATTTTCATGTGCAGTACAGATGCTTCAGATACCAGCGAATGCATCAAATTCGCAAATGATGTCGAGATCGTCGAGATCGAGACCAGTGCCCCAAAGCCAAACAATCCCGAGGTGGTGTGGTATGATGGTCATGCACCTGGCTCAAACCCCAAGGATCTTATTGATGCTATTGACAAAGCTTTGATTCCGGAAGGAGTTATAGAGTTGATGCAGGCTAATTACAACGCGCCTTGTGGGTTCTTTTGCGATTACTATGATGACAATGACCCAATTTATTGCGCTTTGTGTTGTCCTGGTTGTTGGATTCATGAGGCGCGAGGGCTGCTGCTCCCTCGGCCAGGCTTCCCAGGTACCCGAAGGCCCCGCCGCTTCCCAGGTACCCGAAGGCCCCGCCCGCGCACTCGCAGCCACCGCCGCCGTCTCCTCGATGGCCTGCGCTGCGCCCCGCTCCACCTCCTGGGCGCGCTGCCCCGCCTCGTCCAGGAGGCGCTCGACGTCGTCGGGTCGGCCTATGATCTGCGGAGGCAGCTGCGGCTGCGGGCCCAGGCGGGGCATCACGTTCAAGCGCACGTACTCGGCAGCGTCCTGGGGGAGCTGCGAGCGGAACACCTGCACGGCTGCAAGCCCTGCCAGCCAAGGCGCCGGCCTCGGGGTCTCCTGCCAGGTCTTCGACGATGATGAGAGGAATCTAGATGAAGCGCCGGAGCAGATTGCTGCGCCAGCACTAGCAGGGCTTCGTCAGTGGATCGTCGACACAGGTAGCGAACAAGACCTGGTCGATACAGAGCGCGCAGTTACACTTCAAAAGAGAATCAATCCTGCATCGACTCCAATCAATCTTTCAACAGCAAATGGCTCAATTTGTGCAGACAGGATTGCGGACTTCTCCATTGACCAGTTGAACGAGGTCGTCGCTCCGTATGTTTTGCCGAGCACGCCAGCTGTTCTTTCTGTTGGTCAAAGATGCTTGGAGAAGGGGTACGATTTCGTATGGAGAAAGAACAGTGCTCCGTATTTTGTGCGACCTGGTATTGAAGCTCGATGGGCGAGTTCCGTATGTAGATGATCAGCGCAAGGTCATAGCTTCCGAATCTGCTATGCCTGTCGCGCTTGCAGCATCCGATCAGAAGATCGGGGCATCTTCAAGCGGGGGGCGACCTCCGCCGGATCCGCTTTGTTTCCATTGCGCCCTTCTTATGAAGCTGAACCGCCTGATCCGGAGTTTGATCCGGATTTGGAGGACAACCCTAACATTGTTGAAGCTCTAAAGCAAATGCCCAAGCGTTCAAAAGATGACGATGCGTGAGGCCAAAAGTGAAGAACACCTTTTCACTCACAGGCGGAAAGAATCCGTTTTGCGAAACATGTGTACGAGCAAAGATGCAAGCGCCTCAAGCTTGTCGGACATGGATCTTCCTCAGTGGATGCAAAGGCATTTGGAGATCATGTAACTGCTGACCATGTTATCTCAAATGACGAGACGTATGGGTTCAAAGGTGAGTGGAATGCTTTGGTGGTGCGACGTTTTCACGCAGTTCCGGTATTTTTTTCCCTTCAGCAAGGCAAGATGCTGACAGTTGCGTTCGTGCGTTTCAGCATTTCACAAAGCCAGACGACCGTGTTGGGGTTTTCTATTCTGACAACTCTGGTGAGATTGCAGCTGCGGTGAAGAGTGTGGGTTGGAGACATGTTCTAAGCCAACCATATGTCAGTCAATCTTCTCATGTGACCGAGCGCAAGATCCGTACAATCCTGGAGGGAGCAAGGGCAAATTTGTTCCAAAGCGGTTTGCCGGTTGAGCTTTAGCCTTTGGCAGCTCAACATCACGCATTTGCTCTCAATGTTACAATTCCAGATGACAAGGACAAGTCGCCGTGGGCTTTGCGTTTCGGGGATGAGTTTCCTGATGCAAAGATTCCACTTGGTGCGAAGTTGTCGTATTGGATCAATCGTCAGCGTCGATTCGAGGCAGTCCAAGTTTCTGCCTACTTCGGATGTTGGCATTTTTGTTGGCTATCAGGTGCGACCTGGCTTTACCTAATGTTGACCCCGTATTACTCCGTGCCCCCCCCTCCCCCCCCCTGAAGATCAGAAGGTTTTGGGGGGGCAAAATTCTGGAAGGTTTTTTGTCACCCCCGTAAACAATCTGGAATTAAGCTTCCATTTGATTTAGTATTGCTGGAGCTTCCTTTTTGAGATCTGGAATTGAGTTTCCATTTGATTTAAAACTCAATTCCAGTGAGAAGGCCTGGTTGTCTTTTTTGGGGGGTGGGGCCGATGGACCGCGCTAACTAGGGGGGGTTATTAATTGGGGGTGTAAGGGGCCAATGCGGGGTACCCTTTGAAACCTTCTAAGCTTGATTTTTTTAGTAAAGGATTTAACATGAAATCAACCATCTCAGAACTCTTTTTGTTTTGTGGTTTGGGCAGGCCCAAAAGCATCCACCAAGCTTCAAGATGAGAGTAGGAGGTGGACATGAGAGCCCGGAGCAAGGCAGCAGCATGAAGAGAAAGGTATCAAAAGAAAGCATGAGCCCATTTGAGCCAAATCACCTTTTCAGGATACCAGTCAAAAAACATGGCAAGCAGCATGAGTCCACAATTCAACATCAGCAGCATCAGCTAGCAGCAAAAAAGTTTACGTTGTAATGAGCTCAGGCAGCAGTGGAGAAAATGAGATAGCAGCAGCCATCTGGGGGAGGGACCGGTTTAATGGGAGGGTTTTTAAGGCCCTTTGTTTTTAAGGGGTTTTTCTGAGATATGAATTGTTTCGTATTGGGGGGGGGTCACCCGAACCGGTTTAATAGGGGAGGGTTTATTAATGCGGGGTCAACATTACACACATGAGATTTTTGTATTGCCGCTCAAGAATATGCCGGACAAACTGCGAACGGGTGACATCAATCCCCTCAGGGTCAAGCAGTATGAGTTTAGTCTGCTTGATGAGACGTTTGTTTTTCCCGCAAAGCAAGTCATCGCCGACGACCAGCCATGTTCTCCGGATGAGTTGGAATATGAGCCGGAGTCACATTTGCAGCCTGGCGAAGCAGCAGCGCCTGAGGAAGTTTTAATGGAAGATCCTCCTGCACCTGCCGAGGGACTTGCTGACCATGATCCTGATCACATGCCGGATGGGTCGGCAGTTCCGCCTACGTTTCGATGGGATGGTTTTCGTTTGGTGAAAGCCCGAAAGTCAAGTCGTCCACGTGGTATTCCATCAGAGATGTGGCAATTGGCATCTCCCAAAGAACGTGCTTGCGTAGCTGAGGGAGGCAAAGCCAGCTGCTGCAGACGTAGCTGCCACGGCCGTCTGTGTTCAGCCCAATCACGCTGTCAGGGGGGCACAGTCAAAAAGATCCCGTCGCCGGCAGCCGTTGCGTCAGCTATCCCTGAAGCGCTTGCCCCTGCGATGAAAAAGGAAAGACTGTTCATGAGCATCGAGCATGTCAAGGACAATCGTGAAGATTTGGTCAATGCTTTTTTGATGACTACAGCGGTTGCAAGGCTTATTCCGCGCTCGGAAGTTGCAAACACTTCTCAGGGCAAAGAAGGCTTTGGATGTCGAAGGGGAGAAGCTCAGAAGCAAGGGTACCTGGGACGAGTCGCGAGTAAAAGAATGCAAGACAGTTATTGCTGAAGCCAAGGCAAACGGGGAAAACGCCCACATAGCCCGTATCTCTGAGGCATGTTACCTCAAGGGAAGCGAGCTAGCTGTGGGCGACCCTAGCCGAAAGTACAAAGGCAGAACTGTTTTCGAAGGAAATCGATGTTTGCTGAACTTGGTTCTTCCCCCCCTGCGAGCATGGAAACAGGTAAAATTGTAGACCTGTACGGTTCTCAGCCTGGATTTGGTAAGCAGCAAGGGGATGCATCACTACATGGGTGAGACTTCCACGAGACCGTTGGCCCAGGAATGGATTGGCAAGCACAATGATCCATTGTCACCTTTGATTTTGGCATTGTGTGGTCATATTGACAGCGGTGGCTTGTGGGAGAACCATTTCGAGACTGGTCTTCGAAAGAACAAGTGGAGGCCATTTTTGAAAGGCGTTTGGCAAAGTGTGTTCTTCCATGCCGAGCTCAAGCTTTTGCTGGTTGTTTACGTTGATGACCTCAAGCTTGCTGGCCCAATTGCTAATTTGGCAAAAGGGTGGAAGAACATCGAGTCTGCAATCGAGATCGGCACGTCGGAGTCGCTCGGAAGATATTTCGGCTGCGAACATGTTGAGCAGAATCAGGTGACATTGACAAAAGACCATCACCCGTTTGCTCATGTGTTCGAAAAGCAGAGCGCAAGTCCTGCCGTCCCTCACAGAACAGAAGATTATTGGGAGCATTTGCTTGAGGAAAAGATTTGGGTTCGTCACCATCTTTATCCCAGAAAGAAGAGATATGCCCCCGAGAACTTTGAGGGACTGCTGGATCTCCGCGTGACCTGTGTTGCAAAGGGCAACACGTATGAGTATCTCGAGGACTCGTGGAAAGCACAAGCCGACGTCAAGGAGAAGAATTGGTGGACCGGCTGCGCAGTTTTCAGCTATGCCGACCAGGTGGGAGGACACGCAGCCGCGGCAGCAATGAGAAACAAAACTGCTGCGAAGAAACAATGAAAGAAGTCCAAGTTCAAGGAGCTTATTGGCCTGGATCATCCAAAGGACGGTTGCATGAAGAAACCCGTCAACATCGTCCATTACGACATGGCCGATTTCTTGGATTCATGCGTTGAGTCTTACTTGCAAAATTACTTGCAAAGACTTCTCGCGCAACCCTCAAGAATGTCTCGACGCCGTTTCATGAGATGAGAACTGCACTTCCGCGTGAAAGTGAGAAAGAACCAACTGGGAAGTTGCAACCCATTGCAAGTAGGGTTCTGATGAAGATTCTTTTTGCTGCAAGAATGGCGAGATATGATCTTCTTCGTGCAACTCAGCCACTTGCTTCGCGCGTTACAAAGTGGTCCAAAGATTGTGATGAGGGGTTACATCGTTTGGTTGCTTACATCAATTCGACCCTCAATCACAGAATGTCATGTTTGATTGGGGACAGCTTGCTGGATTGCCGACTGTCTGGGTTTTCGGAGACGCTGACTACGCAGGTGAGTTTGACTCAAGGTCAACCACAGGCTGTGTGGCGGTCATAGTCGGTCCCAACACGTATTACCCCATCAATGCGTTCTCGAAGAAGCAAACAAGTACTGCTATGTCGTCAACTGAAGCCGAAGATGTTGCTGCCAATCACTCTGTGCGAGCGCAAGGTTCACCCACGCTTTCACTCATGAGTGCGCTGTGGGAATTGCTTGATGCACCTGAGGAAAAGCAGCCAGCTGGTGGCAACGCCAAGCCGATTGCTTTTCCAGGCCGGGGCAACTCCGGTCAGGGGGGCAATCCTGTGTTGGTTAATGCCGACCCCGAGTTGGACGAGATTCGGTATGGTGGTTTCGAACAGCACGAAAGGACGATAGCACCTCTTCGGGGATTAAACGTTCATTTGAATGAGAAGTTCAAAGTTGCCTTTTGCGAAGACAATCAAGCAACAATTCACATCATTCAGACTGGAAATGCCGCACAGCTTCGTCATGCTGACAGAACCCAAAGAGCTTCTTCGGCATGGCTTCGAGAACAATTTTCGAAAGGTTTCTTCAATCTCGTCAACGTCAACACTGTTTATCAGGTTGCGGACATCTTGACGAAGCTGTTCACGAGCAAATCTTATTGGAGTACGATGGGCGCAGTTGGATGGAAACATTACGATCAAGCCAGCCCCCACTAGCGAAGCGCAAGCTTCTGCCGCTTCCACGCATGAAACATATGATCGTTTCTTGTGCGAATTTTGCTGTTCGGATGATTCCAAGCTCGGCGACAAATCAAGATTACCCGCACATGGATGCAAAGTGCTGAGAGTAACTGAACGTCAGAATGCGTTGGTTGCGGATACGTTGCAGTGGATATTTGACGAGGTGCAAAGTTTCAGGAAGAGTGTCAAGTCCAAAACACCGCCCTGCGTGATGGTTCATGCTTCACTTCCGTGTACGGGTGGATGCCCCTGGAACAACATCAATGGTCAGACTCAAGAAGGCCAAGCAAAGATCCAGGAGCACAAGGCGTTGTTTCGCAAACTGTTGAAGCGTTTGGACAAACTCATCACTATGCTTCGACAACTTGACATTGCGCTTGTGGTCAACATGGAACTTCCTAAGCTTTGCAGTTATTGGAAGAGTTATTTTGCGCATGATTTCCTCATGAAGTATGAGATGGTCAAGTACAATTGCAATGGATGTATGTTTGGCGTTATTGATGAGGATAGAAGTCATGGACTATTGCTTCTTCCTGTCAATCATTGGCCAAATTGCAACAATACAAGTGCACCAGGATCACCATCATGGACAGTCCAGGGGGGCGGCCCTCAAACGTGCTGAGCCTTACACGTATGAAATGACTGACCTGGTACATGAACGTTTTTCCGAGTTTGCTGATAGCATGAAGAAGTTTGTCACCGATAGCTCGGCTCAGAGAACAACAAAACGTGCACTCGTTGCTCTTAAGCTTCCCACACCGGTAGCCGCTATGGCTGCTTACAACCTCGGGGAGTATTCGGAGGGCAACCTGGAGTACTGGCTTCACATCAAACACTTTGTTCCAAGAGACGAGGCCTGAGTGCACAAGCTACGCTGCAAAGTTCTTGCGCTATGTGGGCGGTCGACTATGCGCCAGAAATCATGGACACGCTGTGTGCTGCCAATGACCAAGGCCTTGGCCGCATCACGCCCGGGGCAACATGTGGCGAAGATAGCGTGTACCTCGTCGTGAGTGACTCCAGCCTCGCTTTGATTAGCGGAGGCAAGAGGAACCGCAAAAGAGCGGACCTCGCTCAGGACATGAACTACAACCGCAGCTCTGGTTGTAGCCACTGCGAGGTGAAGATGTGTTGGGGCAAGGACCTCACGTCCCTTGCCTGGACCATCAAGAGCACGATGAAGGAGCTCAAAAGGCGGCCCGAGTTCAAGGACCATGCCTTCTACGTGACGGTGTACTGGTCCGGGAACGAGCTCGTTGGCGGCGGTGGGATCTGCGACGAGTGGCCCTTCAGATGCGGAGATGGCCACTGGCCCAAGCTGTTCAACAAGTGCGCCAAGGCGATCGATGTGCTTCAGGAGTGCCCGCGGAGCACGAAGCGAATGTCAAGCTCACGCTTCGATCGTGGGAGGACCTCCAGCGCCCCATCACAAGCTGGCAAAGGGGCGCGTGCTCAAGAAGGTTGAGGAGGTTGAGATCAAAGAAGAAATTGGTTTCAATGACGATGAAGCACTCCCACAAGGGGGTGCCGCTGAGGCCGCGCTTGGCGTCAAGGCCGCTCCGGCGACACCCAAGTACACTGCGAAAGCATCGCCTAAGGTACTGGCGAAGCCAAGGCCAAAAGCGGTGGCGTCGGATGTGCGGGGGGCGACCCTGCCGGCAGTGAATTGCCAGGCAAGCCCGGCGGCATCGTGACCTTCCGCAGGCAGCAGCACGAGGCAAGGATCCTCCCCGGCACGATTCTGAAAGTGCCGACCGACGGACAGATGTTCTACATTGACCGGGATGCGGCGACATCAGCCGAAACCAGTACGCCCTTGCAAAGGCTATCTTCGGGAATCACCTCCCGGAGGATGCCCGCAAGGCCGGGCTGACGCTTTCGCTGATGAAGGATGCCCCCGGCAAGCTGTACCGCCGCACCAGCAAGGCCGCGGCGGACAGCATCGTGCGGACGGGAGTCGTCCCAGGAGGCGTTGGCGCAACGGAAAGCGTGCGCAGAGTCACTTCTCTATCCACCCCGTTGAGAGTTCCGCCTACAACGCCGGGGTTCGCGCCACCATGCCCATCGAGCTGGTGGTCGACTTCAAATACGCTGTTGAGCAGGGTGTTATCTTTTTCCTCTGAATCCGACGTCGTGCTGACCTCCGACATAGTTCGCAATTATGCCATCCTCTATTACACGGATGCGCCCACCGGCGAGGTCCTTTGGAGGAATGCCCTTCGCTTGGAGGCATTGGAAAATCAGACGAGTGTCGAATCGCTTGCCGCAAGGCAAGCCGTCATTGTGACATCGGATGAGGCCTTTCAGACCGACAAGCAGTCGAACGAGGACACGGCCAGCTCAACTCGCCCGGGGCAACCCCAGGCCGATTCGTCGGCCATCAGGTTCAAGACCTTCGCCATGCCCATAAGCTATACCGACTGTGTAGCCTGTGGAGAAGATATGATGCATTGAAATGCCAGCGTTTGCGGGCATGGCACAAAGGAGACGAGCGACATCCAGCTGTTCCGGGCGGCGAAGAGGAGGGCTCAGATGCTGGAAGAAGTATGCCATCGAGTGGGGAAGTCCGTCAACCAGCTCATGGTTGGCGACTTGACAGGGTATACTGACGTCGCCAAGCGTGGTGAGGCGAAGCAGATCGAGGCCTCGAAGAATTACGACCAGCGGGCGAGGAAGCTGGGGTACGAGAACGTCGTCGACCGCTTCGACAAGGACGCGACGTTCGCCCTCAGGATGGTGGAGCAGGGCCACAACCGAGAGAGCCTATTTCAAGTGTCGCTCTTTCGCTTCTGCGTGCTCCCCGAGTTCCCTCGCACCTATGGCCAACGGTTGTTCGAGTCGGGCCCGGGTACGGCAAGAAGGGCCATCACTACGTCCGTACGGTCTATGTGAGTGGCGGCGAAAGCGGCGACTACGACGCTGATCTTCATGCCTTTCCTTGGCTCTTTTCCTACAACGGCAAGATGCTGAGCCTGGCGCAGTTCGTTGCTCAGGTTAACATTCTCCCAGGAATGCGAAACCTCGTCACCTTCGGTGGGCAGTTTCCGACGCTCCGGGCAACCGGAGCCGAGAACCTCGAAGCCGAGATCCGCGAGATCTGTGCGAATGCAAAAGCCGAAGCTGGAGGGACTGGAGCGGTCGCAACTGGAGCGATCGTAGCTGGAGCAATTGGGAGTGGACCTCATGAAGTTCGCGGGGCTGGTCATCTGGCGGGAGGTGGTGAAGGCAAAGTACCCCACAAAGGAGCACTCTTGAGAGACGGTAACCATTTGCAGGCGCAACGGATGAGTGTCGTCCATTGTCAATGTGCCGTGGATGAGTGTCGAATCATAGCGGGTTGCAAAACCTGCCGAACATTTTCGTTGCTGTACCATCTCAAATGAGGGGGGGGTGGATTCAGGTTCCAACCACATGCATGTGTATGCTCCGCCTACCACAGACTTCAAGATCACCGACAGCAGTGTGAAAAGGTAGTCAACAGTTTGCTGCTTGCCTAGGTTTCCCCCATAGGTGGCCTAGGCTTATAACACAGTTTGTTTGTTTGCTGGTTTGTTTGTTTGTTGGGCTTGTGCTGTTTTGACTGTTTTTTGGTTTTTTGTTGGTTGGTCGGTCGGGGCTGGGGGGTGGCGCTCGCGCTGGCGCTGGCGCTGGTGCTGGTGCTGGTGATCGTGGTGGTGGTGGTGGTTGGCGTTGCTGTTGCTGTTGTTGTTGTCGTTGTCGTGGCTATTGTTGTTGTTCTGGCTGCTGCTGATGTTGTTGCCCCTGTTGCTGGCGCTGGCGCTGGTGCTGCTGCTGGCGCTGGTGCTGGTGCTGCTGCTGCTGCTGCTGCTGCTGCAGCTTTTGCTGCTGGTGTTGGTGGTGGTGGTGCGGTTGCCGTTGTCGTTGTCGTCGTTGTTGTTGTCGTCGCTGTTTTTGTTGTTTGTTTGTTTCTTTGATGGTTTGATTGTTTGATTGTTTGATTGCTTGATTGTTTGATTGTTTGTCTGTTTGTTTGTTGTTGTTGTTGTTGTGTTGTTGTTTGTTGTTGTTTGTTTGCTTGCTTGCTTGCTTGCTTGCTTGCTTGGTTGGTTGGTTGGTTGTTTGTTTGCTTGTTTGTTTGTTGTTATTGTTGTTATTGTCGTTATTGTCGTTATTGTCGTTATTGTCGTTGTTGTTGTTGTTGTGGTTGGTGTTGTTGTTGTTGTTTGGAAATTGATGTGTTTGTTTTTGTTGTTGCTGTTGCTGCTGCTGTTGTTGTTGTCGGTGCCGTCGTCGTCGTTGTTGTTGTGATTGTTGTTATTGTCGTTGCCGTTGTCGTTGTTGTTCCTGTTGTTGTTGTTGTTGTTGTTGTGGTTGTTGTTGTTGTTGTTGTTGTTGTTGTTGTTGTCGGTGTCGGTGTCGGTGTCGGTGTTGGTGTTGGTGTTGGTGTTGGTGTTGGTGTTGGTGTTGGTGTTGGTGTTGGTGTTGGTGTTGGTGTTGGTGTTGGTGTTGGTGTCGGTGTCGGTGTTGGTGTTGGTGTTGGTGTTGGTGTTGGTGTTGTTGGTGTTGTTGTTGTTGGTGTTGTTGTTGTGGTTGTGTTTGTTGTTGTTGTTGCTGCTGCTGTTGTTGTTGTTGTTGTTGCTGCTGCTGCTGCTGTTGTTGTTGTTGTTGTTGCTGTTGTTGTTGTTGGTGTTGTTGTTGGTGGTGTCGTCGTTGCCATTGCTGTTCTTCTTGTTGTTATTTCTGTTGTTTTTCCTGTTGTCCCTTTTGTTGTTCTTCTGTTGTTGTCGTTGTTGTTGATGTTGAGGTTTTTGTTGTTGCTGTTGGTGTGGCTGTTGCTGTTGTTTTCGTTGATCGTTGTTGATTGTTGGCTTTTAAGTGTTGGTGTATTTTGTTGATTCTTGTTGATTGTTGTTGTTTGTTTTGGTTGTTGCTGTTGATGTTGCTGGTGGTTTTCCTGTTGGTGTTTGATGTATGTTGTTTGCTGTTTGTTGTTTGTTGTGTTGTTCTTTGTTGTTGTTGTTGGTGTTGTTGTGTTTGTTGCTGTTGTCGTCGTTGTTGCTGTTGTTGATGTTAACGTCGCGCTGTTGTTGTTGTTGTTGTTGTTGTTGTTGTTGTTGTTGTCGTTGTCGTTGTCGTTGTCGTTGTTGTTGTTGTTGTTGTTGTTGTTGTTGTTGTTGTTGTTGTTGTTGTTGTTGTTGTTCTTGTCGTTCTTGTTGCTCTTGTCATTGTTCTTGTTCTTGTTGTTGTTGATGTTGTTTTCTGTTGTTGTTGCTGGTGGTGCTTGTGGCGGCGGCGGCGGTGGGGGAGGTGGTGGTTGCGGGCGGCAGCGCTGTTTGTGTTGATGTTGTTGCTGTTGTTGTCGGTGGTGGTGCTTGTGGCGGCGGCGGCGGTGGGGGAGGTGGTGGTTGCGGCGGCAGCGTTGTTTGTGTTGATGCTGTTGCTGTTGTTGGTAGTGTTGGTGTTGTTGGTTTTGCTGGGGGTGATGTTGGTGTTTTTGGTGTCGGTGTTGGTATTTGTGTTGGTTTTCTTTTTGACAGCGGAGGCGCTGCGACAGCTGCGGTTGTGGTTGTTGTTTTGGCTGTTTCTATTTTGCTGCTGCTGCTGCCGGTGGCGGTGGCGCTGGCAGCGGCGGTCGCCTGTGCTTCGCGGCAGGCGCAGCACTTTCGCAAGACTGTAGGTAGATGTAGATAGACAGATGGATATAGGTAGATGGGTAGATGGACAGGCAGACACATAGGGAGGATGGAAAAGATGGGAAGATAGAAAGAAAGCTAGACAGATAAAAGGGGTAGATAGGTGGGTGGATAGAGAGAGATAGACCGGCAATAAATACGAAAATGAATAGGTTGGTAGGGAGGTCGGTTTGACAGCTTGGATAGACAAGACAGAGCTTAGGACGATTCGGTAGGTTAGATAAAGATAGAGGGGTAGATAGAATGGTATTTATTCTTTTCTCTCGTTCGTGCTTCTCTCTTTCCCGTTTTCTACGTTTCTTTCTTCCCCTTGTTCTTCCTCTTACCTCATTTTGTTTTCTGCCGATTTTTCCTTTTATCCATCCATCCATTAATCTAACCAATGTGTCAAACTTCTAGCTACCCCTATCTGCCCACCCAGCAATCTGTTTACCTACCCGTATCCACCTATCTAGCTACCTTTTCCATCGTATCTAACTTGTGTTTTTTTTTGTCTTCCTCTGGTTTTTTGTTTTGGCAAACAAGAGGCGGCAGCAACCTCCACACCACTTTGGGCGCACACCCCTGACCAGCGCCCGCAACAGCGCCCAAGCGGCGCCCTGGTTCTTGGCGTTGGGGCCCTCTTAGCGTCGTCGCTCTTGCCCCCGGCTTCTTGCTGTTCTGATTTTTTTGCACTTTGCTTCCTTGGCTTTTTTGCATTTACCTCCTGATTGTTGCGCCTTCGGCTTGACCGTGTTCTTCCGGCGCGCGTCTCTACTCCATCTTTGCGGTGTTCTGTGTCTACAAGGTGTAGGTCGTTTGCGCTGCTGTTCTGGCTTGTTGCCCCGGAGTTTGGCCCCCTTGTGTTTCTTGTTGCTTGGTTGAGGCTCTTGCCCACGGACGCGCGACTTGTTTCCGTTTTGTTGCTTCTTTCCTGCCAGCGCCTTGCTCCTGTGAGTGTGTGTGTTGCAACAAACACACGCAAACCAGAACAAAAGCAAAAGAGACACATAAACTCGCACATGGAAATACGTGCGCGAACACAAGCAGGCAGGAGCACAGAAACGCACACACACACACACATGCGCCCGTGCTCCCGTCGCACAAACACACTTCCGCACACTTTAGACGGCCAAGGGAGGGTGCCTGAGTTACACAGGGACGACCTGCCCAAAAAGCGGCGGTGATATGATCTCGGAGGCTGGGCTCACAAGTCTGCAAGAAAGTGTCCTTAAATTTGGCCGCCCGTTGCGCCGCTGTTGTTTGCTTTGTCCTATGCTAGAAAGAAGCCACGCTCACTCGCTCGGGGCATGTCCCTCGGTTCCCTGTATCTTCGGATGGTTGTGGGTGGGTGGGGGGCGGAGTGGGTGTGTGTAGGTGTGCGTGTGTGTGTGTGTGCGCGTGTGTGGATCTACAAAAGTGCGGAGTGTGGAGTGGAGTGTGGTGGCGTGGGGTGGCGCGGCGCGGCGCAGAGCGTAGTGGAGTAGAGTTTTGCGTCCAACCCCCCGCTCGCCAAACTTTCCTGGCCAGCTGTTTGTTAGGTGCTCCTAGACCGCCTGAAATGCCATCAAGCGCACGTTTAGGGAGATGGCGGCATTTTGCTCAGCACGGGGATCCAGACAAACCCCAACTGAAGCGCGCTTCTCTTTTTTTAATCAGTTCAATCTGCCTCCACGCGCTGCCCCCGCTCGCGCGCTCGAATCTTGCGCGCACGGCGTCTCCCCAGCAACCTTCTGCATGCCCGAACACTTAATGGAATTCGGTTGCTTGTGTTTGCAGGTGCACCAGCTGGACTGGCCCGCGGAATTCTGGGCAGAGGCATCCCGGATTAAAAAGAAAGAGGGCTTGTGTCTCCTTTTAGCGCAGTGTAAGTGCATCGCATGTCTGTTGAGTTACTGACATCAAGCAACAGGCAGGGTTCCAAACGTTGGGGCGCAGCTATGTGCAATGCCTTCTGTTCACAGCACAGGTGTCGCTCACATGAGCGGGGCTCCGCCACTTCAATGGCACGTCGTGGCAGGAGTTCGGATGTTGCGCTTGCCTTTACGGCCCCCAAACCTTGCCAGTGTTTCATCGCGAGGGAGCTCACAACCACACGTGCGTCGCGCGGTGATCTGGAGGTAGGGCGTGACCTTGGCTCAAAGAGGGGTACACCCGTGCACGCCGAGTAGGCTTCCAGATGCGCGTCCCGAAAGGAGGTATCGATTGTTGGTGAGCCTCATCTGGCTGTCCATTAAGGACACGCTTTTAATGTTTTTTAGGGCGGGGGCGGGAAAGTCTCTGTTCCCCGCAAAACATCGCGTGTTTTAAGACGTTGGTCCTGCGTACCTGGAGCTTGTTTTCCACAGCAAGGCTCGGGACCAGAACGCGAAGAGGCGCCAATTTTTCTTCTTGAGCAAATATTTCGGGTTTTGATTGTGTAGACAAACACACCATACTTGGGGTCACTGATTTCCATTCAGGGAGACTTGTCGGAGGGGGAACTGTTGCTTTTATTTTTGTTTAGGTTTTACTCTTAGCAGTCAGCAGCACAAATATGCATGTTGTGGACATATCTGATTTGTCGGGCAAAATAATGGAACAAATACGTTTCACATGTTGTTTTGATAGAAGCCAATAGGATCTTGAAACTGGCACACCAAGGCAAAGCCAAACTAGCAAGGCAGAAGCCGGGCCTAGCGCACGGCCTTCCCTATGTTTAGCCAGTCTTGGAAAGGCGACAACCAAACCCCCCAGCCGAGGGCGGGGTGGCCAGGACCACCTAGGGGCTGCCATCCGATTCCACCACTTGGCCATTTTATCTTTGTACAATTAGTTTCGTCATTGTTTGACTCCAAAACACAAACACTCCCCCTTTTCTATTCACTCAGCCCTTGCAAGCCGGTAACCCAGAACACTCAGTGCACTTTTGGTTTATTGACTCAGTTCTTGCAAGCCAATTTCAATCTCTCAAGAGCAGCCTTGAAATCATACATCCGGCGTTCAAACCGTCGTTTACCCCGTTACTCTGGGCGTTTCTGGACATGGCCCAAGATTGGCGCTTTTCGGCACTTGCGTTTGACATTCTGAAATGCGCGCAGTCTGAGAGTGGCGTTATTATTCCTTGGAGGAGAAGGATAGACACCAGAGACTCTCTGGGCTATATTTTTCTCCGTCTGCAGCCTCACCTTCTCCCTGACTGAAGACCAGCGACAAACGCACATCCAAGACATGACAGTCCAAGCACACACACATGCGTTTCCAGGAACGAATTGTTTCGCGCGCAGCTCAGGAACACCGCACCAAACTCCATGAGTTCCCAGATATCCAGTTTTTCCTGTTGCTGCACTTTTTCCCGGGCACAGGACAAATCCAAGTCCAATTGCGATAGCATGCGGTTGGCATCCACCTCATGGCGCGTGTCCCCCACACACCCCAATTGACAGCTTTCACCAGCGCACTCCGTAACCGTGTCTAGAAGCATCGTTTCTTGTTTTTCAAGGTTGGCGCACTTGACATTGTTTTCACATTTGCAAGGCTCGGTGTGGCAAAGAACTATTCCGTGTCTCGTGAACCCCAACGACCCACCCTCTGGAGTTGTAGTAGCCGTCTGGAATGTCAATGGCATCCTCCAGCGCATGGGATTTCAACTTGTAGTTTGCCATTGGAGGGCATCCACATCTACACAATCCCCCGAGAGAATACCGTTTCCAAGGGTCGCAGCGCGAGTAAAGAATCTCGTCGCCAGTGGTATGCTCAGCCGAGCTCCACACAACTCGAGTACGATATTCTCCAACAAAATACACACCCTCATCATGGACAAGCAGAGTCAATACCGGACCACACCCTGCTCCTTCGAAAGGAGCCGGGCGAATCCATGGCTTGGTGCAACACACGGTGTTCCTCGCCAAGGCTATACTTGACCATCAAAGCTTCAAACCTCATCAACATCTTTGCAGTGCTTGCGCGCCTAGATCCATCGCCATTCCTAACTACAGTTTCCCACAAGCTTTAAGCGCCCCTTTGTGTCCGATACATGCTGTCGCTTGCTGTATCCAAACAGTACTTGTCACAAGGCCAGCGCGACGGGCAAGCCGTGCAGTAGACCTGGCACAGGTGGCAGCACTGCTGCCGGAAACCAAGCAGCCAGATCGGAAGGTCATCAGGCCATTTGCGTGGGGATGCCCAGCAGGCATGTTCAGCTTCCATCTTTTGTAGAAACAGCTTGGGAAATCTTTTGCAGGTCCAGCTCAAACTCCTGTTGTCCCAGGTGTACTGTTTCTAGGTTAAATGTCTGCTGACCTGCACCTTACCCTGGCACATCTCTCAACGCAAAGTCAGCCGTTTTCTCCATCACAGGCGTTCCCAGCTCCAGCCAGCTCGCTGAATCCTTCTCCAGGGTGGCATCCTCCCACTGACCTGTTTTCATCTTGACTCTTTCCCAATTTCACGACGGCATCTCGCGCATGTTTGCTGGGAGTTTAATCAGCAAAACACCTACTGCGTGGGATCACACTGAAGCATGTGAACACAAACCAGTCAGCTTGAAGCCAAGCACAGTGCTTGCACGTGTTGGCAAGCCAATTCCTGCTCATCCACCAGGTTTCTGGCGCGCAAGCGCGGTGTAGCACAGCGCGCAAGCACTGCCATGGCCCTCCCCACTTGAAGCACAGTCAGGGAAAGGTCTTCAATCCTCACTGTGGGCAAAGGAGCGGAGTCTTGCATTGGCCAGTTCCAGCGGGATTGCGACCCCTGGATTGGCAAATGCTGACATTTGCAGTTACGGAACTTGGTGTTAAATTTCACGGCCGGTGTGCTTGCAGTTTGGTTGCAAAAATTGTCCTCTTCTTTATTGGCTGCCCCACTTCGACATCTAAGACCGTAGCGGCACTGGCCAAAGACTTCAGAGTGAACGCCTGTCATCTTTATCAGGCGCTTGATGCGTGGCAATTTCCATGCAGACGCTGGATGGATGCTCCAAGCCAAACTTCCTGCCGGCTGTGGGCAAGCAAACGGGCCAACTTAGCCGTAAAATGCATCAGCGCAACAGCATTTGAATGGCGAGCCCTGAAAACCATCGGGTCCATTTTCTTCTTGTTCAGTTGTCGCACGGGGGCGACAGCCACAACAACGATGGTTTCAGTGTGGGCACTGCGTCCAGTACTTTGTCCTGGTCCTTCTTCAGCAGCAAGATAAACCCAGCAAGAATGTCAAAGGGCTCTTCAGGTGTCAGACCATGGCCAAACACAGCCGTGCAAAGGCGAGGCGCCAAGAAGACTTCCAGTACCGACTTCTGAACCCGCCGCGTGGCAGAGATACTTGCAGGCGTTTGCGTCGGAAGTTCCTCTTTCTGGAAATCATCCTCTAAATCGGACTCCAGCAGTACCATTCCTGAATTGAAAGCATCCAGCAGGAGCTGGACTGGGTCTGACGCCATGGCAGTGACACAGAACCAGCTGGAAACCGCTTCAAAGAGGGTTAGCGCGCGCAAGCACGGGCGGTCAAGCTTAAGTTATAAGGAGAGCAAGCTTAACAAGTCATCAAGCAGCAAGCACTTCCAAGGCTAACTGCGCAAGGTCAATTGGCTCATGCGCACTGACTCGCCCATGTTGTTTTGCAAGTGCCGAGCACAAACAATCATTGATAGCAATCAACTTGTGTTGGCGCAATGTCGCTCAATGAAGCAGTACAGGCAAGTAACACAGCGTGTCCTGCGCAGGCAATGTGTGCATTGCGCAGCATTGGCCTGTGCAGCATTGGCCGAAAGCCCTGCAAAGACACAGCAGGTCAGGCTCCAGTGCCAGTGCCTCAGATTGAGGCTAAGCCTTGCCACAAAAGTTTCCAGCCTCCTGCAGATCAGGGGTTTGCTAAGTTGCCCACAGTCCGACACATGTCGAGCAAGTCACCATATTTGTTAAGCTTGTCCTGCTCCAGCATCCATGCCACGCCATGTCATTCATTTGGGGCAATCTCTTCAGTCGCATGTTCGCCAAGCTTTTGAAAAGCACGTGTAGCCAGTTGTATTGCAATGCTCCCACACAAGATCGGCCAGGCAGTTGCAAGCAGCTTGTGCGATTGCGGGCAAAACCCGAAGCAATAGCCCAGCTCAAGTGCCGTTTTGTGGAGCCATAATTGTTGGTGCTGACAGCCGTGGCCCTGCACCACTCAGCCTTCGGAACAAAGTGCTTTGAAATTGCCCGCCTGTGCCACATGTTTTGCCACCAAGCTTCATGCGACTCCAAGCGCATGCCCAACCACGCATCTCAGAATGTCCAACTTGTGTGGTCAATCAACACCCAAAGGTTGCAAACTGAAACACCATGAACAGTGTGACCCAACAAGGCATGATCTCACAAACAACAGCTTTCAACATGGCACTTAGACTTGGGCTGTTTTTGTATGCGTTTCACAAAATATGCAAACATGTCCAACAAACGTCGGCAGAGCCCATACCAAGAGAAACCACTGACACTCCAAATTTCAATAGCTCTGTCTCCATGTTGATTATACAAACAATGTCGGACTTCATTAAAGCTGTTGCGAGTGCACACATATTTCTCTTTTTACATACATGTGAGATCTCATCACTTCTGTTTGGTGAGGTCCAGAAATCTCTCGAATTTGATATCAAATGGAGAGAGATCCAGAAATCTGTTGATCATTTCAAGTTCTAGAGATCTCACTGTCATGCTGGCATATGTTGGACATGCTGAGCGCAGAAGGCGGGCAGCTTTGAATTACATAAGCGGAGGGTCACTAACTGAACCTAATGAGTTTTCGCAGATAGTTGATCAAATTCCTTCAGCATCAGAGAGCGGCTTTCCTTATCAAAGCAGCAGCCCAACACACCAACAATCAAGACACCTGTGTCTCCTTTGCTGCGCCCAAACCAATCACACGCATTGCGCAAACACACCATGCTGGAGTCCAGGAAATGAGCAGCGTCCAGCCAAAAGTTATGGCCAGAGGCTCGAGCGCATGTGAAGGTGAGAGAATCCCGCTTTATCAAACAAAATAGGGCTAGTCCATCTCCCACGCAGACCCGCAAGAAGGATCAGACAAGCGTCTTGCCAGCATCAATTTTCTTTATGGCTGGTCTATTCGCCCGCGAAGTGTGCAGCCCTGCGTGTGTGTGCGCTTGTTTCGACAGAGGCTCAGGTTTGGCCGTATGTTTTAGTCCGGTCAAAAGCGCAAGACGTGCTTCCGCGCACGGTCTTGCATTCTTACATTGGTCTTCGCTGCTCCTCTCACTTGGCTACCCCTGTACTATTTGGGTCAAACACATTTCCAAGCTCTATGCGTTGAGGGCTCGTCCATGGAGTGTGGCATGGTGCTCCCGGCCTTGCCGGGCTTCGGTTATACCCACAGGGCCACGGGCAAGCGAGCGAAGCTGGTCCTTCCGGCCCCCCAACGCAAAACTCTTGCGCTTCCGCGTGGGCGCTGGAGGAGCCTGGAGCCCACAAATCCCGCACAAGAGGCTCCCTGCTTACATCACCGTCCGAGAAAGGCAAGCGTCGTTGTGAAAGCAGAACACGTTCCATAGCAGCAGCTTCGGTTGCCAAAGGAAACGACGAAACTCTTCGTCCAGATTCATCCATGATAAACCGCAGGGCGCAGATGCCTTGCCTGAGAACCATATCATCACACATCTTCTCCATGATATGCGCTGCTAGGTAGTGCGCCAGTCAAGCCCGTAAATGTCCTTGGCAGAAGGGCAGGAACGGCGCGCGAACAACGTCTCAAAACGCGCGACGTGTTTTTGAAAAAAACGAAGTTTCCCGGCAGAAATACTCTCCCGCACCAAAGGCAGAAAAAGCATGTCCTTAACCATCCAGTCATCGACAGAAAGATAGACCGAGAAGAGTTTCATTGTGGTGTCGAGGGAGAAGTCCGTCAAGCATATGCAAAAGCCGAACGTCTGCAGCGAAAACCCCGATGGGCGCTCTACTTGCTATGCAGTTGGCAAGCTTAGGCGACTTGCTAAGCCACTGGCAAGTTGCATGTTAGTATGTCCGCTACGTCTGACTTTGCGGACTTACAACCTGGCTAAGTGCACTTGGCGAGTTAGAGGACTTAGCTAGCTACTTACAACTATTCAGCATCTACTTAGCTAAGTCCTCTAACTCGCCAAGTGGACTTAGCCAGGTTGAGTCCGCTAAGTCAGACGTAGCAGACATACTAACAAGTTAGGCAACTTTGCAAGTGGCTTATCAAATCGCCTCAGTTCGCCAAGTACGTAGCAAGTAGGCCACCCATCCAAGCATGCAAGGCCAAAGCTAAAGATCGTGAGAAGAAGTTGGCCGTCGCCTTCGCAGGAAGACGTGATCCGAAGGCTCCTTTGAACGCTTCACGCTGAAAGGTGCATTCTTGCTTGCGCTTTTGGCGCAGCGTCAGCGAATGTCGGCGTGGGTACCTGGCTGTCGAAAGGGAAAACTATGACTGCCTGGAGAACTCACGCGTACGCCTGTGTGCTTCCACTTGCTCGTGGATGTTCTTGTGAAAATTGCCGACGCCTTGGATGTCGGGACCTGGGCGACTGGGCGGCTGTTGTGGAGTTATAGCGCGCTTGGTCTGCGCCGGGCACGAGCAAGGCGCCGCGAGGAAAAGGTAATAAAGTTTTGTGTTTTCTTAAACTGAGCCGGGCCCTTTGTTCCACAAGCGCTCACGCAGGAAATGGTTGCGGGATGATGTTCGGCTTGTCAGCTCGCAAAGCGTTGAGCTCCATCTGTTCCTTTCGGGAAGTGCTGTCCCAAGCTCGGTGTTTGTACGTATGTATATATATATATATATGTATATATACATCCATAGCAAAGTGTTTGGGGCTCTCGGGTTCTCGGCCTCTCGGTTTCTTGGTCCTTTCGTGTTCTCGGGCTTCTTGGCAGAAATCTCGGATTTTCGGTTTCTCGGTTTCTCGGACTCAAATTCTTTGGTTCTTGGTATAACTCGGGCTCGCAGTTACCAGCGTAATTTGAGTTTTCGGTTCTTGGCGATGTCCCAGCTTCTCGGTTTCTCGGATTGTCGGGCGAATCTCGTTGTCTCGGCTAATCTCGGTTTCTCGGATTGAGATTCTCGGCCCTCGGGCTCTCAGGTTGACTTGGTTTCTTGGTTTAATCGTGCTTTCTTGGTGTCTCGGTTTCTTGTGTTCTTGAATTCTGGGCTTCTCGATTTCTAGGGTTCATATTCTCAGTTTCTCGGGTTTCTCGGGCGGTTTTTCGGCTAACCTCAGTTTCTCCATTTATCGGCTGTACGGTTTCTTGGCTTCTCGGATTCAGATTTTGTGTTTCTTGGCTCCTCGGTTTTTCAGCAGGGGCTGCAGCGCTGAGATAAACGAGCCGAGAAACCGAGAACCCGAGAACCCGAGAATCAAGAAGCCGCCCGAAAAGCCGAGAAGCCGAATATCCGAGCAGCCAAGACACCAAGACGCCGAGAGTCCAGGCACTCCTGCCTGCGACCGGTGGTCTGGGGTCTCTGCCCGTAGCGCCCGTTAGGCGTTGAAGTAAGGCGTCCCAACGGTTTTCACATGAGCCGCCAAAGACCGATAAGCCGAGGCCGAGAGAAAGAACCGCAAAAAAACATGTATACTCGGGTTTGGGTCGCAACGCGCAGAAAGAACATCGCCAAATCCAAGACTCCAGGTAATGCGGGGGTGCGGGGGACTTGAGAAGCCGAGAATCCAAATTAAACTCTGAGCTTGGGTCGGCGCTTAAGCGGGGAAACGCCTGGAACTAACCGCGTGAGGTCTGACAAGGGCGCGTTCATTCGGCGCCCTCAGCTCGACCCACTCAGCTTCTCATCCTTCCGTCGCAGAAGACACTTGAGCAAAACCCGGGGGCCAGCGGGTTGCGTGGCCCGAAGCGGTTGCGCCAGGGGCAGACAACAAACAATATAGTATAATGAATCCTTGTGGGCAACACGCAGGCGCGTTGAAGCATCGTAGCTGATGTCGCACAAACTTTTGGCGGCCGCCTTTTTGCCCGAGAATTGTGTCCTTTCAGGGGCTTGTTAGGGATTACCGTTTAGCGGGCAACAGTAGGCTTGCAACAAGAACCCTGGAACTTCAACAGGGTTCAGGAGCTTCAGGTGCTCAGGTTGCTTGTAGTTGTTTTTGGCAAGCGCCAGCCTTCTTCCACCAAGGGTCTTGCGTGCCTTTGTGCTCAAAGAGTTTTGGCCAGGCGCCCTTAGTGGTGTCAGCTGAACGGAAAGCCAAAGGGGGCAGTGTTGCTCGGCCCCTCTATTTAAAACTTAGAGGCGCGCACGGCGCAACCGCAACCAGCCTGAACTAAACGACACGCTTCAATGCTGTATTGAAAGCCCTTGCCTCTTCAATTGGAACATTCTGAGTTCAAAACAGCCTTGCGCAAAATTGCACGCGTTATATTTGCTCCTTGTTTGAGAGCAAAAGTGGGAACATGTTGCCACATTAGCCGGCCAGGCAGAATCGCCCCACATGCATACGTCTGCAAGCAGTCTGGCGGGCTGTAATTGCCAGGAAACAAAACTTGAGCGGCAGTGGCTGGCCAACGGGGTGAAGAATGTGAATACTTGCGCAGCCAGAAGACGATGCGCGTTCGGTTGAGAGCGTCATGGAGGCTGGCGTCTCCTGGAATGTCTCCGCGCTGCAGTCCTGAAGCTTCCCCGCCAAGGGAGACTGCTTTGTGGAAGTTTGACCACCAGGCCAACATGCAGGTCGCGTTACCAAAGGCTTGCGTGGAGAAAACATGCCACCTCAAGGATGTTGTTGCCTGGTTCTGGTTTTGTCCGTCAGAACTATTTGGGGGGTCCTTCGCACATTTTGCGGGAAACCGGAGACTTCTCCCCGGTTTATCACCAGAGACAGCAATGGCCCTCACCAGAGACAGCAATGGCCCATTGCTTTGAGCCATTCGAAGGCAGCAGACGTGGGCTCCTTCGCCGTGCCGGATGGCTTTTTGTTGCGGCTGGTGCCCTCACCACAGGCGTGACAGGTAGCGGGTGTGTTGGCTGAACAGCCGCAATGACCGCAGAAGACAGAGGAAAAACCTTTGGCAAATTTCTATGTTTGCGCCAGAAAGACCTTGATGCTCATTGCAGGTGTGCCTCGCGGCTTTGTAGCTGAGGATGTGACTAGTTTTCCTGCCAATGGAGCGCAAAGTTTGTACAGCTAGGCACGTTTAGCAAGAGAGGGGCACGTGGGGTTCCGATGTTAATTAACTTGCGAGTCGTTTGGGTTCGTCGATGTCAGTTGCACTTCCCCAGCTAGCCGGCTCCACTCATTCCTGATGCTTGCCGCAAGGGACGCTTTCCCAAGAATCACAGCTTCTGGAGGCAGGATGGGTGGCAGTGATGTCACACATAACTGACAGAGAGACCTGTTGAGAGTTTCTCACAATGATCGGTCTCTTCAGCATATTTTGCCAGCAAGCCACCAGCCACTTCCGATCGAGCCGTATTCACAAGCCCGCAACCCCAACATCGGTGCTTGCTAAATGAGGTGTCCCGCAACTTGGGTAAGTTCCTTGTGGTCTCCCTTTAAACAGTATCCAGCCGAGGCTCCTCGATGTTAGGACATTTGCAATGTGGCCAAGTTGAGGTTTAAGTAAGCCTGATAGCGCGGATTTGCGTCCTGCCCTTCAATACCGTTCAAACCGTGAGTCTCGCGTGTTCCCTCGAAGGGGGGCCGGGCCGTTTGGACAGCGATTAAAGGAAACAAAAGAGGCAACTGGACGTAGGCAGGCAACGTTGTTTCAACACCACCAAGTTGCTGGCTCGATACAGTACTATACTGCGCAAGCTGCTCAAACTTCAATGCCCTGCAAATGGATCGGCGTTGTTCATGTTCGTCAAAACGAGCATCAACAACATGGTTGCTGAAAGAGTGGGAACGTGTGCTTGGCGTTTGCTTCTTGGGGTCGCCTCTGGGCGTTTGCTTTCCGTCTAGTCCATGTAAGCTATGGACACTGTCTGCAAGGCAGCATTGCCATGACCGCTGCAGGAAGTTGCGTTTGTCAAAGGACTGGATCAAAGTGTTACCCTGACGCCGCTCGGTTGTTTAAAGTCTTTGCGCAAATCTTGCGGCCTCCCCACGCAATTGTGTTTGCCACATCATTTTGGCGGACAGCGCCCACGCATTCCGCTGCATGACATGATTTCACTTGCGACCCCTGCGAAGACACAATCAACGGACATCTTTTTTGCGGGGGCGCCCCGCTGGCCCTCCCCCGATTTTGGGTAATCCGGAAACCCGCACCAATTTTTGATTGCGTGGCACTCGGACTTCGGAGGCTTTGCCGATTGAGGGGCGGCTTGAGTCCTTGTCAGGTGGCAGGCGCACTTCCCCGCGCATTTTCAGCAGAACGCAGCCGCGGCAGCGAGGCAAAAGCAGAAGGGAGCACAAGGAAAGCCAAAGGCCACAGCAAGCTGGGCACCAAGTTAAAGCGGGGCAAAGAAGAGGCTCACGCAAACAGGTTTTGCTCGGTCCAGAAACCTGTTGAGTGGAGGTTAGTTTTTTCAGACTTGGCGAACTCCCGCCTACAGCACGGTGTATGCCAATCAGCCAAAGTACATTTTTTCACACATGGCTGCCACTACTTGCAGTGATCCTTGTCTTGGCCAAGTCAGCCCGGGCCTGCTGGAAATATGGTTTACCTATTGTTGCCGTTGCCTGGCATCACGGGGTTTCTTGTTTTTATTTCAATTTTGCGCGGAGCAAGCGCGAGTCGATCGATCTGTGTCAAGAGAAAAGGTTGCGCGAAGCTCCCGGGGTCAGGGCTTCCATTGTGCAAGCTGCGCAATGCAACCAGACGATTATTGCCAAACGCGGTGAACTCTTCGACGCGGCTTGGTGCAGGCTGCGAGCGTACTCCTTGAAGCCTGTGGTCCTGCTGCTGAGTGATTGCGCTGCTTCCTCAGCCAGAAGAAGCGCTTGACAGTACGACAGCAACCCACATGTGTGCAGCCGATGGGCCAGCTTTCTGAGCGTGTGCTTGAGGTGATGCTGAGAGCAAGTTAAAGCCAATGCCACAGCCTGCTGTCTTGCTAGGGCTTGTTGCGCATGGAAGCTGCACCCGCCAGAAAACAAGCTTTGACAAACTGCGTAAAAGAATCGGCCCACAATGGACGAGGTGGGAGCTGGATCATGAAACCTTTGGCAGATATCCCGACTGTTCAGCAACCCAAGGATGTGTGTCTTTTCTTGGATGCGGACAACGCTGCCTTGCGTCCACCACAGGCTTGGTCCGGGGCACATTGTTCTGTTTCATGATGACGCGACACAAATGCTGTGTGCGGCTGCAGTCTAAGCTTGATAAACAACGACTGAAGTCAGTCATTTGATGCGTAGACACAATGTTGTAGTGCTTGCACAGGCTTCTTCCAGGAGAAACAGGCTTCGGCAGAAGCAGTGAAATGCTTTCAGTGAACAATGACACATGTGCCAATGCTCCGCACTGATGAGTTCTCACTGCCGTGGCAGGAGCTTCTCCCCCACTTGTCTCATGCTATTTTCTGGCCGGATTTTTGGAAGGTGCCAAGGCCAGGACAGGTGTTGACGAGACAGCGGTGGCAGGGGGCGCACACTGATATTATTGGCTTTTCTGAACAGGGATCAGCCTTACGTCTTCGACATGTCTGTGTTCTCCGTTTTTTGGGTCTTCTTGCGTTGCATTGTTTGTGCCTTAGGCTAGAGCCTCAGACGCAACAAGGTACTGCGACCTATCACCTTCACTCTTTTTAAGTGAGACTGGCACACCCAACGTCCCCACACCCTGATACCAGCTGCTCGATAGTCTTCAACCACAGTCTTTGTCGCAACGTTGTCATTGCATGGGCTATGTAGGTTGGCGAGTCTTGGTCCGCTGCCACGCGCTGCCACGCGCTGCCACACGCTGCCACGCGCTGCTGCGCGCTGCCACGCTGCTGGCAGCAAGGCCGCCGAGTAGACGCTTCTCGTGTTGGTGACCGTTCTTTCTGTCGCGCCACGCCCAGCCTCCCACCCGCGCCCGCCCGCGCCTGGGGCAGTTTCTATGCGCGAGAAACATCCTGTTTTTATGTCGGCCATAAGAGTGCAGAATTTGGTGGAGCAGGTGAGTTCGCACTATCTAAGGGGTGCCTGGTAATAGCGTCGAGCCCTGAACAGTAAAATCGGACACGATGACACTGGGCTTACTTGTTCCCTTGCGACTCTTCAGAAGGCTTCCTTTCGCTTACTTTTTGCTACGTCGATTTCTGTTAAGACAAGTGACGCCGGCCGACTTTGCAGCGTCTTGCCCCGGCATGGGTGTCTCTTTTTCCCCAAACAGTTTACTGTGAGGGGTTCGGACGGTCATTTGTCTCCACGGATTCATTTGTCTTCCGTTGCCTCCCAGCATGGATGTTTGGCACGGCTTTCCGGGCGGACAGGTTGATTTGTCTCCCTTTGTCCCTTTGTTTGTTTTGCGTTGTCTTCCAGCCTGGATGCCTGGCACGGCTCTCTGCGTGGTTGTTGTCTCCCAGCCTGGGTGCCTGGCACGGCTCTGTGGGTGGACGGATTCATTTGGGTCTGTGTTTTTTTACCGTGTCAGTTCTTTAGTCTTCGTGGGAGGCGGGGCCTGGGCGAGCCATACCCCCGAATCATACCCCGAACCATACCCCCGAGCCATACCCCGAGTCATACCCCTTAAAAAACACAAAAAAGAACTTGCAATAACTGTGGCATTTGCATGTGATCCATGGATAGCTGGAAGCTATAGGGGGTTTAACTTCAAGTGAAGAAGGGGGTCTTGTCAAGAAACAGTGTTAGAGAGCACCGATGCCAGGGGGTAGGGACTCCGAGGTAATACTGGTTCCTGGATCTATTCTTGAGTCTGCGATGCTTGCATCATGGGTCCACTCACACACTCACTGGTTACTCGTGGGGGGCCATTTTGGCTCAAGTGTTCCTTGACACTCGGTCGGTCTCGGCTTGCTATTTTCAATGGAAAGTGCCAATGGATAGAGTTATAGAGCAATCCTGCGGATGTCCTGGTACTAGAGTTGTCTGTAGCATCCGTGGTGCTGTGGCGGGGGGGGTGCAGCTTGACGTAAGACGCTGGGACTTGCAGGGCGCTGTGGCGGGGGGTGCCGCTGCTGAGGTTGAAACTCGGAGCTTGCTTCCTGCAGTCTGTCCGACGCGGTGGAAACAGCTGTCTGTCCTGGGCCAACTGTCGCAGCGAAACACAAGCTGTCTTTGTGCTCCTGGGGTACTCTTGGTGTCTTTCCGGTCGAAAAAAATCTGTCCCCCAATTCATACCCCCGATTCATACCCTTCTGCTGCCATTTGCAGCCAAGAGCCTCTTGCGCTCTGGGCAGTACGAGCGAAGCTATGCCGCCCAAATCCTCAGAAGACACAAAACTCAAAGAGAAGCGCTGCAGAAGTTTGCCAGAAGGTGGGTTCGGAAGGCTTACTGCGATGTATCAAGCGCGACACGGTACACCACCTGTGAGAGGCCCACTAGCCTCTGCGCGTTTGAGGGTGTCACACTGTCTTGCCCTTACGCTGGTTCGTGACTGGTGCGGGTGGCGGGCCTGACTGGGCAGCGCTCCCCCTTAAGCAACGCTTGCTTGGGTCTGTGAGCGCGCGGGTCGCTTGAACTCCAAGTGGAGGTGGCAATGACGTTCGCCTCAGGCAGTGGCTCTGCGCCTTCCACCTAGCGCAGCAGCTTTCGCTAACCCACTCACGCAGAGGCAGCTGTCTAGTTCAGGCCACTCACAAGCGCCCCAGGCTGGCTTGTAGCAACTAAGCGGTCCAAATTCTCACGGCTATCCAGTTGTCAGCGCACGGGAGCTTTGCAGTGTCCAAAGCCACAAAGCAAGAGTTCAGAGGCGCGCGGGCCACACCCCGAATCATACCCCCGAGCCATACCCCGAACCATACCTGCGATTCATACCCCTTATACCAACCTCCCGGCACGGCCACGTCAAAAAACACATACCCATTTGTCTCGCTTTGTCTTCTGATACGCATATGCGATCCGGTCAAAATTGTGTTTTACAGAGGCCACCGTCGCAGTTACTTTGAGTCTTGCAAATACCAATCGATTGTCCGCTCCCCACTGGAGGGGCTAGGATGGCGCTTGGTTTGCTCTAGGCTCTTCGATGATCTTGGTTTCCAAGAGTTGGCCCGTGGGTTGCCGCGGTGGGCTTTGTGTGGCTTTCAAGGGTGTGATGTGGCAGTTCTTACTTAGTGCTTGAAGCCAGCCCGCACGCTTACGTTCATCTAACGTGGCCTTAAAGCGCAGTGGTCAGCTGTGACTGGTTCCCAGTTACCCCGCAATCCAAATTTGCTTGCGCGGGGAATAACGGCTGAGGCAAGAAGGCAGGGGCGCCTTGTATATACCGAGCGTACGGAAGAATTGGGTTGCGTATTTCCGTGCAAAAGCAAATGCTTTACTGAATCGATACGAAGAGTTGACACAACACGATAAAGGCACTTTCGATACGAAGGACACTGTGCAGCTAAGCGAGAAAGAAGCGCAATGCGCCGGAAAGCTTTTGCTAAGCTGAAGCCTGTAAATGCTGGAGATGCATCCGGTACTGATAGTACTAGCAGTAGTAGCAGCAGCAGCAGGCTCGCGCGCTAGCAACGTGTTGCAAAAAAGCCAGATTGAGCGCGCGCGAAGACTATTTTCCTACTTGGAACATGCATATATAACACAAGTGTGCAAGGCAGAGCCCCAGGGAATGGCGCCTCGCAGCCAGCTTCGGGAGCTTGATTTATGTGCTGCCCAGGCGCGCAGATAATGTAAATTCCATGTGAACACATTTTGTTGTCCAGGTGAACGCATGTGTGTTGCACATTTGTGTTGCACATGTTTCTCCACATGTGCACATGCATGTGTTCCATGTATACACATACGTGTGTCACAAATCAACGCAGAAGTTTGCTCTGGTTAAACATGTTTGTGTGATCGTTCCAAGTGAGCATATGTATGGGTTCCAGGTGAACACATGTGTGTGTTGAAGGCGAACAGAAGTTTTCTTTCCAGACAGACCCACATTTACGGTTCCAGTTGTGCGCATGTGTGTGTGTGCCAGGAACACATGTTTGTTATCAGATGAACACGTGTGTGTGTTCCGGGTGCGCGTATATGTGTGTTTGTGCTTGCGTTTATCAGGCACGTGTGTGTGTTCCAGGAGAACACATGTTTGTTTCAGATGAACGTTCCGGGTGCACATACATGTGTGTGTGCTCAGGTGTACACAAATGTGTAATCCTCCGGCACACAGAAGTGTGTTCGCATGGGCGCACTTCTGTGCTCTAATCAGACACGTGTCTGCTATCAGATGAACGCGTGTGTGTGTCTGCTCCGCGTGCACATGTACTTGTGTTCGATTTACACATATGTGTGTTCCACGTGTGCACATTTGTGTGTTCACGTGTACATACATGTGTGTTCCAATTGGACACGTGTTTGTTGAGGTGAGCACATGTTTGTTTTCAGATAAACGCAATGTGTGTGTTCACGTGCGCAGCACACATGTGTATGTTCCACGTGTGCACATGTGTGTGCTCACGTGTGCACATTTGCATCTCCCACGTGCACACATATGCGTGTTCACGTGTTTACACATGTGTGTTCCATTTGGACACGTGTTTCGGTCCAGGAGAACTCATGGTTGTTATCAGATGAGCACACGGGTGTGTGTTCCGGGTGCACACATATGTGAGTGTTCACGTGTGCACATATGTTTGTTCACTTGTGCACATATGTGTGTTCACGTGTGCGCATATGTGTGTTCACGTGTACACACATGTGTGTTCCACGTGTACGCGCATGTGTGTTCCAATTGGACACGTGTATGCGTTCCAGCTGAACACATGTTTGTTTTCAGATGAACACTCTTGTGTGTGTTCCGGGTGCGCATACATGTGTGTGTTCACGTGTACGCACATGTGTGTTGCACGTGTGCACATAAGTGTGCTCACGTGTACACACATGTGTGATGGTACGGGTCGCCGTCTCGGTATGTGTGGGTAGACAACAGTGGCCAGACCCACCATGTTGAGCAGGCCGACGGTGGCGAGCAGGGTGATCCACTCATGCCACTGCTTTTTTCCTGTGGATTGCACAAGCCGCTGCAAGCGCTCCAGCCGCAGTTCCAGCCAAACGAACGAGCAATGGCGTTCTTGGATGACTTGTGTGGCATGCCGGCCCGAGCGCGCGCGACCGTTTCTTGAGCAATTTCCCCGCGCTGGCGGGGAACACGCGCGCATTTCCTTGAACCACGCCAAGACAAGAGTGTGGAACGCGGGAGGTGCCGAGCTCCAAGGCCTTGACACGCTTGCCCCTGCCGCCGTCTGGAGCGGAAACGCCCAGGGGAGCAGGGCGTCGCCGTGCTAGGGGTTTTTGCGGGCTCGGATGCGTTCGTGCGGGCCCAGCTGGGCAGAGTCATATCAAACAACTTCGTTTCTTGCAAATCCTCCCGACCCTTCCTGATTTGCAAGTTGCTTGGTTGTTGTCGTTGTCGTTGTCGTTGTAGTTGAAGTCGTTGTCGTCGTTTTCGTCGTTGTCGTCGCTGTCGTCGTTGTCATTGTTGTCGTCGTTGTCGTCGTTGCGTCGTTGTCGTCGTTGTCGTCGTTGTCGTTGTTGTCGTTGTTGTCGTTGTTGTCGTTGTTGTCTTTGTTGTCTTTGTTGTCGTTGTTGTCGTTGTCGTTGCCGTTGCCGTTGTTGTTGTTGTTGTTGCTGCTGCTGCTGTTGTTGTTGTTGTTGTTGTTGTTGTTGTTGTTGTTGTTGTTGTTGTTGTTGCTGTTTGTTGTTTGTTGTTTGTTGTTTGTTGTTTGTTGTTTGTTGTTTGTTGTTTGTTGTTTGTTGTTTGTTGTTTGTTGTTTGTTGTTTGTTGTTTGTTGTTGTTGTTGTTGTTGTTGTTGTTGTTGTTGTTGTTGTTGTTGTTGTTGCTGTTGTAGTTGTCGTTGTCGTTGTTGTTGTTGTTGTTGTTGTTGTTGTTGTTGTTGTTGTTGTTGTTGTTGTTGTTGTTGTGGCCGTCGTCGTCGTGGTCGTGGTCGTGGTCGTGGTTGTTGTTGTTGTTGTTGTTGTTGTTGTTGTTGTTGTTGTTGTTGTTGTTGTTGTTGTTGTACTGTGCCTCGCCGAGGTCCACTGCTGCCTTCGCAGAGGGGCGTGACGTCGCCGTTTGCCAGTGCCTGGCATCCTTGCTTTTTGGGGTTGACGGGGGGGTTGGGTTGGCCAAGACTCGCGCGGCTTTCTGGGCATCGTGGGCAGATTGCTTGCCAGCTTTGCAGATGCGCGACCCTCACCTGGCGCAGGCGACTGTTGAGCAGTTGGAATCCAGCGCCGCCCCGTGCCGGGTTGCTGTTGCCTTGCAAACAGCCGTAGCCCACTTGAATGGCCAAAGGTTTGAGACCCCGTCTTGGCGTGCCATCCTTGGTGACAAGCAGGTGCCGCACAGGTCCTCGCCATGTTACCCACATCCCCCAGTGACCATGGAGCCGTCCCACTTCCGTGTGATCTTGTTGACACGGCTTCGGGAGATCGTCGGGCAGCATGCCAAGGGCAGGTGTGCTCACAGCCCGCGGCGGACCGCTCGAGCGTGCTGCAGCACTGCCGAAAAGCTGCGGCTACCGTCACCACCCACACTCTTGCACGTGACTTGAACGTTGGAAGCGCCCTGTCCGATGCCAGGCGGATTGAAGTCGTTGCCAACGGGCTGCCTGTTTTTGGGGGAGCCCAGCTTGCAGTTGACGCAACCCATGTGTCTGCCTTGACCTCGACTGTGTACACATATGTGTGTTCCACGTGTGCGCACATGTGTGTTCCAATTCGACACGTGTTTGTGTTCCGTGTGGGCAGATGCGTGCCCCACGTGAACACATTAGTATGTGCTAGGTGAACTTGATTGCATCTGACGACATACTTGCTCCCCAGACGTACACATGTTGTGTGTGTTCACCGGTGCACATCTGCGCATGCCGCGTGTACTGTTTCAGTCGTACACATATGTGTTTTCCACGTGTACGCACATGTGTGTCTGAACTGGACATGCGTGTCTGAACTGCCCATGTGACCGCGCGCTTGCGCAGCCGCAGCCACACTTGCGTTGACATGCGCGCGCTCGCCCGCTATCGCACGCGCTTGCCCAACCTCAGGTCTGGCGCGGTGCTGAAGCGCGAAGCGCGCCAGCAACACACGTGCAGCAACGCAACGCGTGCCAGGTTCACGACTGCATCATGTTTGATTCATCCGTGTTGAATCGTAGAAAGCCGCAAGCTGTTGGCATGTTTGTGCTTGCCCATCAGTCTTCAACTGTTTGGGTCTCTGCTGGTGTAACTCAGGGACCTCGCCAGTAAATGTTGGTTTTCTTTTTTGGTTTCCTTTTCAATCCACCAAACAGGGGGTATTTCTATAACAAGGTTGCGGCATTGTTCCCGACCTCCTGCCTCAGTGGCCGTTCCAGAGTTCATCGCCCCAATCTCCCGCGTTTCGCGAATGTCAGCGCAACCTGCTTTCCTGTCAGCCGCTTCAAAGCATCATTTTTCAGAGGGTTTCCTGCCTTTCCAGTAAAATCCTATGTGTTTCGCCAGTCCGTTTCCGAAGGCCTCGAACAAAGAATGCGGCCGTTGTCTTTTTTCCAAGCTTCGCAGCCGAGCTCCCAACATCAAATCGCATCATACCTCGGAATGATGAACCATACCGCACAAAACTCATAATGCTCCTCAAGCCTGATGACAAATCTGCCCCATAGTTGCAGCGCCACATGTAACTCATGATGTATGAGCGCAACAGAGGGCTCAAGTGCCTTGACTTCTCCCGATTGTGGAAGGACTTGGGAAAATGTTTCTTCAGCCAAGACCAATGCTTGTCCAGCCGCTTAGTGCTTCACCCCGTGCGAGTTGCGCTGTGGCACGTCGGCTGTTGCAGCCGCAGAGTCTGTTGGTCATACATCTTTCAGCAACTCAGTCCGGGGGCGCCCGCCTGGCAGAGATTGGGAATCAGGGGCCACATCACTCATGATTTTCAGAACAACGGGCAGAAGGCGCAGCGTGATCTTTGCGTGCACACCTGGCTCGACAGTGGCTTGCCTTGCCCGCCATCCTTCGCCTTCAAGTTCTGGGCGATGAAAAGCCCCACTTCGAAGCACCTGACCGACGTAGCGTCCACCTCCACGTCAGCGTTCAAACACAAAAAGCCCTGGCCTCGCGCAGCCTCAGCCTCAAGATGTTTCAGCTTGTCCATGACGAACTGAACCTGCTTGTCTTGGCAACCCAGTGCGCAGCAGTCACTGCGGGTGGGTTGCTCTTGGTGGTGTACATGGAGACGATGAGGAATATAGCTTCCCGACGGGGCCAAGCCACTTCCATCCACTGATATCATTAAAGTATGACAGCCCTTCCCAGCGCGCCAGAAGTAGACGTGCCCTCGCACCGATCCTGGTCGCGCGGTCCGTGTGCAATTGGCCGCGCCGCACTTCTCGCATCTTTCCACCTAGATCGCTCAGTAACCTGTTCACGACGGGCAAGGATCCGTCGGACGCACTATCGCCAAACTGACCTCCTCACTCACGCAACCACGTGCTTGCCCCATGAGCAGGCCTGCAAGGCAGCGGTGTCAGTTAGCCAGGCTGTACTGATCTTGGCGGGCGTCTCCGCCCGCAAGATTGGCCTCGAGCAATACCCCGGACACGTGGAAAACCCACGAGATCTTGCTCAAGGATGGAACCAAAAAGGTACCGAGGGCTCGGTGCAGCAGCGTCGCGAAGATCTCATAAGCAGCAGCGAGGGCAGCTGTGCGGCTTTCGTTCCCGGATTCAGTGACAAAGAGTTGGGCGCTTCATGCTTGTTCCGACAGCCTTTTTGCGAACCCTGTGGGGGGGGGGGGGAATAGTCAGAAGGCGACGTCTGCACGAAAACCGCTGCCAGCCAGTTGCTCTTGGAGCCGTGACCAACAAGGCGGGTGTCCGGCTGATGTTTTCCCAATGAACTCGTAGAGCGGTGTCTACAGCCGATCTATGTGCCAACGCTTCTGCAACATGCATGCCCAGCCTGCCTGTGAAGCGCTGCAGCGCTCATTCCGCCTGAGTGGCTGCCTGCTGGAGACGGCGGCTTGGAGCGCAGCTCTTCGCGCACAGGTGCCTGGCCGAGCGCAGTCTAGCCACCCGTGACCGCTCTCGACACGCACGCCCTGTGTTTCTATGACTAGGTGTCGCGGCTTTGCAGGAAGAGGGCAAAGCTCTCAAACAATGGTGTCAGCGCCATGGCCTTTTCCTGGGCCGCTTCCATGCCCCCATCATGAGCCACCTTCGTAAGCAGTACACAAAGCGCCAGTAGCGCCCTTCAGCTTCTCATCGAGAATCAACCTCTCATCATTCACCGCTGCCTTGGTGAAGACTTTGTCTGCCACAACGAGGATCACGACAATCACAGCCTCATGTTCTATTGCCCCTACTTCCCAGGACTTCAACGCACTTCAATGCACTTGGCTGGAATCCAACGAGCAAGCGGAGGCCATCATCTTGGAGGCAGCCTTCAACCCTTGCGGCAGAAGCGCCGGTGGGCCTATCGCAAGAAGCCAACCTCCATTCCGGCTGGGAGGGTTTTTCAAGCGAAAGAAGGGCCGAACAATCATAGCCTACCACAAAGCGGTTCACCGATGCGTAATGAAAGCCGTGGTAATCAGGAACTGGTCAGTGACACTGGAGTCATCTCCACCCGCGATCCGGAGCAACATCAAGCGTTGTTTCAGAGACACCAACCCAGAGCTATGTGTGCGCGTTGGTCGCTCAACTCAGCACAGAGCATCAAAGCCGCCGGCCTATCGCCGAGTACGTAGTGGAGACACACCCCCTATGTACCAAGTTTGCGCCGGCAAACAATCCTATGGCCCGCCCGCTGCAAGGCTCATTCACCTTGAGGAAATCCTACCTATAGTAGAACCAACGAGGTCTTATGGCGCCAAGTATAGGGTAGTGGTACTACAATCCCCGAATCTTTCCCGAGTGCTACGTGGACAGCCGGTTCGTCATTTTTCCCGCACCAAATGAACTGTTTGCAGGGTTTCAGCGAGACAAAAAACTCTCGGACCTGCACGCTCTCCAGAAAGCGGCGCCTCGCGTACTACTGTCCTTCTTAGAGCGGTGATTTTTGGGAGTGCGCGCGAAGCGACGTTTTTTCTTCAGGAACGTTTTACAACAGTTAGCGCTACCACAAGCAGCAGATCCGCCAGAAGTACCCGTCTCAGGGCTACAAGAGGCAACACTTGCCATGATTGGCGCAGCGCAGAAATAGACAGACGACAACAAACGGGTCAGTCTTATGACTAAGCGGTGCGGCCACACATGTTTGCCCGCCATGGCTTGCAACGCAACTTCCACTACAGCAACTTGAGCGTGGGGCAGGGCCACAACTGCGAACCGTGGCCAACCAACACATCAAGCTTCACGGGTACAGTCTACGTTTGCGAAGGTAACCGCAACCCAAGCCTACGGCGATTCAACAGCGCGCTAGAAAACAGAAATGGTTTGTTCTTCCTGCGAGCAGGGGTTAGATTGCTACAAGAGGAGCAAAGCTGCAGACACACACACACACACCACACAGCAAGGTCACATCGGCACGTCGCTGACTAGAACGCTCGCTCCACACGGCACTGCGGACACAGGTTACGCAGGAGACTACTGGCAGTTCAGTACAAAAAGGTGAACTTGTCAGAACACACAGCCAAAACAGGAAGACACTTTTTCAATCTTGTCTCACACCGCCAAGAACAGTGTTCAGTCCCAGCAGAGGAACTTGAGGACTACATAAGAACAACCATCAGGTTTAAGGGTGGTACAACGACTACGTTTCACGACAAGTGTCAAACAATGGACAACTCGCACAGAGCGCAGACAACAAATGTGGAAAGGCGAAACAATGCTCTCGTCACGAAGAAGTTCTTCGAACCAGGAGGCTCCGATTTGCGAGTCACTTAGGCCGTATGAGCTAAGGAGGTTTTTGGTGTCGTGAGGACAAGATAACTCAGAGCGTGAAATTTCACGAGTTTTCACGGCTTTTTCACGGAGTAGTAACGGCCTTTCAGTTTCCCGCGCGAGTTATCACAGCCGTTCGGCCGAGTTTTTACGGCTTTACGGGGGCCAAGAAGCGCAAGTGGCCGAAGACATCTTGGCTCAAAAAAAGCCACGGTAACTTAGGACTTGGAGCCTCCTGGAACTGCCGCATCCTCTTTACGAGCGTGACGTTGCGGGCGTGCAAGCGACGTCCCTCTCAGGCAAGTCGATGATCCACAAGTCGTCCAACTTGCACGGGCGAGATGGCGTGACGTACATCGCCAGGGCGTAGTCGGCGTCTCTTTCATCCAGCTGGGGGAAAGGAAGGCCACGCCCTGCAGCCCCGCAGTGAGTCCCAGCGGCACCTGCTTGCGCACCAAGCTGATCTTCTCTTGCCCGCAGTCTGAAAAGACCATGCGTTTTCCGAAGATATAGCGTGGGTGAAAAAGTGCCCGGGCGGAACGCCCTCATGCCCAAGTAGACAGTAGTTCTTGCACCCCTCGTCATCTACTTCTGCCAGCGCTGCCAGAGGGTGATATGTGTGAGAACAACGCACCCCTGACCCTCCAGGACGGGCGGCTGCTTCGGTTGCAGCTCTATCCTTCGAACGATCGCGGGCAGCTCGCGTGCCAGCAAGGGCACGGGCAACATGCAAGACCCCACGTAGAGAGGGCGCGTGCCAACCAGACATGACGTCTTCATCACGCTCACGACCTGCAAGCGGTCAGTCGCCTGCGCGAAGTACCAAGTCGGGCCTCCCTAGAGGTGCGTTTGATCGCATTCTAGGTGGCCAAAGGCCGAACAGGCATTTGGACGTGAAAAACGATGTGGCCGTGAAAATCCGACAAAGGCCACATGGCCGTGGACCTCCTAAAATGTGATCGAACACGCCTCCAGGTCCAGTGCGGCCCTGAGATGCTGCAAGGTCCCACGCAAAGCCGCCCCAGTCAGCTTGCAAGAGGTGCTCGCGAGTAGGCGCTAAAGTTTTGGAGGCCAAAGTATAGCTCCTCGCTGCTGCTTTTGCGCATTTTCCGGTGTCAGCCTTGAACGCAGGTAAGAAATTCACATGTTGACCCTGCATTGTTGCTTTTGCACATTGCCGTCGCAGGCTTGGATGAAGGGAAGAGCCGAAATGCACACGTTGAGCCCTACAGTGTTGTTTTCCCATCGCCACCCAGAGAGCCTACCGGGCTTGCAGCTACAAAGCCAAAGTGCAGGTTTCATGGCTATTTCAATACGACCTTCCTACAGCGTTGGCTGGCGAAACGTGCGGCTAAGCCCTCTGTGTTGAAAAAGCCTTTCGGCGAGGCGGGTTGCTACTCCCTCGCCGCCAGGTACGCAGCGCTGGCGGGAGGGGGTCTCACCATTCGGTCATTGTGCCTTCTCCTAGCGCGAGCATTTTTTCATAGAAGTGCGCGTGCAGCATTTCCTTGGCTTGTCGCATCGGCAGCTCTCCCTGTTTTAACGCAGCCACTGTCAATCTAACGTGTGCTCTTGTTTGAGAGCGGCTCTCAACTTTTCGGGGGCAATTGCTTGCTTTGACGCGGTTCACGCGCTGCTGTGTGTCAGAGTGTTGGCTAGTGCCGGTATTGCTGTAGGCCTGGCAGCACGCGCGGGCGGCGACTTGTCGACATGCAATGACAGGCGGCGCCCCGATTCATATATGCCTGTGTCCGCTGGGCTTCGCGAGAAAAGGGGGTGATGAAAGAATGCGTCTTGATTGGCAGGCTTTATAGTCCGCGTGCCCACTTCGATCCACTCTCGCATTTTCGTGCCACCCACAGCTTGAAAAAACGCGGGGGGGATTGCTTAGCATGCGCTCTAACCTCTTTGCCAGGCAGCCGCAGGCCAACTGGAGAGAACGCAATGAAGTGCCAGCAGACTCGTCAATATCGTCGGAGAATCAGTTCCTGGGCTAATGATAAACCATCTGCTTGGAAATGCCTTGGCTGTGGCTGCCTCACTTTGCGTCTGCCGCAGGTTCGTGTCAGGGGCGCCGTCCTTACACAATCTTTGTATGGGCCTGTCTCCACGCATTGCCACAACATCCCCACGCATTGCTTTCGTAAGTGCTTTAGCTGGTCTCCACGTGAGGCGCGCGCAGGCGTGGACAATCAGCCTTGTCAACCTCACCCCGGCAGTGTGACCAGGTTTGCTTGTCCCCCCCCCCCACCCCTGCGGGCGCG
This sequence comes from Effrenium voratum, assembly GCA_963377175.1. NCBI lineage: Eukaryota > Dinophyceae > Suessiales > Symbiodiniaceae > Effrenium > Effrenium voratum. Next base: position 1,388,930 of record CAUJNA010000225.1, on the reverse strand, counting down.
AGGTTGGTTCTCATAGGGCGCAACAGACGCGCATGTGACCGCTCCGGCGCCGCATCATCAAGACGCCCAAAATTCGGGCAAACCACGTGTGTGGAATGTTTTGGTCCTCTTGCGCCGTGCCACAAGCCAGGGTTGCGAGCACAAGGGCGATGCCGAAGCCTCGCAGGTCCTCGCCTCGACTTGGCGCGGAGCGCCGGCCAACTGCTCCCGCTTGCTGACCTGGTTGGAAAAACAATCCGCCCATGCGCCGCTGCGCTTGCCTCGCCGCTCCTTGACTAAGGGCAGCCAGAACGATCCCAAAGCGCTCTGCACCACGGTGCTTGCCAGAGACCAGGTGCCCAGCCGGAGATGGCGAACTTTGCGTACGAGGTGGGAGACACTTCCCAACATGACCTCATCATGCGCCGCCTGGCGTGCCTCGTGCCTGCGAACATTCACGTCGGTCATCGCAAGTGCCCCCGCATCCTATAGGATTGCTTCATGCCCACCAATGTCCTAACTGTTTGCTTTGTTGGCCATAGATGAGCTCCTGTTCCGGGAGCGCGTCAGCTTTTTGAAAACTAACGCTTTCTAGACCCCTGCTGTTTGCAACAAAAGCCTTTCTTTGTCTGCCCGGTTTCTTGGGGCAGCCATATAAAATCTCAAGAGGGCTCAAAATCGCAGGGGTTGCCGTGGCTTTTGATTGGAACGCGCAAGCTCAAGTTTAAATTTCCGCAAGCTGTAGCCTGCTTCCTTTCAGGGGCTGTGGAGTTGGCAGCCCCCTCAGACAGCCCGGAAGCAACCAGCTGTGAAACACAGGCTGCCAGCTTCATTATCAAGTTAAAAGATGCACATGAAAAGGCGTTGGTTGCTTGTCTACTTTTACTGAAATGTAAGCGCCCTCAGCTGCTGAATAGCTGCCGCAATCCACTTGTTTGTTCCCCACGCAGGCCTTCCAAACAATCATGGCGCCCTTACTGGGCAGCGCTTTTGCAGCAATTCAGAAGAATGTCGCTGCGGGTCGGGTGCTAGCCTCTCTCGGCAACACGAACAACGGCGAGCGCCTGTCCGCGCCATATAAACGCCGAGCAATCGCCCAGCGCTGCCACACTGCGACGCTGCCACGCTGCTGCTCGCTGCCACGCGCTGTCGCGCTGCTCAGCAGCAAGGCCGCAGAGCTGCAGCGCAAAACCTGCCTGAGATAGCCCACGCAAAGGACATTGTTGTTTGACCCTTTTGGCATGTGAGACGTGCAAACATATGTGCCATTCATCATCCATGGGGTTTCAGAATTTATGTTGGTGACACCTTACAATAGAAGACTGGCAGAACACAAGCTGCGCATGTTTCTCTAGAAGCTGAGCACAACAAGAGTGCTGAGCAGAGTGTGCCGACGAATTTTGACAGTATTGTTCCTGCCGACCAGCTGGCCGTTGAGTCGATGTTGCAAAAAATGTCTTTTTTTGAACGCGCCGCATTTTTTGACGCATGTTCTGTCACGTGCGTCAAAAAGTGCTCTTGTCGAGAATCTTCGTATAGAGAAACGTATTGAATGCAGGATTCAAGCCGCAACGAAAGGAAACACATAATTTGTTGTTGTGTGTTTTGTGTGTTTGTTGGTCCTGGTGTGCTGTTGTGTGTCGTTGTGTTTGTGTCCTGATGCTGGTGTGATGTCGCGGGTGCCGCTGCGTGTGTAGTTAGTTAGTTCGCTAGTTTGTTTGCTTGTTTGGTTGGTTGTTTGTTTGCTGACCAGTTTGGCATGTTTGTTCGGTTGGTTGGGTTGGTTAATGGATTGGTTGGTTGGGTTGATTTGATTTAGTTTGAGTTGAAATGTTTGATTTGATTGATTGGTTGATTGATTGATTGATTTGGCTTGGTTCGGTTTGGTTGGTCGGTTGTTCGGTTTATTGCTTGATTGGTTGGTTTGATTGATTGATTGGTTGCTTGATTGTTTGATTGATTGGGTTGCCTGATTGTTTTGGTTTGTTTTGGTTTGGTTTGGTTGGTTGGTTGACCGTTTGATTGACTGTTCGATTGAATTCTTTGAATGTTTGGATTGGTTTGTCGGTCGCTTCGTCGATCGATGGACTGATTGGTTGATTGATTGGTTGATTGAGTGATTGATTGAGTGATTGATTGATTGATTGATTGACTGATCTAGGTGATTTAACGCGACCTCAGCAACGCTTCTTCAAAATAAGGACCTGGGAAGCAATCTTCAGTTTGAACATTCCCGTTTCAAGACTGGCCGTCTACTTCCTACAAGCTGTAGCCTGCTGAGCGCGAGCAATTTTTGTTGCGGCTTGTGGAGTTGGCAACCCCCTAAAAGAGCTCGGCGGCAGGGAACTCCGTGGCCCCATCGTCGTGGTAACAACTCTTACGGCTTTTGGTTGGAGATTTGACAACCCTATTGCGAGCGCGGCGGGCCACCCAACACGTTTACGTGCTATAGCTCAAACTTGAACCGTTCCCTTCTCAAGGCAGGCCACCTTTCCTTTCTACAGAGTTGGGCAAATTCGCAGAGTTGGGCGTCCTCATTGGGGGTATGCTATTGTTATCAAGCTTGGGGTTGCAGAACATGCTTTCGGGGGGGAAGTGTCAGACAGGGGATGGCTAGCCGGTTATAACAAGTTGGCTGTGGCAATATTTTGTTTGGTGTTTTGGCTGGCCCTGTCTTTTGCAATTTCTTAGGTTTTAGCCAGCACCTGCTGGTTTGGATCGCGCGCTGCGGGGTTCCCAATCGATTTTGTTGGAGCAGGTTTCGCTTTGGTTTCTGGAGCAGTGGGCTTGACCGGCTTTTCAGGTTTCCAAAAATCTTTGGAGAAACTGTTCGAGGTTCTACTTCTCGTCGCAGGCTGGGAGAAGTGGAGCCCATCCAAACTTTAGAGCCTCCGGCTCAGTCCGCCGACGTTGTCCTCTCCCTTTTTCTGTCTGTCTGTCTCTCTGTCTGTCTCTTTCTCTGATTCTGGCTCTGGCTCTGTCTCTCTCTCTCTCTCTCTTTCTCTGTCTCTCTCTGTCTCTCTCTCTCGCTCTCTCTCTCTCTCTCTCTCTCTCTCTCTCTCTCTCTCCTCTCTCTCTCTCTCTCTCTCTCTCTCTCTCTCTCTCTCTCTCTCTCTCTCTCTCTCTCTCTCCCGCTGTCTCCCTGTCTCTCTCTCTCCCTGCGTTGCAGCTTCACTTCCCCCCTGAGTTGCCGATGTGCGGGCACTGCCCCTTCATGACCCTGAACTGTCACTGTCATTTTTTCGGTATGCCCGCTTCATGTTCTTTGTATGTCCCGCCCGTTCTTTCGTTGCGAGTCATTTCCCTACATCTCCCGTCGTGCCGATTGGTTTCCTGTCCCTTGTTTCCCTTTCATTCCGCCTGCACTCCCCTTGTTTTCATGTCTGTCCCTTTCATGTCCCTTTCAGTTCCCCTTTCATTTCCCGTTGCTTTCCTGCCATGTCGACTTCCTATTTCCTCCCCTCATTTCCTTGCACTTCCTTGTATTTCCCCTTTGCTCCCCAGCATTTCCCGCAAAAAACACGGTTTTCCAGCGTTTTCGCAAAGATGACGTCCAAAAACATCGAGTTTTTCCAGACTTTCGGCAAAAGGAGGCAGGAACCCACGCCAGCAAAGAGCCGGCAGGGGGATTCGAGCCTGGGACCTTTTGCGACACCGGTTCCCCGAAGACTACGTTTAGTGGAACGTCATCAAATTTCCGCGCGGGGCGCCCCCCCCCCCCACAAAACCCTACGTATTTGACATCGGGTGGGGGGGGGTAAGGGTTATCCTTCATCCTCCGACGCGCCTCCACATTGTCGGCGGACTTTTCAATACTAGGTTTGCGCGCAGCTGCATCTAGATGACAACCCTGGCTCTTCGCTCAAACAAAGGTTCGGCAGGACATAGGCTGCTTTTCAGGTTTTCAATAGTCTGGTAGTTTGGGATCTGATTGCCTGTCAGTACGCTCATTTGGGATCACGCGACTTTCGCACTGGCAAGGGCGCTTATTTCCATCTTGTAGTGCGCCTTCACTACTTTGATTCCGTGAAGAAATATTCTAGATTGCCCAGATTGAATGATTTGATTTGATGGATGGGTGGATGGACGGACGGATGGAGGATTGACGGATTGATGGCTTGTTTGCTTGATTTTTGATTGCTTGATTGATTGGTTGGTTGGTTGGTTGGTCAATTGGTTGGTTGGTTGATTGGTCAATTGGTTGATTGGTTGATTCATGCATGCATTCAGTCATTCGTTCATTCATTCATTCATTCAGTCATTCATTCGTTCGTTCGTTCGTTCATTCATGTTAATACACACTCGCCTTGCGCATGGCACTGATCCTTTGCACATCAAGGCCTTGAGCCTACACATAGACTACAGCCCCTGCCCGAGGGTACAACAGGTGCCGAGCTGATACACAGGCGCCTGTGAGTCACTTTCAGTTTAACATGGTAGCGTAGCAGTGATCCTTGGCACACGATTCTCGAACACAACCCAGGGTGAGCTCCAACACACACCCGCGAGTTCAGGTACACATTAGTGAGCAGACATGGCAACGCAACAACAACAACAACAACAACAACAACAACAACAACAACAACAACAACAACAACAACCACAACAACCACAACAACCACAACAACCACAACAACCACAACAACCACAACAACCACCACAACAACAACAACAACAACAACACCAGCAGCAACATCAGCAGCAACAACAAGGAGAACAAGAACAAGAACAACCACAACCGCAACAACAACCACAACCACAACCACAACCACAACCACAACCACAACCACAACCGCAACAACCACGACAACAACGACAACCGCAACAACAACAACGGCAACCACAACCACAACCACAACAACAACAGCAGCAGCAGCAGCAGCAGCAGCAGTAGCAACAGCAGCAGCAGCAGCAACAACAACAACCACAACCACAACCAACAACAACAGCAACAACGGGAGCAGCAGCTGGAAGGAATCCACAAGTACAAGAAATCACCACCACGGTTTTCAGGAGAATACAACACCTGCGAGGAACGGAAGCACAAGGTAACAGCATACCTTGGACTACAGGACCCAGCGTACAACAGAGACAATCAGAGCAATCAGTACGACAAGTTACAAACGACCAACTTGAGAACGCAGCGCCTTCCAACAAGTGGCAGAACACTGGATACAACCGAGGAACAAACTACGCTATATCTTAGTGAGCGCATGCGATGGACCAGCGTCTACAATCTGCAGACAAAACCTCCAAGGCAACGGCTTTGAAACGTGGCAGCTGACACATGCAAGGTACTCCATTTCGTACAAGGAGCATTGGGTACCTTACACGGCTGCTAAAACCACAACTCAATGAACAAAAGTTTGAAGAGAGCTTCGCAACTTGGGAGTTCCAACTCGCCAAGTACGAACAAGGCAACAACACACTACTACCAGATGCAGTCAAACTGCAGTACTGCTCAACGAGACAAAAGGTCCACTACAGCAACAGCTACAGCTGCAAGCAGGAAACCTCACCACATATGCACAGGTCAGATCTATGGTGATCGAATACTACAGAGCAACAGCAATGTAACAGCAACATTCACCAGACTACAAGAGAAATCACATCAGGCAGCAACAACCAAGAACCGGCACCGATGGACATAGGAGCAGCATGGTACAAAACAGGCAAAGGAAAGAAAAACGAACGCAAGGGCAAAGGAAGGCGCAAGAAAGGCAAAGGCTACGGGAACTACGGAAACAACTACAGCTACAAAGGATGAAAAGGCAAGTGCAATCAGCAACCGGTTCGACAAGGAAACCCTTTCAAAGGACAACAAGGATATGGCAAAGGAAAAGGGTACAGCAACAAAGGAAAAGGCAACGGATACTACAACAACCAGGCACAAATCAGGCAAAACTACAACAGAAAAAACCTACTCATGCCTTGGATAGTTCGACACAGCGCCTACATCGTGAACAGGTATGCAGTTCACAGCAATGGATGCACAAGCTACTTCAACAGATGGAAGAGAGAGCGCCACACATTACTTTGCGAGTTTGGTGAGACAGTGCCACACATGCTTCCAACAGTGAAACAGTTTCCAAATCTGGAGCCGAGGTCCTGCAACGGGATCTGGCTTGGCAAGGATACGACAAGGCGAGTCCCTCATCAAGATAGTCAGAGCAAGGGCAATCAGAAGGCAGATAATGCCTCACAAATACAACCAGCAACTATTGGACTGTGTACACGCAGGTCCATGGAAGACACCAGCATCAGCAATGCCTACACCAACTCTCACAACACCACTGTCAATGCCAGCAGCAGGCAAAGCACCTACATCACAACAGGATGAACCACAACAAGCGCATCAGCGGAAGGCAAGAGACAGAGCGCAGCACAGTCGAGTGATCAACAACCGAAGCAGAAGAGGACAGCAGAACCAACATCACCAATGGCGACATCACCAACACATCAGAAGCGACCAGCGTTGCCAGCACTACCGCCTTCATCACACGGGAGAGAAGGGGATGACGCAGTAGCAGAAGGCAGCACAGGCAAGCAACTGCGCGCCGCAAAAGAAAGACAAACGCTGGAGCGACCTACAACAGCACAACAACCAAAATGGAAAATGAGACTCAAGGCCATCAAGATTTCAACAAGAGAAGGCAGGCAAATGGAGACAACATCCAATGAGGACACAGAAGAAGTTGACAATGAGAGGATCCTACTTGAGCCAATCACACATGACACAGAAGGCTTGGACCCACAACAGGTAGCGCAAGGCATGAAGAAGGACGCACAACAAATGAAAGACCAGTCAGTCTTTACAGAAATTGAATGCAACACAGTGACACCAGAACAGCAAGCAAACACCATTGAATCAAGATGGGTTCTTAAACAAAAACACAACAAAGTACGAGCGCGAATCGTAGCAAAAGGCTACACAGAACCGTTACAGACCACAACCTACCCCTTGCTAGTGCACCATTGTTTTGCACATTGTGAGTTCTTCTCACAATGGCATTAGTGTACAACTGGTCGGTCTGCGGAGGAGATGTCAGCGTTGCATTCCTACATGCAGCAGCAAGCTCCTACAACTTGGAATGAGGCCACCGCACGAGTTCTACAATGAAGAAAACAGACACACAATGTGGCGGCTAAACAAAGCCGTGTATGGCTTAGGATCATCGGCAAAACTATGGCAATACCACAT
>CAUJNA010000225.1:1321750-1379250 GCA_963377175.1 Effrenium voratum | reverse complement strand
CTCCACCCAGCGCTTGTGCCCCGGCCTCAGTCACCTCCTCGTCATCCCAGTCGGCTTGCCGCGGGAGGCAAGTTATTGACGGGGTAGCGGAGGTAACTAGCCTCAATAACACATATACAGCTTATCAAAATCAAGAGGCATGAGCCTGAATTGAAGTGACGCGGTTGCAGCTGGAATTTGAACGGATTGACAGCGACACTTGCGCCCTTTCAAGGTTCTACACGGGCTGGGCGTGCGCTTGTATGTTCTTGGTGTTGGCGTGCGCAAGTCACCCCTTGTCCGTGCAGAAAGTTTTTGAACCTCCACATGCCTGACCCGATTGCTGACCGCAAGCAAAGTCTAGCCTGAGTTACACCCTTGCTAAGTCCGCCTGGCCAGTTGGCAGACTCGGCTACGTGTTTGGCGTCGGAGCAGCCCGGAAAATGATGTTGGCCTTCATGGCCAACCGCCAAAGTTCACGGCCGGCAAGAAGGTGAAGAAGAAAAATGGCTTCGGACGAGCTGAGACAGGCCAATAGCGTCTTGTTTCAAGGCAACCGAGAGCTTCGCAGCCGCGAACAAGTGGCCCTGGCAACGCGCCAAAAGAAAAGGAACGTGTTTGTCGGTTTCCTTGGCCAGCCACACGCGAGCCAGGCCCATGCTGGGCACCGTCTCGCAGGCTGGGGGTCCGGTTTGCGAAGCAACATCAGTGAGGGAGGGAGGGAGGGAGTGAGGAGGGAGGCAACATCAGTGAGGGAGGGAGGGAGTGAGGAGGGAGGGAGGGAGGGAGGGGGAGGGAGGGAGGGAGGGAGTGAGTGAGTGAGTGCGTGCGTGCGTGCGTGCGTGAGTGAGTGAGTGAGTGAGTGAGTGAGTGAGTGAAGGAGTGAGGGTGAGTGAGGGAGGGAGGGAGTGAGTTGCCAGACTGCTGGGGGATCTAAAAGCAGTGACAACACGAATGCAACGTTTTTGGTGCGTGACCCAAATGTTGGCAGTGGCAAGTTGGGCTCCGCCAAATGGAATGTCAAGCTGGAGTGCGATTGTCGAAAAGCATTGATGCAAGCCATTTACGCGCAAAGGCTTGGCTTCATTGCGGGCGCAACAGAATTTGTTATCGGCATCAGGCGCAATGGCCAGATAAATGCGGCAGTAATCCTTGACACCGCTCCTAGCACACCAGGTTGTCTCGCGCTCTTTGGGCCCACGCCTCTCCATTGGCGTGGTGTCATGACTTGCTCCAGACCTGCCAGGTCTTTGCGCATAGAAACTGCACACCAAATGCGAAAGGCTTTATGTTGTGGCGGGCTGCGCATGAGAACAAAGGGCTCAGGTTCATATTTGTTCCAATATAGCTCTTATACAAGCGCCCCCGCTGAGTTTCCACGTGATTGTTTGGCGTATGACAGGCTGGCAAAGAAGTTTGATTTGACCCGGTGTGTGCTTGCGCCTTGCGCAAAAGGAGAGCGGCCAGCTTCTGGTGAACAAGTCCATGGTGGAGGCTTTTGTGTGTGGTTCTGGGTGGAAATCGCAGCATGAGGGGGTTGGGCTGTTTTGTGTGTTCCATATACCAGAAGGTGTGTCCAATAACTTGTTTTCCTGATTAAAGTTGGCGCTGACGAAGATGCACGAAATGGCAAGGCAAGCGTAGCGTCAGTGGCTTGTTGTCTCACTGTGCGTGCCTAGCATGTGTCGCTTTCTCCTGCCCGTGTTGCGGTCGACTCCTCACCGCCCGTTGGTTACACTCTGTATAAATTTAGGTAATGTGTGTGGCATGCATGCATGCACGCATGCACGCATGTACGCATGTATGCATGTCACGCATGCATACACGCATGTATGTGTGTATGTATGTATGTGTGCATGTATGTAGTGTAGTGTAATGTGTTGTATGTGTGTCAATGTATGTCATTGTTTCATGTAGATATTTCGTGTGTGTATGCATGTGGTATGTATTTAATCGATGTATGCGTGCCACGCATGTCTGTACGTATGTGTGTATGTAGGCACGCACGAACGCATGTTATGTGTGTGTGGCATGTAACGCATGTATTTATGTATTTTGTGTGTAGTTCATGCATGTACGTAGGTGTGGAATGTATGTGTGTAAGCCAATGTGTGTATGTAATGTACTGTAATGCAATCTATGTATGAGTGCGATGAATACGTATGTATGTATGTATGTATGCGTGCATGCGCGTATGTGTGAATGTAACGCGCCGCAATGCCATGTAATGTCACGTGGTGTCACACATGTATGTTATATATGTGTGTATGTATGTATTCATGTATGTGTGTGTATGTATGTACGTATGTATTGCGTTGCATTGTGTTGTATTGTTGCGTGGGTGTGTGCGCGTGTGGTTGTACGCATGTGCGTATGTGGGTGATGTAGTTTGTTGTATGTATGTTTGTATGTAACGCAATGCTATGTACATATGTAAGTTAGTACGTCTTGCAATGTGTGTCTGTAATGTATAGATGAATGCATGAATGTGATGTATGCCTGTGTGTCTGTAGTGTATGCACACGCGCGTATGTATGTTTTTATGCGTCCACGAATGTAGTGTAATGCGATGTAATGCCATGTAATGCCATGTAATGTAGAACAAAGCCGATGTCTGCCACCAATGTGGTCATCTGGTCATTCTATCTCTCAGGCATGCGAGCCTGTGCGATCGTCGGCAAAGGTGTAATTGGCTGCATGTCCATTGCGATTTGCACAAGCAGATGTACCTCCAGACCAAACTGATGTAAACAAGAAACGGCTGCAGAACAGACTGTCATGCAAAACATGTTCCCCAAGAGGTAAACGGGATTGTCGATGCAGTTGCAAAAGCGAGGGTGGACCCATGGCTATGTATCTGCCCTAAAAGACTGTAAATGTGCCGGCTGATATGTAGCAAAACAAACGTGTGTGTGTGAACTGTGCAACTGGTGTTTAACATACCGTGGGAAACTGAGTGTGGTGTGGCCTTACAGGCCAACATTGTACATGTGCTTGTTGAGGATGTCACAGCTGACAAACTTTGTCAGTAAGTCTGCTGGGTTGTTGTTTTTTATTTTGCGCATTGTGATGGTTTTGCTCCAAGTTGTACGAAGAGGCGTCGCAGCTCGATGCGCTTTGCTTTCTTTCCTGTGCCTTCTCTCATTGCAATTGATTTTGCTGCGCTGCTGTCTGTGTGCATCCTGATGTTGATGCGTACTTCAAATGCTTCTTTGAGGAAGTTGCTGATGTAGAGGCTTTCTTGCGCTGCTGTACCAATTGCGTGTAGCTCTGGCTCTGCTGATGGAAGTGCTACTGTTGCTTATGTCCTGCTGCCAGTGTTCTGCTGCTCGAAGTATAACACAAATCCTGTTGCGCTCTTCCTTGTTGTCTCGCGCGATGCCCAGCTGGCATCTGTGTGTGTGTGTCGATGCTGAGCGGGGTTCGCTTGTCTTGTGTTTGCATTTTTGGTCGCAAGTTGCGTCGCATGTACCTTGTGCCCTTAAGGTGCCTGATCATGCGCTTGAGCTTCTTGTAGTCAAACTGTGTTGGTGCTTGTAGTGGCCTTGCTAGTTCCGTTGGTCCATAGCTGATGTCTGGTCGTGTGTACGCTAGCCATTGTGTCTTGCCAACAAGCCGCCTGTGTTGCTTGTGTTGTTCGTGGTCTAGTGGTGCTCTATCTTCTGCTGTACCTTTCATGTGTGACAGTCCTGGTCATAGTGCTGGGTTGCGTGTAGTCGTGCTTGACTCCTCCAGGATGATGTCAACGTAGTTGTCGTTCAAGCTGATGTCAATGTAGTTGCCTTGAGTGAGATTCTGGCCAAGAAAGTGTATTGTTGATCCAACTGTTAGGTCGCCTGTGTGTCTTAGCAGCGCTTCCTTTCTGCAATCTGCTGAAGAGCGAGTTGATGATGCTCTGTATTCCTATGAGTAGGAGGTCATCTGCATAAATCACGGTGTAGACCTGGCAGTCTTTTGAATTTATTTTGACACCATGTGATGTGATGTATGCATGTCATGTCTGCTATGTATGTACGCATGTGTGTATGTAATGTAGCGTGGAGTAATTGAGTGTAAGGTTTGCATGGCTGTGTGTATGTTATGTTATGTATGTATGTAAGCGTTTGTATGCATGTATGCATGTATGCATTGACTGAAATGCAATGTATCTCTGTATTCATGTATGTTTGCTATGTATTGTAGTGTATGCATGTGTGTAATTTACTGTACTGTATGTACGTGTTGTAATGTAGTATGATGTGCTGCCATGTACTGCAGTGGAACGCATGTATGTATGTATGTGTGTGTGTAATGTATGTAATGTGTGTAGTGTGTGTACACTACGTATCTATATATGTTTTTCTACGCATCATGGTGTATTCTAACAGACCCTGAGCGTGCGCTTTTCTATGGTTTATATTCAAAAACCACGACATGTCTGACACTTTCCCAAAAACAATAGAGAAACCAAAAACAGCAAAGCAAAGACAAAAAAAGACTATGTCACATGTCCAGGCTGGGGGGGGGGAGGGTAGTCTTGTTTTTGTTTGGGGGTTGCTTTGGTTTCCCCGAGGTTTTTCATCACTTTTCCAAAGAACACAAAAAAGCTCGAGAAGACCAAGCCAAGCAGAACCAGACTATGTCACATGTCCTGGCTTGGGGGGGTAGACTTGGTTTTTTGTTTTCTCATGGTTTTTCACCCTTTTCCCAAAACACAAAAACCTCGAGAAAACCAACAAAAAATAAGACTTTGTCAGCTGTCCTGACTTGAGGGGACATAATATGTTTTGCTTGGTTTTCTGGAGCTTTTTTGTACTTTGCCGTTTCCGGCCTGTTTGCAAGGGCTTCTGTGATCAAGTGCGCTGGTGTAGTTCACATCCATACCCTAGTGCAGTAAGCTAGAGATGGTTTCCTCTGGTTGGACCGTTCCTTATCACATTTTGTTTACTTCTAATTAGAACTAAACAAGTAGAACTTGATAAATATATTAATCAAAGTTAATACGAAAGAAGTTCGAGGTCCCAAAATTGCTAAGCTGTTGAGACCGACGCCTTTTGCGGCTGGTCTGTGCGCCTTTGTTCAACAACTGCTTCCACAGTCAGCACGCTTGACCCCGGCAGCGCAGGAGAAGCGCAATCCTTGCTATGATTGCAGAGGAACACCATGTCTCCTTGTCCTGAAACTGACTGTGCGTCCGCAGCTGGTCAAGAACATCCAGCTTGTTCCATATTGGAGCGGTGATGCCCACACGTGTCTTGGATGGAGGGTGTTGGGACGTTGGCCTCAAATCCCCCAGTTCCCGCTCCAACTCCTCATATTTCTTTTGAAAGTCAGTCCCGAAGTTAAATTGTCATCTGCATGTGGAGGGCCAAACACCATCAATGAAAGCGTCACACAATCAAGCACAACCGGCCATGTGTTCAGTCGGTCAGTAACACACACTCAGCCCAGCCCAGCCCCCCGCAAGCCAGCCAGTTGAAACGGCACCATTCATCCATGCGCGTAAGAAGTCCTTGTCATCATCCGTGCTAGCAATACCAAATTATGCGCGAAACTGAAGGGCCGAGCGCAACTGCAGAAAGGCCATCGCCACATCACCAACATCCAGTGACAGATCCAGAATGGTCACCATGCTTGGAACATTCTGAACAGCCAAGACGCTTTCCAGCATTTTGACCATGGCATCTTTGCCCAAATGCGCACAGCTTGCTGACGGTGACAGCCTTGGTGTTGTTGTCCCAAATGCCTTCTGATCTGCAACGACAGTTCCATTGGACAGGATACCCTGTGTAGCGTACATTTTGAAATAGAAAAACATTATTTAAGTTTTACTTGAAGCCAAAACTTATGTTTGGGTTCTAGTCTTATTAAGTTCGATTTAATGTGAGGTAGGAGTTAAGAAGAACTTGATAAACATTTTCGAAAGGAAAGAACTTAGAGGTTCCGAACATGTTTACTACAAGTTGTTTAGATGCGTACCACGTTGCACAGACAATTCTGTTGGAAAAGGAATTCCCGTGTAACATTTATATTGAAATAGAATTTTCATAACTGAAAATCTCATTCACTTTAGACAACTTGATTGGAGCCTTTCCTTAATAGTTTCTAGTTAACTTCAGTTAGGCAGTGGGTAGAATTTGGTAAAGATATTAAGCAGGAGAGAATTCAGAGGATCTAAAATTGTGTTTTGTGTTTACCAGCCCCAGAACTACCATGGTCAGACACACCATTAAAAAAACAGTGTTTCGTAGCGCTTTTCGTACTCAAAGGCCGCTCTCTAAAATTCAGTTTGAATTTCAATAAGGCTTCAATTGACTCAAGAAGGAACTACTTGATCAGAACCTTACCGGAAAGTACATTTTATTTTTAGAATTAGGTGTAAATCCTTTCCCAATAGAACATTGCAATTAAATTAGAGCTTAAACGTAATTTGATAAAGAATGAACCCAATCACAACTTCTGTTTAATAGTATAGTTTGGTTAGAAAGCCTAATTTAATTGGTAGCTTACACAGTATGTTCTTTCCAACCGAATTTCTTTACAATTCAGCTGTAGTTCAAACACACACATAATGCAAACATAGTTCATCTCGAGTTCCACTCAAAAAGTGGGAAAAAGCGCACGCTCACAGCGCCCCGCTCTTAATTTTAATGCATGTGATGTATGTATGTATATGTGTGTCACGCAAAGTACTGCAGGTTAACGTTATGTATGTAGTGTATGTATGTATGTGTGCCACGCAGTGTTATGTATGTGTGTACGCAAGTAATGCTGACTTGCATGAGGCGTATCAGGGGCTGTTGGTCGAACTTTCAACAGCGTAACCCTGTAAGCGCAGCCTTTTGCACTTAGGGTTTCCTATAAAAGGCTCGCCTTTTAGCAGAGGAGTCTGCTACAGCCACAGAGGAACTCTTGCATCAACCATGACCTCCGTCATGTTAGGAGTGGGTTTGCTTTGTCGTGCGCGGAGTGAAAACAGAAAGGGTAGTAAGAATTGCTGCTGGCTTGCGCGACTTGCATGAGTACCTATATGTGGGTGACTGATAGGCTGCTTTAAGCGACGCCCTGCGCAAGCGTAAGCGGATTGATTCAAAGCAGCGTTCGCGGCGTCTCGCAAGGGACAGATTAACACGTGTGTTTTCTTGATTGCCACGAGTTTTTGCCGTCGACCGGCTGTTGACCTTGCGCAAGCATCCCGGACATGAAGTGCGCTTGACGTCCACAGGGAGACTTTGCGGATGTAGCCTCCCGGCGAGGTGTGCTGACACTATCTTTCGCAAAGCGTGTCTGGTGTTTCATTTTGTCAACCTCGTGAGTTGCAGCAAGATAAGATGCAATGACATTCTGTTTTGACACGCCTGCGTAACCACCTCCATGACGCCTGCTCTATTCTACGCAGGCTGAAGGACGCCGTCAGTCAGAAACAGTCTAAGCCTGACGAAGGTCACTCCTGCGTGCGTGTTGGCGCTAATTCTGGTAGCAAACATGAGCAAAATTACGTGCGCGAAGCGCAGCTGAGTAGAAGTCAAACCCAGGCAATCGAAGACAAACAACTCCTCTCTTGTCAGGGGAGGTCAGGCAAAATCGTTCACACAAAGCTCTTCGTGCGTCTCACAGTTTGCCAGGAAGAGGTGCGGCAAGTCAACCCAGGAGTGTCTGCCACTTGTGCACGAATGTTCCCCATAACTGCTCAGTTATTCGAGAAGGGCCGCCATGTGTTTTGACATGGTTGGCAAGCGTCCCCCCGAGTCACTGCTAATTCAACGCGGCCAAAACACGCTAGATTGAGAGCCAAGCGCAATCCAGCTCACAAAAGCAACAATATGCAACAATTCTTCTGACTTCGGTGGCTGGGCAGGCTCGAATCAGTAACAGTAAGCTCTATCACTTGTTGGGCAGGCGACGGCGTTCTGCTGAGTGGTGCCGGGCAAGGGGTCAGAAACCAGGGAGTTAGACGCATCTCATGGGCGCTCATGTTTGCGCATGATTCCAATGTGTTGATGTGTTGCGTGTTTTTCGCACATGTTTCATGTTTGCGTGCTGTTGCGCATGTTCGCATTTTCTTGCATGTGCTTCGCGACGTTCGCGCATGTTTGATGTGTTTGTTGTCTTCTTTGAGTTGTGTCTTGCTGTTCTTTGCGTGTTGTCGTCTCCCTGCAAAGTCTGGCAGCGCTGCGACACGCAAGGACGTAGCAGCTGACTCCCACAGCGATTTCTGTTGTAAGTTAATGGTCGCTCTTTGGCCAAAATAAGTTTCACTATGCAAGCTTGATAAGTATCAATGCAAACAGCAAACACACACAAACACCGTCGTGCGAAGAGCAAATTGTTACGCAGTCACAGGCCACCGTGGCACATAGTGTAGAGCATCAGATCGTGGGTCAAAGGAAAAGCCCTTCTTGGTTTTGAAAAATGGCATGGCGCAGGTTTGTTCTATGACGTAGCGATGCGCTTGAGCGGGGCTATATAAGTATGTGCTGATCTGCGTTTCGGCTGAAGCGACACTCAGTTGCCAGCTCTTTCCCAACATTTACCAAAAATCAAACACGTCATCGTCTTGTTTTTTGCGAAAAACAGATGAGTGCGATTTTCCTGGGTCATGGCAAGGATGGGCTTCCCGGATGTTCAAATTGCCGGATGTGTGTGCGTGTGAGAAACGGACAATCGCTGCCGTGTTGAAGCAGATCGCTGCCGCGCACGCTTTGTCGCTTTTTTCGCAAACGTTTGCAGCCAACCAGCCGCAGCGGTGCGCATGTAGCGCCGCGTCGCATTATACAATACAGAGCGGTGATGGCATCCACTTGCCTTAAGCGAGAAAAGCAAACACTGGTTCAGTCGGTTAGCTTCAGCTCAGGCACTATGTTGCATAGACGCCGGACAAAGTCCCATCGCCATAGCAATTTTTGATGCGTGCTTGTAATGGGCATTGCCGAAGGCGGAGCCAGATGTGCAAGTAGAAGTGAAGCCTAGGAGTACGTTTGGACTTCGTAGGATTTAAGCAAATGTGAACAATTGCTTAAAGCCAAGTGGCTTTGACCGCAGTTCGTAGCTTTTAAGCCCACTACTGGCGTGCGAGGGAAAGGCCAAGAAGTTGTACCCCAGCACAAAGCGGAAGGCCATGCGAATGCCAGTCTCAATGTCACTAGGCTGAAGGAAAAACCAGGCTTTTCCATAACTTCAAACTCAGTTCGCAACGCCCTCATTGTCCTTAGCTGGGGGGGCCCTGCCCTTGTTCATCACGTAGGCTATTGCGACTTTGGGGCATTGAAAGCACTTTCGCGCGCGCTTGGTCACCCTCCCTGCCAGTTCGTTCGCGCAAAGTAGGCATTTCGTCCTGAGCAAGTAGGGCTGAAACAATTCAAGCGCACACGCAGCCCCCTCTCAAACAGTATGAAGAGAATATTGGAGAGTCCCAGGCACGAACCAGAAGACCAGCGCCTTGCAATCAGCGCCCTGTGCATATAGCGCCGGGTAGTTGTTCTAATAGCCAATGTTCAGTTCATCCAATGACAGTTCACGGTTTCTACCTTCGCCACATTTGCGCCAGGCCACCAACAACTCATAGGCAGCGTCAAGGCCGCCACGCCAGCTCCAAACACTTCAAGCAACCCGAGGCGAGAAGGTCTGGAACATGAAGAGCATCATCAAAAATGGTTGAATTCGAGAAGTCATTGAGGTCCAATAGCAGAGACACAAACTGCCGTGTGCGTTTCAAAGTCCTCAGCTAGCAACAAAATAACAGACGGCCAAAACCAAAAAATGCGCGCGCGTTGTGCACATATTGAGGCAAGGCTTCGTGGTGCGTCTCAACTGAGGCCACGCGTGGGGAATCAAACGCATTCAGGTAATGGTTCGACCCTGCAGCGCAAAAGTGTTGGCCGTCCATCGGGTCAGCCGCAGTGGCCATCCTCAATTCTCACACACACACACACACACACTAACGACCGAGCTGCGTGCGTCCTGGCGCGCTCACCCCCCCCCGAGCAACTCAACCAACAAAAATTAAATGGTGTGGTTTGCCACGTGCAAGAACGCTCCTGTTTCCGTTGGCGGCACCATTCCCCTTCCACTGGCGCTGACATTAGGGCGCTATAGAAAGAAGGCGTTGGAACCTGAGGCCCCGACACCATGACGCCTGCTTTCTTCTACGCAGGCTGAAGGACGCCGTCAGTCAGAAACAGTCTAAGCCTGACGAAGGTCACTCCTGCGTGCGTGTTGGCGCTAATTCTGGTAGCAAACATGAGCAAAATTACGTGCGCGAAGCGCAGCTGAGTAGAAGTCAAACCCAGGCAATCGAAGACAAACAACTCCTCTCTTGTCAGGGGAGGTCAGGCAAAATCGTTCACACAAAGCTCTTCGTGCGTCTCACAGTTTGCCAGGAAGAGGTGCGGCAAGTCAACCCAGGAGTGTCTGCCACTTGTGCACGAATGTTCCCCATAACTGCTCAGTTATTCGAGAAGGGCCGCCATGTGTTTTGACATGGTTGGCAAGCGTCCCCCCGAGTCACTGCTAATTCAACGCGGCCAAAACACGCTAGATTGAGAGCCAAGCGCAATCCAGCTCACAAAAGCAACAATATGCAACAATTCTTCTGACTTCGGTGGCTGGGCAGGCTCGAATCAGTAACAGTAAGCTCTATCACTTGTTGGGCAGGCGACGGCGTTCTGCTGAGTGGTGCCGGGCAAGGGGTCAGAAACCAGGGAGTTAGACGCATCTCATGGGCGCTCATGTTTGCGCATGATTCCAATGTGTTGATGTGTTGCGTGTTTTTCGCACATGTTTCATGTTTGCGTGCTGTTGCGCATGTTCGCATTTTCTTGCATGTGCTTCGCGACGTTCGCGCATGTTTGATGTGTTTGTTGTCTTCTTTGAGTTGTGTCTTGCTGTTCTTTGCGTGTTGTCGTCTCCCTGCAAAGTCTGGCAGCGCTGCGACACGCAAGGACGTAGCAGCTGACTCCCACAGCGATTTCTGTTGTAAGTTAATGGTCGCTCTTTGGCCAAAATAAGTTTCACTATGCAAGCTTGATAAGTATCAATGCAAACAGCAAACACACACAAACACCGTCGTGCGAAGAGCAAATTGTTACGCAGTCACAGGCCACCGTGGCACATAGTGTAGAGCATCAGATCGTGGGTCAAAGGAAAAGCCCTTCTTGGTTTTGCAAAATGGCATGGCGCAGGTTTGTTCTATGACGTAGCGATGCGCTTGAGCGGGGCTATATAAGTATGTGCTGATCTGCGTTTCGGCTGAAGCGACACTCAGTTGCCAGCTCTTTCCCAACATTTACCAAAAATCAAACACGTCATCGTCTTGTTTTTTGCGAAAAACAGATGAGTGCGATTTTCCTGGGTCATGGCAAGGATGGGCTTCCCGGATGTTCAAATTGCCGGATGTGTGTGCGTGTGAGAAACGGACAATCGCTGCCGTGTTGAAGCAGATCGCTGCCGCGCACGCTTTGTCGCTTTTTTCGCAAACGTTTGCAGCCAACCAGCCGCAGCGGTGCGCATGTAGCGCCGCGTCGCATTATACAATACAGAGCGGTGATGGCATCCACTTGCCTTAAGCGAGAAAAGCAAACACTGGTTCAGTCGGTTAGCTTCAGCTCAGGCACTATGTTGCATAGACGCCGGACAAAGTCCCATCGCCATAGCAATTTTTGATGCGTGCTTGTAATGGGCATTGCCGAAGGCGGAGCCAGATGTGCAAGTAGAAGTGAAGCCTAGGAGTACGTTTGGACTTCGTAGGATTTAAGCAAATGTGAACAATTGCTTAAAGCCAAGTGGCTTTGACCGCAGTTCGTAGCTTTTAAGCCCACTACTGGCGTGCGAGGGAAAGGCCAAGAAGTTGTACCCCAGCACAAAGCGGAAGGCCATGCGAATGCCAGTCTCAATGTCACTAGGCTGAAGGAAAAACCAGGCTTTTCCATAACTTCAAACTCAGTTCGCAACGCCCTCATTGTCCTTAGCTGGGGGGGCCCTGCCCTTGTTCATCACGTAGGCTATTGCGACTTTGGGGCATTGAAAGCACTTTCGCGCGCGCTTGGTCACCCTCCCTGCCAGTTCGTTCGCGCAAAGTAGGCATTTCGTCCTGAGCAAGTAGGGCTGAAACAATTCAAGCGCACACGCAGCCCCCTCTCAAACAGTATGAAGAGAATATTGGAGAGTCCCAGGCACGAACCAGAAGACCAGCGCCTTGCAATCAGCGCCCTGTGCATATAGCGCCGGGTAGTTGTTCTAATAGCCAATGTTCAGTTCATCCAATGACAGTTCACGGTTTCTACCTTCGCCACATTTGCGCCAGGCCACCAACAACTCATAGGCAGCGTCAAGGCCGCCACGCCAGCTCCAAACACTTCAAGCAACCCGAGGCGAGAAGGTCTGGAACATGAAGAGCATCATCAAAAATGGTTGAATTCGAGAAGTCATTGAGGTCCAATAGCAGAGACACAAACTGCCGTGTGCGTTTCAAAGTCCTCAGCTAGCAACAAAATAACAGACGGCCAAAACCAAAAAATGCGCGCGCGTTGTGCACATATTGAGGCAAGGCTTCGTGGTGCGTCTCAACTGAGGCCACGCGTGGGGAATCAAACGCATTCAGGTAATGGTTCGACCCTGCAGCGCAAAAGTGTTGGCCGTCCATCGGGTCAGCCGCAGTGGCCATCCTCAATTCTCACACACACACACACACTAACGACCGAGCTGCGTGCGTCCTGGCGCGCTCACCCCCCCCCGAGCAACTCAACCAACAAAAATTAAATGGTGTGGTTTGCCACGTGCAAGAACGCTCCTGTTTCCGTTGGCGGCACCATTCCCCTTCCACTGGCGCTGACATTAGGGCGCTATAGAAAGAAGGCGTTGGAACCTGAGGCCCCGACAAGTGAAAAACTTGCTGGAGCCAGTTTAAGTCACCTATGGTGTAGTAGCGGCAGCGCAGGTGATGCCCGTCCAAATGAAGAGTCCTTCATCAACAGCTTGAGCAGGCGCAATCCAACAAAGGGATTCCCAAGTTAGCCAAGAAACAGTGATTCAAAAACACGCACCAGCAGGCCCATGATTTCGTCGACAGTTGAGCGCGCGTGCATTTTTTGGAGCTGGCGGGTGATCAGGCAACCCTCCCAATTCCATGCAAGCGTTTGGGGTGGTCAAGCTGGGGCAGGCGCAAATCGGCAAACGTGTGTCCTCAGCTGCAGGTTTGTTTTGTTTGCCGCAAAAACTGTGGGAAAGGGCGTGTGTAACTGGATTTGGTTGACCAAGGAACTCCACTGTGGGAAAGAGCGTGCTCTAATTGACTATCAAGAGGTTTCGCTTCTTGTAGTAGGGGCCCTCATCACCGTGAATCCACACTGGTATGTCGCGAGGTCCTGCCATAAAAACAAGAACTAAAGCTCTGTAAGAAATGAAGCAAACCTCCCCTACCTTTGGCCGGCCCGAGTACAAGTGCGACTCTGAGACACATGTTGAACCTTGCTCATGTGATGCCCGCTGCTTCAAAACGTTTCATTCTATACGCAAAAACATGCACAATAAATCACAAACCTAGACACTCTGTTCTTTCCTTTTTAGCAGTTGAGCCAAAGAGTCCGCGTAGCACATGCGGCCGCCTGGTGAGCCAAG
Source organism: Effrenium voratum (assembly GCA_963377175.1). Lineage (NCBI taxonomy): Eukaryota > Dinophyceae > Suessiales > Symbiodiniaceae > Effrenium > Effrenium voratum. Next base: position 1,365,678 of record CAUJNA010000225.1, on the reverse strand, counting down.
CAAAGTAGCTGGACGGGAGCTCGCAATAACTGATGAGGGCAGGACCAACCGGTTTTTCCCCTAGCTTGTTGCGAGCCTTGAGGTGCAATTTCCGAATTGTAAGAGCTGGAAGGTCGCGACGATTAGTTTGCAGAAGCTTGGACCCCTCGTCCACAGCTGCCTTGCAAAACCTGCTCACTGACTTCAAGTTTGCGTTCAGCAGCAGCCCCATAGGTGTAGCCACGAGATACTCCAGGGTGGAAATGGTTTTTGGGCCAGATTTCGGCTTCTCCTGCAAAATCTTGAGGAGCAAGTTGGCCCCCGTTTTCAGCTTGGGCAGGGGTGACCTAATGAAACAAACATATGCCGATCATTTGCAGTCAATGGGAGTCAATGAGGGCCGAGCGCCGAAGTTGAGCTTACCTGCGCCTTTCAAGCAGCGGTTACGATAATGAAATCCAAAGATCAGGCGCAACGCTGCAAACCCTGTAACAAGCAACGCCAAGCCAAACCTTTTCCACCCAGCCACCTCGCGTTATGTAAACTCAAGGATCGCCTTGAGAACACCCCTGCTATCGCTACCTCTTCTGGAGTACTAAAGATAATACGCGATGCCACAGCTTTCACACACCCCTGAGCGAACTCCTGGCAAGGCGTGAGCAAAGTTTCGCCACAGCGCGGGTGACTGTCCTCCTTGGTTGTGAACTTCAGGTAGAGCCAAGCACGCGAGAAAGCCAACAAAAACACAAGGAGCCTTGACCTTGCGTTGGGCAAGGCTTTTCAGCTCCTGAGTTACAATTTGACTTTGCGTGGAACCTGCGTTAAGAATGACCTTCCAGCTCTGCGCCAGCTCTTGCTTGGCCTCGGACAGCTCCTTGAGAGCATCATTGGCCGCTGGGTCCGCCACCACAGCGATCTTCGAGAACAAGCCAGCGGGCCAACGAAGGACATGTGTATTGCGTTGCAGGCTTGGCGATGATCTCAGGGAACGACTCCGATCCTGAGATCCCAAACGGCTCTGGGGTTTCCCGTGTTGTCCCTCTTCGTCTTGACGACACCCTTCGACGTTGCTTTGGCCTTCGCCTTCGGGGCAGGAGCTCCTGCGCAGGCGACGTGCAAAATGAGCCACAGACATGTGCTCTTTTCAGGCACAGGGCTGGCGGTGCGGCTGCTGGCGGCTCGCCATCCAGTATGGCCGGGTAGGCTTTCCTTGGGCAACGTGCTTGAGCGTGGCAGTGATTGGCCAGCGGTGCGTGCAAGAGTCAACTCCTCAATCATCGCGTTTGGGGCGGTTGTCTTTGGAGATCGGCGCCACTTTGGCTTTGTATTCGCGCCACAACGGTCTCGGATTCATCCGTGATCAGCTTGTACACCAGGGCTGCCGACAGGTTCGGGTCCTGGAGCCTGGGCGCGATGCGCAACGCACGTGCCAAACACACAGCCCTCAGCTGAGATCCTTGGGCCGTCAGCCTCTGCCTCACGCATCGCGGCCTCCGCTTTCTCCTTGCTCTGCCCGTAGTGCGAGTAGACCTTCTCTTCGGAGATCGAGCCTGCCTTCACCTTGTCCGTCTTTAGGAAGCACATGCTTTGTATGTTTTCAAGCCACGGAAACTTGGTAGGATCTGGGGACGTGGCTTCTGCTGTAGCCCCTTCATTGCCACATGAGCGGTGACCGTCGCAACATGTGGCGAGCTCATCCATTTCTCCAGCAGCTCTTGGCGATCGGGCACGCCAAGCCTTGAGGCGCGGTTTGGGTTTCGCAGTGGTAGCTGACTGGTCGCCCGTCCCGCTGGATGTAGGTGTCGACTGGCGCTGCTGCGGGCTATGTTGCTGCAAAGACCCTGGCCGTTGCTGTTGCTGCGGGCCAGGCTGCTGCTGCGCTGCTTTGCAAGTCCCTGCGACACTTGAAGGCGAAGCCACTTGACAACGAGGTGTACCTCTCGAACCATTCACCATCAAGCAAGTTGACATCCTAAGAAAGGAGATGGAAGCCAGTGACAAAGAGGTCAACATGACCAGCAGTTCCGCTTCCGAAGCCTCCTGCTTTGGGGCCACTGCCGGTTCTGCCTTCATGGTCTTCTTCACGCCCTAGTCCACCGCGGCGGCCCTTTTGGTGGCCTGCGCCAGCACAGGCGCCAGGTCCTCGTGAGCCAAGCCCCGGCAGCTTTGCAACCCGCTCCTCCACCTCCTGTAGTTCCTTCTTCATCTTAGCCTTAACCGCCATGCGTCTCTGCCTCTCCGTCTCCTTATCCTCTTCCGCTTTCTTCAGCTTCGCCTCCTCGCGCTTCATCTCCTCGAGCTTCAGCTTTTCCGCCTCGGCTTTCTTCAGCTTCTCCCTGGCGCCCAATCTTCTCAAGCTTCAGCTTCTTGTCCTCGAGCTTGATCTTCTCCAGCATGGCCACAAGGTTCAGCTCCTCCTCAACAGCCGCCAGTGTGTTGCGCATGCAGAAAAAGGAGCGTAAATAATAGTACTATTCCAAGGCCGAGTTATACTTCGAACCAAACCTTAGAATTTGACACTAATTCAATCGTTCAGTTGAAAGGTATACTCAACGCTTGAACTTTTAATATGGACCCATATACTCGAAAATTGAACTTGCGCAAATTCAATGTTCGAGTTCGTAACGCAGCTCAAACCTGCAGAGTCTTCCTCCAGCGGTGTCTCGGCGGCCTCAAGTCCTGCAGAAAGCCACATGTGGAGGTCAGTTCCAACACCTAGCAGGTTTCGTATTTGGTAACGTGCGTGCCAGGCCTAACTGGTTGTCGCATAGGTCTTGATGGCTCGGGTCCGCCGCCGCCAGCGTTGGCGCAGTGATTGAAATCCATGCAAGGGAAAGGGCCTCGTCAAGCTCGCGCTTGGCCCGCGCAAACGCAGACTTCATTCCCTGAAAGCCGCGTAGCGTGCTTTTGCTGTCGCTTCAACCCTTGTTTTAATTCGTTTGGGTCGGAAAGAAGCGCCTGCTCGTCCAGGTCCGGGTCCAAGTGCCCAACGCCGCTCGTGAGCGTAAAACACGCTATACGCTAGTTCTGAGGCACAGGCAGCTGAGCTGGGTCATGTTCGCGGTAATCCCCAAAGGCACCCTCGATGCTTCTGCAAGACGTGCCTGTTCAATTTGTGGTCGGGTTCGTAGTAAAGGTCCTTCACTTGGGTGTTCGGTTGTGCCTTGTAGGTCTAGCGCAAAACGACGGCTGTGTTGCGTGTTCAGCCTGTGTCCGGCTCGTGTTTTGCTTGTGTTCGGATAATTCCCTTGTTCCCCACGGCGCTAAACGGCAAGTCACCAGAGGCCCCATGAGCCTATATGGCAGTTCATTGTGAGCTACAGGGCTTGCGTTCAGGGGCAAACCCAGGTCAGTAAGTAGCTGCCTGCACAAAGAAGCAATTAACTGTGTTGGCGCAATGTGAGTGATGGCTGCAACCGTCACAAGGTGCCAAATGAGCAAAATCATGAAGGAGCTGAGGTTCAAGCGTCCCAACAATCGCCCATGTCAAGCTTGCCGTCGGTGCAAAACAGCGTGTGCCTGCGCACAGCAAGCAACAAGTCAGATAACTTACATAATGGAGCACACAAGTGTTTGGAGGCCATCGCAGGCGGGGTGCGGCCGCCCCGTTGGTCTTGACCAATTCAGCCACTTGTTGGCCCAGCTCTGGGGGATATGCCGTAGGATGCTAGGAGCTGGCAGACGAGTCAAACTGCTGCACCACATTCAGCTCAACAAGCATTAAAACAATTTGCAAACTAGGGCACTGCGTGGAAAGTAAGCCTACCGTCCCCGTCACGCTGCCGGTTTGAGGGTTCTTGGTTGCTACAGGCGCAGTGTTCATTTTATCACGCTTACGTTTGCGCTGCTCCTTGCGCTCAGCATTGAACACACAAAGCAAGCCGCCGACCCACGTCCTGAGATTGCACAAGAAAGCGCACAAGACTCCAGACACATGTGCAAATTATAGCAACTAAGGGTCTTGTTGGAGTAGAAAGTGCACAGCTTCCAGGACAAGTGACATATGGTACCATGAGGGAACTAAATGGGCTGTTCTAAGAAGAAAGCTGCTCCGTACCAGGCTCCGACCAATAGGCGTCCTGGCGGCGAAGGAAGTACCGCGCCAACAACTCACGCTCACGCACGCAGTCCGACTGGTCATTAAATTTGCGGATTCCACCGATGGCGATGGTAACCCGAGCGCAGTATCTGGCCCTGAGAAAGCACAAAGCGCGCACCGTTTGTAGCGCGCGCAGCCCAAAGCCTTCAAGTGGCAGTTGCGAATTTCTTGCCACAAGTATAGTGGCCATGCGCGTGGCAACAAACATAAAGCGCAACACACCCAGGTGCTGCAGACTGGAGCGGCAGCTATGAACCTTGCGCAAAAAGAAGCGGGCCGAACTAAATTTGGAGATCGGCAACAAAACCCAAGGCCACGACATACCAGGGATAGAATACTCATGAGCACAAGCTTTGAAAAAAGGAAGCCCGGCAAAGTTTCAAAAGCAACAGGCAGAACGTCAGCCAGCCGAGCTCCAGACAGCAGCCCAGCTTCGCTGTTAATGTTCATGGCATAATGGGTTTCAATAATTCAACGCCACCAATCCAGCCTGCAAAGTTGCCACAAGCTGGTGATGCTGACAAGAATTGACAGACCCTTGCCTTTATGGAACTAAAGAAAATGATATGCGAGTAATAGATGATTCAAGGTTGCGGCTAGACCTGGGAGCCGTGAGCACGAGCTAACGTACGTTTTGGTCTAGAAATCCGGCATGTCGGCCAAACACACTAGGCAGCCACCGCGTTCAGCCAAAACTCTGGCAAATGCGCGCGTGTGCGAGGGACATATAAAGGGGCCCTGTGTTGACATCGAGCCCGCAAAACAAAAACAGTGAGCGAAAACAACGCAAGGCCCCTGCATGTAGCGCAGTGCGGGAGGCACCTTTGTTGGCGCGGTTGGGATCCTTCTCGATTTCGGTACCTGCGCGACCGCCCCGAAATATGTGCACATAGGCTATCATAAACAATATGTATGGCCATGAGCACACTGCGATAGCTTTTTTTGGCCGGCACACATGCTTGCGTGTGGCTATGGTGCACTACTGCTCATTAAAAAACCCTTGCACGAGCGACTGGACTTTTGCCAGAATCTCTGAATAGTCGCCAAAGCAGTGGCCCCAGAAGTCGTACTGCGGCCATGCTCAAACAAAAACCATTTGCGGTAGTGGCTGGCTGTCTTGGCGCCCGCCGCCCCCCCTCCCCAGGCTGTCCTGCGACTTGCGCACACTTCCGGTGCGAACCGCGGTTTCTTGGCTGGCGGTTCTTCGGGCGCCTTTGGCTGGTCTGGAGCCACACCCTCAGCTGCAGGGTTGGCAAGGCCCTTGTCATTGGCGCTTCCTTACGCTTTGTTTGGATTTTGGTACTGCGGACTTGGGCTTTGTCTTGGCTTTCAGTTGCGAGTCACAGACCTGCAATCAGTGGAAAACGGCGAGCAAGTGTGGAGTAAAAAGCCCGAGCAAGCGTGGCCAAATACAAGCGATCGATCAAGCGTGGCAAAAACACGCGAACGAGAATAGCCTGAGCCACCGGATGCAAGAAATTCCATTGCTCCACCAACTTCGCAGCACTCTTGGTCGCGGGCTTTGGCAGTAGGGCTGTTGATTTCCAAGGGCCCCTGCATCAAACTATTCTGGGCCATTTCTGACCTTGGATATAGCATATCTAAAGGCAGAATTCAGCCAAATAGACGAAGTATATAGTCAGTCCTCCCCAAACAAAGTGCGGCAAGCCCGCAAACACGCTGCCCTGGCATGTTCAAACGAAAAGGAACGTGGACAGAAACACGCACAGGGCCTCCAGCTTGTCGGAGGACGCCCCAGACCTGGGCAGGATGGGGGCGAGCGCTTGACGGAAGGTTCTGGCGCGAAAGATCTTGCCCAGCCGGCCTGCAATGGGGTCTCAACTTCCTCAAGCTTGCTGGAGCTAGGGGGCTCAGGTGTAGCTTTGCCTGCCAGCTTGGGCCGCACGATTCTGCGGAAGGCGGGCAAGCGATGTAAATTTCGGGGAGACCCGTGGTGCCGGAAACGCAAGTTATCTCAGCACAAACATCTTGAGTCAGGTACTTGGATCTCCCTGTCAACAAGCGAACTTTGCTGCGCATCTTCTTCAAGAGTGACGCCAGGAGTGCTTGGTCCCTTCGACCAAGCGCTTGCGCCGCAACTGCAAGCCCAAGGCAACAAAAACGGTTAGCTGAGAACCCAACTGCAGCCCCAAAAACCCTTGAATTAGGAGTCTTGCGTTGGCCAGGGCCTCCTTAGAAAAAGGCATGCAGAAAAAAATCCCGCCTCCGTGGACAGTTTGGGGGCACCTCACCTGATGAAAACTATGGAACACGTTGTCCATGATCCTCCGTGAAAACATTGAGGTTCAGCCCCAAGCTGCCAAATTTCATGGGTCAGGTCAGTTCGTTCGGGATTTGGGTGTTTTAAGGTCCTAGCAGAAAATAAGGGTTTTGTAGTCAAACTTAAGGGTTTGCCAAAACCAAAGAAAGAAAAACACAGATTTTGCAGCAAACCTCAAAGTGTACTATTGATGCCAGTTTCCTCCAAACAAGAATCAATTTGCTTTTTTGGGAGGGGACCAGGCCGGTTTTGCGCGCTAAGCCTTAGGGGTAAGACAGCTTGACGCGCCTGCTGAAAGGGGGTGGGTCGTCTAAACAGAAATGAGTCTTGGCCGCCAAGAGGAAAGAGCTTGAACTGTTTTTTTCGGGAAAACTTAACTATAAATCCGCCCCTTCTGTGCCCAACTTCTGCTCGCATTTTGGCTAGATTCTGGGCTTGCAGCTGCAAGTGTTCACAAAGAAACCGTGACACGCAACAAATCCTGCATGGGCACTGTTTTTGGATTTTGGCCACAGACTACATAATACGGAGCAGAACTCTTTTTCTTGGTAGCCGTTTCTCAGAGGCCCCAGGTTCCCCGTGAACCAACTCCAAACAAACTCCGAACGAAGTCCGAACTCCGAACGAACTCCGAACAAACTCCGAGCAAACTCCAGACAAACTCCGAACGAACTCCGGGCGAGCTCGGAACAAACACCGAACAAGCGAACAAGCTCCGAGCAAACTTTGTCATTGGTTGATTTCCGAACAAACCCCCGAGCCAACTCCGAACTTGGCCATAAGTATGTATTTGAGCCTAAGTATTTTGGTGGTCAAACTGTTGTTTTTGCTTTTTTTTCGGGCTTACCAAAAGAGGCCAAGTGATTACAGGGTCCAGTTTCAACAAGTTGCCTGGGAAGGTGTTTTTTGAGGCAACCAAACATGTTATCAGGCCTCTTGTTGAAATCAGTTCTTTTGGTCACTTGATTTTCCTGTTATGTATCTTTCGGGCTGGATCTACTTCCCGGACAAGCGGCAAACAAACTTTGGCAATTTTTGTGTTTCGGCCTTAAGTTTCAGTTTGTGTTTCAGTTTGGAAAGCCCGAAAAACACGCCAAAAAACAGCTTGGCCACCAACATACTTAGGCTCAAAAACATACTTATGGCCAAAGTGTGTTCGGAGCTTGTTCGCTTGTTCGGAGTTTGTTCCGAGTTCGCCTGGAGTTCGTTCGAAGTTCTTTCGGAGTTTGTCCGGAGTTTGCTCGGAGTTCGGCCGGAGTTCGTTCGGAGTTCGTTTGGAGTTTTTTAGGAGTTCGTTCGGAGTTTGTTCGGATTTTTTCGGAGTTTGTTCGGAGTTCGTTCGGAGTTTGTTCGGAGTTTGTTCGGAGCTTGTTCGGAGTTGGTTCACGGGGAATCTGGGGTCTCAACGTTCTGCTCCGTATTATCTAGTGTGTGGCGAAAACCCTTAAACATGTGCCCACGCAGGATTTGTTGCAGGTGGCTGCTTTCTTTGTGAAAACATGCAATTGCCGCAATGACGCGGAACAACGTATTTTGCTCGCACAGAAGAGGCGGTTTCATAGTTAAGTTTTACCCGGGAAACAGTTCAAGCTCTTTCCTCTTGGCGGCCAAGACTCATTCCTGCTTAGATGACCCCAACCACCTTCCAGCACGCGCATCAAGCTGCCTTACCCTTTTTTTGTGGGGGAGCAAGTCCCCCACGCAAATTGGCGCTCCAAGCCCTCCGAACTATCGGAGTTCACGAGAAGTACGAATCCCCGAGTATTTGGAGTACGCTTTTGCATGGGTGTTGGCTTGCAGGGCATCAGGTGCTTTTTCTATCGAAGGAGGCAAGAGGCCCAGACTCGTCGCCTCCCCCACCCAAAACTTAATGTCAAGTGCCAAATTTCCGGCAACCTGCGAAACAATCGATGGAATTTACGAGATAGCGCTAGCACGAGCCTGCGCTTCCTGTCGCGCGGCCTTTTTGATCCTAGCGTGGGCAGAAAGCTCGCGCGCAAATAATATGGCAGAGCAAAATAGCGCTAGAAAAGAAAGTCCAGCGTGTTTGCCACTTGAGAAGCCATGGCGTCCATACGCATTGAGCTGGAGTCAGCTAGTTTGCGCAGATAAAGCCGCGTCAGTGCACTGGTTGAGATGCATGTTTATCTGTTAGCTCATGCAGCCTTTAGCAGAGTCGACCTGCGGGCTAGCGCTAGGAGTTTTGCATTTACTCCGATCGAGGGCGCTTCAGACCTGCCGGAGTCGGGCGTGGCGGCCCGCTTGCGCGTTTCTGCTCGCGCGTCCCGGTTATGTCTTTCGCCCAGTGTCTGCCGGGGGCCAGAGCTTTTCACAGCGGTTTGCTGCTGCTGGCGATGCTAAAGCTTCTGCTTTTGCAAGTTGCTGCTGCGATCGCCCCCTGCTCGGCGCGCTTGTCGTGTTTGCTGCAGTCGCTGCCGGTGTGCGGTTGCTCGACGCTCGAGCATAGCTCGATGCTCGGAGGTCTAGGCGTGGGTTTGCCGCGCTTGCCAGTTGTTGCAACTGGTTCGGCATTAAAAAAAAGGCTGCAGACACAGCGCGCGGGGTCTGACGAGCAATCTGCACGCGTGATGCTGCAGCAGCTCTCAACCCTCATGCGGCGCACTGCGCGAAAGGATCTTCAGCTGCCGTGTAGCGCCGACATGGCGCTGAAGGCCCATAGCTAGGGCATAGGCAAAGGCTGTGTGCTCAATGCCTTGTTGTCAGTCTCACAAAACCCAGGGGTGTAACTCAAATAAAGTCGTCACCAAAGACCGTTCTGCTATATCATGTGTTGTTTCAATCCGTTGGCGTGTCACAAGAAGACCAATTCCGCCCCTGAGTTTGGCAAACTCAGACGGTTCGAGGAAAGATACATTTCATGGTGAAAAGTCGGTTGGTTTCCTGAAACAGGCGGGTTGGTCATATGGGTGGCTAGACCTGCTGCGACTTACTTACATTAATGGCCTCAGAACAAAATGATTGATTTTGGGGACACACAAGAAAGCTCCAGTTTAACAAGCACTGCCGCTCCGACCCCTCCCCTTGAGCACATGCGCCGTCTATGCGCAAACACAAATCACACGTGAGTGCGGCAAACACACGTGCGCACGCACACACATGCACACACACACACACATACACACGCACGCGCATCCAGACCTCCCAACCAAAACATAACAATGTGTCATTTTGATGCCAAAAACTGTCATTGTCATGTTTTTAGCGCAAAAATCAATCATCAACGCATCAAAAGCTGTCGCAACAACAGATGAAATCTACATGTCCAGGATGGCTGGTTGCTCTTGCTGGTTGTCGCGTATTTGCCTAAATATTGAAACTAGAGGTGTATAGGTCTTACGTTGACAACCCATGAAGACAAATCACTTACCAGTGTTCAGAGTTGAGATTTCAATCAGTCTGGCAAAACTCTGTCGACCCATAACGACATTTTGTTCATGTTTCGCGCATATTGAAAACCATGGGTTGCACCTGTGGTTCTAGCTCTAAAAGCATGTTCTGAGAAATCCATTACTTCAACCCAAATCTGTCAAACTATGTTGGCCTTCTGTTGAGGATCTTTTGGCCTTTGGCTTTGCAGTTGGGGCTTTAAGTTTCAAAACCAGTCAATGCAAAACATGCTGTGATCCAAAAAGCATGACTGGTTCAAGAGTTTGGCCCAACTCGTCAATCCACAGCGACCTTGTTGCCCATGCCTTGGTTTGCTGTGGTTCCATATCGTCAGCAGCATTCATTTCACCTTTGCGGCGCGTCAACACCGAAACATGAACAGATTACAGAACGTGGTTTGGCACGCCCGCTTGCCTGTCGAGCCACAGCAACCTTTCTTGTTCGTTTCTGATTTCCGTAGTCTTCAAACTTCAAACACCCTGAAAACCCATCAACTCCAAACACGAGCAGTGCTCAAACTAACTGTGTTGAGATTCAAGAGCCGAGGGTTGCAAGAGTTTGGCCCAACTCCATCAAGCCATGGCGGCCCCGTGTTCATGTTGAGCTTTGTCCGCTTTGTGAAAAATAAAAGAAAGTTTTTACCGGTGATTTTGCTTGTTGAAAGCCATCAAACCTCAAAGCAGTCGTCTACCCCTGCCCCCTTCAAGGGGAAACACCTTTTCCACGGAAGGCGCAGGGCGTCCCACCACCTAGCGCGAAAGCGCAGCAAGCGCGCGCCAGCCGATGGCAGCGAGAAGCAGACTTGTTGGATTCCCAGAAGCGAGGCTGCGCAACTATCCAGCCCCTGCAGCAGGCCGTTTGAGAGGGGCTTGCTCAGAACAAAGCATCTTGCGTTCGCAAACGTTGAACCAGCGAAATTTGCCACATTTTTTCAGTTCTCCCCACACAGCACGTCGCAGCGCTGATCAGGGCTAAACTTTGGCGCAGGGTAATGTTGGAGAGTGATTAATATAAGGACCCCCCTCTCAAATTTGGGGGGGTCAATCCAAATGCAAAATGGGGGTCAGACTGGGACCTGCCTGAGTAGTTTTCCAGTAAGTATTGTTTAGAATTTGTGTAGTATTGGTTCAGTATTCCTTTGAGCTGGCTCATTGGTTCAGTATTATTTCAGTATTCTTTTCAGTTGACTCACTACAGTTTAGAATTGGTTTAGTATTGGTTCTTCTTCTCTGGCCATGTTTTCACAATTCCCTACCCTTAAACAATCTGCATTATTGCCTTCCTGAAAATTCCGTGTGCCACCCCTTGAAAATTTGTCAGGGTGCATCTTCTAGTGCAGGGATTGATAAGGAATTTGGTGGTTTGGGACAGGAAGCAATCAATATAGAGATTCTGGACATTTCTGGCTTTATCTGAGAACAGCAGGGCTTTCTTCTTGGCAGGCTGCCCTGGCCAATTTTTGTCACAATTCCCTACCCTTAACTATTGCCTTCCTGGGGGTTCCGTGTGACACCCCCTTGAAAATTTGGCAGGGTGCATCTTCTAGCAAAGGGATTGATAAGGAGTTTGGTGGTTGACATTTCTGGCTGGACTCAAACGTTTCAACCCTCAAAAATAGTTGAAGTGAACATATTTGGGATTTCGGGCAGATTTTTTTGTAATGCCTACCCTTTTTTGCTTTTCAGGAGGGTGAATAATTTTGAGATTTTTTTGTATTCACTCCCCTTTAAAAATCGCTATCTAACATGAACTTGACCCCCCTGACAGTGCCAGGGCATTATCAAAAAAACATGAGGCGACGTTGCCCAGGTTGCCTGCAGTTTGAGGAATGAGGGCTGCAGCTCCGCCCGCCCTGCCCTAAATTGTTCGTTGGGAAAGTTACGCGTAGTTCCGCAAAAGTCCTGCGCAAGTTGTGCGTAAGTTCGCAAGTTCATAAGTTCTGCATAAGTTCTGCATGAGTTCTGCATGTTATGCGGGTTATTGCACATCTCCCAAAACAGTTCTGCATTTATGCAGAACTTGGTAGTGATTGTCAAGCAAGTTCTGCGCAGTACGCGGCGCGCGGAAGGCACGCCATAATTTTATGCAGATCTTGCGCAAGTCCTACGCAGAACTGTGAGTCTTCGCTGGGGATTCGGCAGAATTCGAACCATTCCGCGCACGTGTGTGTGTGTCCATTTTGGGGCGCGATTTTTCGAAAATGCAAGCAAGCAATTTGCGCCGGGCATTGCTGTGCTTGGTTGCTCTTGCGTGGACTGGGCTCTGGGCTGGGACATCCAAGTAACTTTGGGCGCCCTGCAAACCAAGCACACAAACCAAGCACAAGCGCGTGCTCCCGGGAAACGCTCGCGTGATACGCGAAGCCGTCTAATTTTGTTTCTTGTTGCGTTGAGTTTACATTGAGTTTCCGTCTGCTTTCGCAACTCCTAACCGCACCTGGGCTGCCGCCTGGGGCAGCGCGTGGCAACGTGTTTTTTTTACCCGCCCCGCGTTCTTATCCAAGGAAACGAGGTTTTGACTGGAACGCAAACACGCTTTGCCTGAGCGACACGCGACAAAAAACAGAACACACACACACAAAGAACACGTTCAAGCTTTAGCCTCCTGCCTGCTATGGTGGTCAGGAAAGTCTGGTATAGACAACTCAGACACATCCAGAAATGTGTTGAACAAGCCTGCAGCCATTGGAGCCCTTGAGTTCGCTGCCCTTGCGTGTGCCTAGACATTCACGAGCAAGCTTGACGAGCGTAAAGGAACAAACAAGCGACAGGGCGCGCCGCAGTCGGCGTTGTTCCCTAGTGCATTGCCGAGTTTCATTTAGCAACAACTTGGCCCCGAAGCCTTCTAGAGATTCAAGAGCTTTGTAAGGTGATTTACTTTAAAAGCCCTTCCAGACCGCAAGTCCTCGTAAACACCTTTAAGTCATGAGCTGGTTTCGCGCCTGAAGATTGTATTTGCTCGACACGTAGGCCAGCAATGCTTGGCCAAACAGAAGTAAGAGACAGTGTGCCAGTCTTCCAACATGGCTTTGACAGTTTCAAGGTTAAGGCTTTTCAAGGGTTTGACACAACTCTGTCAAATTAGAGCGGCTTTTGATTAACGTTTCCTACCGTAGTTTTCCAGGTGTTCAAACCCACGGATTTTACGTTGAACATAGGCCACACGCACGTTTTTTAGATTTTCGGAGCTAAGGAGTTTCAAGAGTTTCGCCGAACCTTGTCAGGCCATACCGATTTCTGTTCATGTTTTGTCTTGTGGCTTCCCCAGACTTCAACACCATGGACTTTACTTGCAAATCCCACACACTACCAAAACCAGTCTTCTGAAAACATAGCGCTGCCGTTTCAAAACTGAACTTGTCAGTTCTGAAGCTCAGCAAGCCACAGTCACCTGTTCTTTGTGTTCGGTGTTTGTCTGTTGCCCACCTTTCGCACAGCGATTGCATCGCGCGCGCGACTTAGAATCGGTGAGCAGTGTTTTGACACTTTGAAGCATCAGATGTTCTTCGCGAGTTCGGCTGAACTCCCCTGGCCACTTTGGCCTTCTGTTCAGTGTTGGGTTTGGTGGTTGTCTAAACGATTTCATGAGTTGCATTGGCAAACTCAACTAAAACACACGCAGTGCTCAAAAGCTGGCGTTTACATTTTCAGAACTGACAAATGCCATGTCGAAGCGTGGCTGTCAAACCACAGCGACTTGTTGCGGCTTGCCAAACTTCCCAAAAACTGGCTTTGCCTCGGCAAGCTTTGTGTACAAAAACAGCAACGAAGGTTACAGTGACCGGAAACTCGGATATGAGATGCTCCGAGTTTACTTGCCCGCTTCTATGTTGAAATGTCTGGCCCTGCTCCTGCTTGCGCACTGCCACGGTTCGTTTGCTTCTTCTAGCGGGCTGCTAACGCGGTCTTGCGTCTGTTTCGCGCGTTGCCCGCCAATTTTTGCGGTTGTTCTGCGCGCTCGGTGATGTTGTTGCTTTTAATTTTGCAGATTGTCATTGCCACGGCGGTTTCCGTTCGCTTGCGCATGGTGTTGTTGCTGATCGTTTCACATTGCCGCGAAAATTGTGGCTTTGTACACACGCACGCGCACGGTGCTGTCCAAAGCTTGCAAATTGCGGTGATGTGGGTTTTATTTACGCATTCCAACGGTTATGGCTTATTTCGTTCATTCTTGCACCCAATTCAGAGGTGCGGTCACAAAAACTCCATCCAATCAGTCGGACAAACCATGTAGGTGTACTGAATCTGCTTACTTGTTCACACGCTTATTTTTGCGCCCGCCCAGCGCAGCCCAAGAATGGTTCTTAGATTCTTCTTAGAAAGAGGTTCTGAGAAATGTTTCTTAAAACCATTGTGTCGGTTGGGGGGGCGCAATGATTAGCCCTCACCAAAGTTGGGCTTCCACATAGGCTTGGTTACACGTGAGAGCGCTGCCGCTTTGGCCTAGGTACAACACATGCGCGCGCATGAACCAAGTGTTATTGAAGCAGACTGTGACGCACGTGTTGAAACCACATTTGTCGAGGAAGGCTAAAAAGGGGGCCGAGGGGCACGAACCTCTGCGAATGCAAGCATAACACTGTGAATATTTCGACACTATGTCGGGTGGACTCCGTTGTGTGGTTGCCGCAGCCACATACTGCTTGCGTCGTTTGAAAAAGCCATGGCTTGCTTCTGCCGTCCATGTGCCAAGACATGCCGTGAGATTACGTTTCTTCCAAATGTTGCACACTGAACTAGCGAAAACAAAACGCATTACATTGCCAATCTTGCAGCACAGCGACTTCGCCATGCTGGGCTTCCTCCTTGGCAAGTCACAGAAGTTTGACGCTGTGTGGTGATGGTTTGAGAAAATCGGGTGAAAAAGACGCGCCTTGCAACAGGGTCTGTCATGGATGTAGCCTAGCCTCCATACCACCCCGTGGCTTGGTCCGTTGTTTGTTGTCCAGCTGAATGGCCGGCGCAACGCTCAACGACAAAGTGTATGCAGTTGCGTGTTCTTTCCAGTTAAAACGCAACGGGACATGTATGACACTTTGCGAGCGTAGGAAACCTAATTGCAAAGTCAGTTGCGCTTTTCATGAGTTTTGTGTTGCCGTGCGCAGCCCCAAACACACCTCACGCAAGATAATGGCGATAGGAATAGTGGTAGGAATTCCCCGCGATGTTTTTGACAGCGTCTCATAGCAAGAGGGCGCCGCGCAAGTGCCAGCCTCGCGCTTCCGAAGCCGCTTCAGCGCTGCATGGAGCGGGGAAACCCTGGATTCTGCACAATGTAAATTCAGGGTCCTACCTGTTGCCCAAGTGTAGCTCACGCAATTTAGTGTTGCGACATATGTATGCGTGTGTGTGTGTGCTGTAAGGAAGGCTGACGCTCGACCCTAAACAGCGGCTCGTAGAGAGCCTCTTCTCCGCCGACACGATGTAAATGTAGCAGCGCATTGAGTCTCGCGCAGATGCCTCAAGGCGAATGGCGTGCCTGCGCAGCATAGACTTAGAAGCTGCGCGAGAGCCAAAATCATTGACCGTGTCAAGGTTGTGAGTTCTATGGCGTTTCGATAATGCTAAAACATTTGGCGCCGCCTTGAAGGCAAAGCCATTGCGATTTGTTGAGCTGAAACAAAATGGCCCCGGCACCGTGCACAAAACAGCACTTTGTTTGGCTCAAACAAATCGCTTTTGGATACGGCCCCCTTCTTTTGTCAAGGCAAAGTAAGTGCGATTTGTTGAGCTCAAACAAAAACCTTTTGTTTGGGTCCCTTGCTTTGCTGGGTTGTACTAAACAGAGCAGGATGCGGGGTCGTTCGTTGTTTGGCTGACCCTGGACATAGTTTTCATTCACACACGCGCATTTGCGGTGTTGCTCTGGCAAGCTGAGCAGTTCTTGTTGTTGATCGACCGAAGCCCGATGTTTGGCCCCCGCGGAAGCCCGCAGAAGCTAGACGTGTGCGCGGAAGCAAAAACCCACACTGTGGAAGGTTGTGGAAGCTGCGCGGCTTGCGGGCCCATATTGTGACCTTTTGTCCTTTTAATTTTCGTCACCGCTCACCTGGCTAGGGGATAACTTCTTGAAAAAGACTTTCCTAAAATGCGCAGGGGAAGCAAAGGGCATAGCTAAAACTATCAAGGTAAATGCTTTCCTGGCCTGGACTTTTATCAACTAGGAAACATCAAAAGCCAACGCGTTTGGGAAACAGGGGGCTGTGGCAAAACGCCACCCACCCTGATTGGCCGTCCAGCCTAACCCAAATTCCAGGGCTTCGCCTACCTTGGCCTCACCTTCGTTGGTTTTAGAGTTCGGCGCAGCCCGTTTGGCCGAGGTGTGTGGCATAAGGGCACTGAAAAGATTATATTGGTTTGCCTAGTTTTTTGGCAACCCCTAAAACGGTGGTTTTCTTGTTGGTTTCCCTTCGATTGCAGAATTCAAGGACAGGATAACCCCACATGCCAAGCTTTAGTGGTAAGATGGGCTTGGCCGATCGGTTTCGCGACGCAAAAGCAAACAACAAAACAGTTAGGCAAGGGACTGCTTTGAAGTGTGTGAGCGAGTATTAGGCCCACAAGACTGCTTAGCTAGCAGCCCAGCCCCCAATTGCAGAATAGACAGTCTCAGTGCACGAGAAGGCAACCCAAGCAAAAAGGGGAACTCCCGAGCACAAAGTGGTCTTGAGCCAAAATGCCCCAGAAGTCTCTCATGCCACTTGGCCCCATGACAACCGAGTATGAAAGCCTAAGCATTGTCAACTCTGGCATCGCCGCCCGTTGTGCGCAGGCGATTTGCGCATTGTTGTCTCCCGCCACAAATTTATTGCGCAGCGAGCGTCACCGCCCAATGGCTTAGCACGTGCACTTCTGCAAAGAGCTGACACCCTGCGTGCCCGCTGCGAAGTGTGTTCACGGCCTTAAACGCCCGTGTTTGGGACGATCGAGGCCATACGGGATTTTCACGGCTTCACGGCCGTACGGCCTCCGACCTTGATAATTGCGGCCAAACAGTTGTCAAGGAACATGCAAGCCTGCCACTCCGGGACTTCATGCTGCACACTGCAACCATGTGCACAAAGGTTCCATTCCCATAACGCCAAGGCGCCGATTGTCAGTCAGCCAATGAGAAGAACCTGTGTCGCCCCCCGAACTTATTTCAGGCGCGCCGCGACATGGTAAACCTGCAACTCACTGCTCTTCGATCTGAGCCCTCCTTCCGGGCTGTCGAGCATCTGCAGACCGGTGCTGTTCTCGTAGATCTAGTTGAAATTGACCTGCCAGTCCTTGTGGCTCCTCACCAGCCTTGCCACGGATGTACACGGCTACTCGTAGCAGCTTAGCTGTGAAAGGCTGAGTGAAGACTGGCGTCGCGATCGGGTCGTTAAAGGGCTTGGTCGGCGGGGGCACGAGGGGCCAAACACGTCTGAGGCGGATTGCGCCGCTGCGTTTTGGATTGAGGCTCGGGGAGTGGCGCGTGATTTGATCCGCCTGGAAGCAGTCTGCCGCGTCCTGTGAAGCGGCTCTGCAGCCTCACGAAGCCTGCACTGGCGACGCCTCTTGACTCCGCCCGGGTGCAAGCTTCATGTTTGCGAAGTTTGGCTCTTTTTATCCCGTGGAGAAAGAAGTCCGGTCCGATGAACGTGCGAGTCTGCGCCGTCGCCTTCGCATTCGTCGTATTGTTGATCTTTAAAAAAGATGCCGAGACTGCTGGAGCCTTTCTGCGGCGCGAAGTCGGTCGGCAGGGCCTTCGATGGGAAGTCATCTCCCTGGACACTGGACATCGTGTCGAAATTTGAGCTGCGACATCCGGAGCTGGGACTACACGGCGTTCCCGCCGGGGCACTTCGACATGGTCTGGGCCAGCCCGGTCGACCTTTTCGTCAAGCGGTTTGGAACCGTAAGGCTGCCCGCCCGGAAACCTTCGCAGCATGGTTGAACACGAGTGGGGGAAATCCGGATGGCCTGGGCGCAATCCTTGTTAGGGACAAGCCGCTCCGTGAGATCTTGTGCCTTCCAAAGCTGAACCCAAAATAGGGTTACCATGCTGACCCACCAGGTGCTTGCCAGCGGCCGGATGCCTGAGCAACAGCTCAGCCCTGACCTGGCGCTTCGAAGTGTCGGAGCCAATCAACATGCGCTTCAAGGTTGAGGTCTCCTGGCACACTGCGCCTCCATGCTGCCAGGCGTTTCAACCGCTCCTGAGCGGATCAGCTCCAACCGCATTTCTCCTGGCACTTGACGAGACACGTCCGCAAAGCTGTCCAAAGTGTTGGCGCGGCAGAAACTCCGCGTGCACGATGTGGATGTAGCAGCGCAGCGAGTCTCGCATAGATGCTCAGGGCGAATGGCGCGCCTGTGCAGGAAAGACTTTGCTCACTTGAGCCAAAACCATTGGCCGTGTCAAGGGTACGATTTCTATAGCGGCGATCATGAGCAAGCAAACCTGCAATTCCGGGACCTTATGCTGCACACTGCAACCGTGCAAGCAGTGAGATGGCGAAGGTTCCGCGCCCATGAGTCCTAAAGGGTGGCCCTAAAAGGACACAAGAGCTCTGGTGTTGCGCAGCGTAGTGAAGTGGAGTGTAGTGTAGTGTAGTGTCTGTATGTGTGTGTGAATGTATGTATGTGTGTATGTCTGTCTGTTTGTACGTATGGTGTGTGTATGCATGCATGTGTGTAATTGCTTTGTATTGTCATGTGTTGCAATGTGCTGTAAAACTAAGCATTGTAGCGTAATGTCACACAGTGTACTGCAATGGCGCGGATGCAATGTGTGTAATCTTACGTAATGCGTACTGTATGTAGCGTAAGCAACGCGTGTGATGTATGTGATGTGTGTATGGTATGTTATGTCATGTACTGTAGAGCATTGTCATGCGACAACGCGTATCACGAATGACCATTGCAATGTTGGAGGTTGTTTTCTGATTGAAGGCAGAAATTTCACGGTTCAACCTTTGCCAACTGCTTGAGGAGACGCATGTTGCTGTGAGCTGAGCGCAGTTGGCTGGCGACCGTTGGAGCACACTGCTGCTTGCGCAGGTGCGGCGGGCCCTTCTACTAGCCAGCCTTCTGGCAGTGCGCTGGGATTTGTTTTTGGAGGACATACAGCGTTGATACTTTGAGCAGGCAGCTGTGCGTATTTCTATTAAACCATCAGACATAGTGCTGTCTTCCCCAGCCCATCTCTTCCCAAATGATGATGATGGTGATGATGATGATGATCATGATCATGATGAGTTGTTTGATGATTATTTTGATGAGGATGGTGATGGAGACGGCCGTTTACTGAAGAATTTTGTTTCCACGCTGCTAGGCTTGTAAGCCCTACGGACCAGAGACGTGTGGCAGACACCCAGCACGCATCCACATGCGCCACACGCATTTAATGTTGATGATGATTGTACTGCTGACTTTGGCGCTGGCGCTGCTGCTTCTGGTGCTAATATGTTGACGATGATGATGATCAGCGCGCGCCTGTGCCAAGAGCATCCAGGCAAACCAAGCGGGCAGCCGTGTGTTGCAGAATTTGGTTTCCGTGCTGCTAGATTTGTAGGTCTTACGAACCAGGGATGCGCGGCAGACACCCAGCACTCATCTACACACATCTAGTGTTGACGATGACTGCTGGCCGGTTCTGTCGCCGGTTGTTTGGGCAGTGGTTGGTCGGACTCTGATGTTCCCGAAACAAATGCATATAGGGTCAGAATTTCCTGTCAGTGGCAGCGCGGAGTCCGCAAGCCTTGCCATTTACCCAGTTGAAGGACCTGTACTTCCAGAGCCAGGACTTGATGTGCGGCTACGGTGACAAGGCGCCGGACCACCATGCGAAGCTCAAGTAGCAAGGGTGGTGCGTCTTGTCACGGCCAGTTGGCGCCTGGGAATTTCGAGGGGCAACTGCGGCAAAGCTGAATTTCTGTTAGCGTGTCCACCTTTGCCGCTTTGTCCACTGCAGGACGTTTACCAGTTGGCGTTTCACCATTTGGGCGTGCCCTTTCGAATGATGGTGCCTCGGCTACGAAGGGGAGCGCTTGAAGACATTGGATGTCGCTGGTCAGCAGGATGCGTCCCAAACCAAAAGGTCCCCCTGATGTCAGCGTGGTAATGTTCACCTATGGCTACTAAATAGCCCCCTCCTGTTTGCCCTCAAATCAAGTTACGGCGGGGCATTTATTTGAGGGTCAGGAAAAGTCTAGCTGGTGTTTTGTAATGGGCTGGTGTCCGATTGCTAGTTTAGACTTCGGTCAATTTGAAAGTAGTGTTGCCCGTGCTGCTTTTTCTTGCTTTGTTTGGGGGGAATACTAGTTTAGAGTTGGGCAAACTCTAAAGTAGTATTGGGCCAAGAAGTTTTGCGCGCGTCGCAAGAGGGTTTGCGTGGGCCGGCGTGCAATCCAGGAAATGAGGGTGCAATCCATGAGGGTTTGCGCGGGCTGGCATGCATGTAGCAGGAATTCAGCATGGTATCCATGAAGAAAGGCACGGGTTTGCAAGTATCCCAGGAAAAATTGAGCGTGACACTCAGCAGGGCTGCGCGTGATAATTATCCACGAAGGGGCGTGGGTCTGCAGGCGTTCCAGCAGGGCTTCAGCTAGGCACTGCAGCCATGTCCATAACCGGAGCAGCAATGACACGATTTGCTTAGCGCCGTACGCGTCCAGCATGGGCCATCCATCAGCAGGCTTCGGGCTAAGTGAGGCAGACTGGTGGCTTTGCACGCATGTGTTGCAGACGCCAGGTTGCAGGCGTGTTTCTGTCAACACCTTGCAAATTTCGCAAGCAAATGGGCTCAACATCACTATGGCAAAATGATTTCGTCTTAGATTTAGCATCGTTTGGCGCTATATTCAAACGTAGAGCAGTGACAACGTGAGTTTGCTCATCAGGCAAAGCCGCAGCCGCTCTTGTTATGACACGAGTGCAGCTGGTTTTCAGGCCCTGAGCTATCCTCCACGAAGCATCAGGATTCGACGCAAGTTCCACACTCACAAGATGCATCTTCGCGACCACAAAAAGTTGACCATGTAACTTTCAAGCCTAAAGCGAGTTCAAAACATGGCCCACAAACAAGCGCAAAGACGTTCTGCAGCAGATGGAAGCCAGCTTGAGCCACGGACATGTGCCAAAACCACTTCTGAATATGCCAACTATTGTTTCCAGCGACACTGTCTTGCGTGGGAAGACCCAATGCTACACTTGCGAATGCGCGTGTTTTTGCGGAATGCCTATACGGCTGGGGAGAAAACCAAGCGCGCCAAGCCACGCAATCGACGCGCCGTCGCTCGCCGGCCGGCGCCCTTACTTGTTGAAACACCCAGTGTAAAAAAAACACGCCCGACCGCTGCAGGGAAGTTGCGCCGCATGATTTCACCGCCGCGCGACGCCAGCGTTTCGGCCTTGCTAAGCCCAAAGCGCCGAACTTACTAAGCCAAACGGTAGAAGATAGTAAGTGGGCCAAGTCGAAGTTATAACTTCAGCGACGTAGCTGAGACTTTATGTAACTTCAACCAAACCAAATAGTGATAATTACCGCAACTAAGTTGCAACACCGCGTCGCAAGTTCAACGGCCAACGCTTCTATCTTCAGAAATTTCGCGTGCTACTCACTACGTACTTATAAGTCTGCGCATCAAGTCGTTGATGTTGTTGTTGCGCTACGTGTATCTCTCTCTCGGCTGGTGATAACATATGTTCGTGATGTTATAACTTAGCTACCATCTCTTGCACCGGCTGCAAGCACTTACAAGCCCAACCGGTCATCCAAGTTGGAGCTGGTTGAAGTTAGAAACAGGTTCTTGGAAACCTGAGGCATGGACCATGCCTATGGCGACTTGAATGCTGACAAAAGGAAAGTGAAGCATGATGGTAAGTGTCGAACGCATGATGATGCACCATGATGTATTACCAGTTGAGGGACAGTGCTGGGGGCAGCGCAACCCTGGCTTGCGTGATCCAAGGGCTTAAGCCTCAGAGTCAGCAAAATGATTAACCGCTGCAATGGTCCTGGCAATACATGTTCCCCCTTCAGTGCATCATTGGATCACCAAAGAGAGTTACGCAGCCGACTTTGACTATAAAGACAGCCCCCCTCAACGCGCAGCTCCAGATCCAGCAGCTTAGGGTAAGTACTTAGATGACAGTTAAAGGAACGCTCGATTCTTTTGTTTTCAACTAAGGTATTTGCTGCTGATGAGGACGGTGCGTTCCCTGACAGAGGAATGCCCGCAACCGCGCGCAAAGCGTCCGAAAGAATGCGACCCGAGAGGAATGGAGGAATGAGCAAGTCCATCCGGAGCCTGGATTAGTCAATCTACTAGCAAGTGCTTGAGATTAGCGAGCGAGGGCGATACTGGGGAGCAAGATGCGCAAGTTGATCAAGGCGGAAGCTGCCATTGATGTCAGCATGGAGGAAGCGGGGTGGCTCGGATTAAGCAAGCGTCCATAACTATTGATTAGCTTGTACGTGCATGATGTGGTTCATGAGCTGTTTCACAAACCACCAAGGCAGCCAATGTGGTCCCTCCGGGTTGGCAAGATGGACAGGACGCGCCGCAGCAAGCGGTCATCTGATAAGCTTGCTCCTGACAAATCAACAGTTTGAGCAGCAGGCAAGCAGCAGGATAAATCGTTAAGCAACATCAGACGAGGAAGATGGCTGAGCAGGAGAAGCGTAAGAGGCTTGGCTAGGAGTCATCAGCACCCATGTCTGACTTGAGAGTAGGTTGCTCAACGCGTCGGGGGGGAGTGCCATCAACCATTGACAACCATTGACAAACAGAGATTTTTCAAATACCGGAAAATTATCGGACCAGAATGCAACTCTTTCCGGTTTTTCTGAACCCACGTGGCCAGGACAAAAAACATGTCGCACGACTACGCAATTAGGCAGTGGCACGACTAAATTTAGTACTGGCAATACCAAAATGCTGGAAATACTAACTTTAACACTGGCAATACTAATTTTGTACAAAAAATTTTTTACTTTAAGGTATCGGAGGGGTCGAATTGCCAAATCTTTCCAGAATTTTGTTGCAGGGCATGCGCAAATTTTAGCACAGTGTTAAGTTTAGCACTCGAACCAAAAGTATGTAGAGCTTGCATTGTAGAATTTGCATTGCTACATCTAGCATGTGCAATGCTACATTAAGTACCCGAGCCGGGCTGCTCTGCCCGGCCCCTAGCTGGCCAGGAGAACCAATTCTTGGGATTGCGCCTGGCGGGCTGGGGCTCCTTTCCTAGGAAAACTTCACCATTGTTCAAGCTTGAAAACAAGGATTTCGATTTAACGACTTAGGAAACACAATGATTCCGGGCTGTCAAAAGTAGATGGCGCAGGCTTTTGAAGCGCATTATTTTTGTCAATAGTAGATGGCTCCGTTCCAATTTTCAGAAAGACTTTCGCCATCTACTATTAAAAGCGGAGCCCCGGCCCCATGTGCCATCTACCGTTTTTTGCAACTGGGGTTGAGCCATCTACTCTGAAATTAGTGCAACGAAGAGGTGTGCCAGAGCCTTCTAGAAGCTGAATATGAAGCAGCCATGCGGTGGCGCGACAGCAAATGATGAAATGCATCAGCAATGGAATTTGTTTGGTTGTGCATTTCTGATGGCGCAAGGAGCCGGCATGCAAGCAACGTATTGACCATCAAGCGTGCGCTTGAGTGGTGCTGGATCCAGCTGCTGATGGCCTGGGATTGTTGGTCAGAGGCTTTGAGCCTGGGAGAAAGCGAGGCATCATGAGTAATTCAGGGCACCATGACCATCATGAGATGAATCCTTGGTCATGAGGGACCGTGAGAGGGGCTCAGACGCAACGCTTGTTAGGTTGCTCAAGTTGCAGGCAATCTCAGATCGCATTCAATCTCAGCCAACGCATTAAGAACAGGAGCATCATTGAACCATTGCTTAGGGATTGGCGCTGGTTGCTATAAAGAACAGACTTAGAGACTCGAGCGCTGCGTTGGGTGGGTGGAGGGTTTGACATAGGAGGGCCACGTTTTAGGGAGGCGATGAGAAAAACAGTGGGTCGAAGAAAGCGCTGAGGCGGGTTGTTGGTCGCACTTAAGAGTTCAATGTCGCGAGTAACCCAGAGGAGTTGGAAGACGCGGTGATGAGGACTGGGCGCATCACAGAAGAAGGGGGCTTGGAGCTAGAGAGCGTAGCTGAGTTGACACATGATTGTGAGTGGTAGCAACTCCATGGCCCAGCTGAGATTAGTTTAGAAGCCAAAACCTGGCTGATGAGCCGTTCTGGGAGCTCTGGTCGCCAGTGTGACGGGTGGACTCGGGCCAAAAGATGACGCGGATATTTAGCAAGACATCAGCGATGAGCAGTTTTATGGAAGCGGCCCTTGGCGCAGCGTTGCGCAAAACCCAGGAAGCTATCCCAGCAGAAGGCTCTCGCCAGGCTATCAGCCACGAAACCCATGAGTAACAAATTGCTGAATGAGCTGCAAGAGGGGAGGAATGAGCTTTGCAAACCAGTGTTGAAAGCTAGCTTGAAGGAGAAGCCGTCAGCAAGCAGCAAGCCCGCTCAAGCCATTGATTGCAAAGCCATCAACAAAACAACTGTGAAGCAGCTGAAGGACACGGAAGGCAAGCTGAAATTGAATGATGCCAAGAAGAAGGGTTCAGAGGGAGTGAAGATCATGAATGGCAGGGAAGGCAAGTTAGAGCAGTGTCAGAAAGGGCAGGGAGTTTGGCGCATGGACAACCAGGAGCACTGATAACAAGCGCCGTCGCAGGCAAGGGTGTCATCAGCGCGGAGTGTGGTTACCTGGAATCAGAAAATGCAGCGTGGCAGAAATCGGCAACGCAGGAACTTCAGCACGAATTGCAATGACCATCCCCTGACGGGACTGATGACGCGACACCCTCAGTAGGCAATGACAAAGCGCCCGTGATCGTCTGACTCCTGATGGTTGCTGCATTCTAGCTTTACAGGGCTGAAGCCCTTGCAAGCCCAAGGCCTTTGAACGCAGGTCTGGTTGCAATCTATGCAACTGCCAAGGGGGAACACCTTGAATAAAGACAAGGATTGAATGCCACGCAAACCCAAGGCCAACGCATGTTCTTGAACGCAGGTCTGATTGCATCCCACGCAAACACAACCGGCGTCAGGGTCCAGGCCGTTGACCCTGAGTAAAGATATGGGATGAAATTGGGGTCAGGACTCTTTAGGGCAAAAACCAATCAAAACTGGGGAGTGGCGGCTCACTCATGACGATTAGCTCCCTTGCAGGGAACTCATCAAATGTGTGCCGAATGTCAGACTCATTCGAAGCCATGGCACGGTGCTTTTTTTTAAAAAAAGTTTTTGAAAAATATTTGTTTCTGCCGGATCCAAAAGGTTAGCTTCATTTACGGGAATTCATATCTGCAGTTGGGAAAAGCTGAATGTCAGCTCGCGATTAGCGCCCCCCCCCCCCCCCCGGCCCAATTAAACGTTTCTTCTTTTCCGCACCAATACTCAAGTACAGGGCACACAAGGTGCCAAAAAAACCCAACCCGCCTCCCACAACAGGGCTTCCCTTCTTGCTTAGTATTTGCTTAGTCTGCCCTTCAGCCAACCAATGCTAAGTCGCTATTCAACCCCGCCTCAAGTTTTCTGCAAGAATGCGCCTCCCCAAAAAAGTGTTTTGCTTTCTTCACTGTTGTTTAAAATGGCTATCGTGCATTCCGAAACAGTGGATTCAGGAGCTGGCCGGCGAGCCCCTGGATACTCTCCGTAATCCTTGGTGCTCTTGGCTGGAAGGCCCCAATCTTGTTCTTCTAAGATTCATTTGCATCTTTGTGTCCGGAACGAAGTGCTCGGTGGGCAGATGATGTTGTCAATCCATTTGTGCGGCGCCGCGATCTGATTCCGCTGCTGTGTTCCCTCGTGCGTGCCATCAAAGGATGGAAACACAAACGCGATCTCGCATTTCGATTTGTCACGCCGAGGGAACGCCGTCGTGAGGAATAGAATTGTTGCCCAGGAAGTTCACGGCATGGTCGATAGTAGATAGCATCCACGGCTCCATCTTCGCTTGCTGCGCCATGTCGTCCTTTCCTTGTATGGCAAAGCGCTGTGGATGAGATGTGGCGGGCTGTTTTTCGTTGTAGTCCCTCATGTGGAAGTTGCTGACTTCTTATCAGGCGAGGATCGCAAAGGGGATCAGCGCCTCTTCGGCATAGCAGTATTCGCTGCGCGTATCAAGGCTAAAAAGAGAGGCGTGTCGGAAACCCAGCGGTTCATGCACAGTCGCAAAGAGCATGCTCATGTTCACCAACCAGCAAGCCTATGCTCTGCAATCCCGACTCCTGCGAAGACCCGCGCCGGTTGCCGGTCAGGACTGCCTTGATCAGCTCATCTGCTTTGGCTGAATGTTTGGCCAAAAAATCTGCGAGGCACTCTTCACTTCGTACATGCGCA
Organism: Effrenium voratum; assembly: GCA_963377175.1. NCBI lineage: Eukaryota > Dinophyceae > Suessiales > Symbiodiniaceae > Effrenium > Effrenium voratum. Next base: position 1,339,517 of record CAUJNA010000225.1, on the reverse strand, counting down.
ACCGCTATAGCTTTCCTTCCGCAACATTTGTATCAAATGCACCGGTTCCTTCCGCTCAGGTTCTTGGGTTGTCGAGGCAGTTGTAGCAAGATTGTTGCATCGGTTTGGATGCGTAATTTCACCTGTGATGTCTGACCAGAGGCCGCGAAGAAAAGTGACAGTGACGAACCGTACCCACGCATCAGTCCTGTGCAATTCAGCAGCTGTGGTGGACATTGTGTTGCGTCGGTGGTTTTATGCGTCTCATATTCGATCAGAGGACCCGTTCGGTGAGCCCTTGCGAAGATCCTGTTCTTCAGCAGGAAAGACATCACGCGCGCGTCGGGATGACTTGTCCTCATTTTTGCTGTAGGATGCATCAGGGTAACCGATGATGCGTGTCTTGCCATGAAGTGGCCAGCAAGTGCCAAAGAGATGAGTACTATGTTCTGACAACAGAACTAGGTAAATGTTACTGGAGTACGCTTGTGTTCAAGAAACATTGCGTGTGTCACACAGCTAGTGTTCATGTTTCATTTGAACACATGCACTTGTACTTGTGAAAAAATGCTCTATCATGCTGATTTAGTGAAACAAGTGCATTCGTTTTTGGATTCTCCCAAAGACACGCACTTTCCTCGACAATTTTCTGAGAAAAGCAAGCGCTGTCTCGGACACATACTGGGTTTCTTGCAGAAAAAGGCAGCTGCTTTTTTAGCGGCCAACATGCATTTTTCCAGATCTTTGTTTTGCGGAAAACATGCAGTTTTGACACTTTTTTGGGGGGGTCAGAAACACGCTTTCTTGACATGCGTTTTCTCGCCTCTGGACAAAGGCTCGAAGCCAACCCTTCAACTATTCTAGCAAGTGCTCCTCACTGCTGTTCCAAGGCTCCAACCACTCAACCCTAAACCGACCTTACACCAACCCTAAACCAACCCAAAGCTAGCCTGCCCTGATCTGCCCTGACTAGAGGGGGCCGGAGCCCCGCCATACAACCTCCTGTAGTGCTCCTCTGGTAATCTTGCAGCACCCTTTGCACTTCCGGGGCTCTTCCAGCAGCCACAACCTCTGAACAAGCTCAACCTTGAGTGCTCTTCAATGCTCATCCAGTGATCCCAGCACTGCTCCAGTACCTAATCAGCGCAGCCACAAGAATGCTCTTTTTTTTGGTTCTCGGCTGCTTATCCATCTAGTGATGTTACTCTAGCGCTCCTAAACCAGCCCCAATTCAACCCAACCAATTCGCAATCCAAGCCTAAACCAGCCCTAAACCAACCCTAAACCAACGCGCACCAGCTGTACAGCAACCCAAGGCCAACCCAAAACCAGCCCGAAACCAGCCCTTTTCAACCCGCAACTCTCACCAGCCATTCGCCAACCCTAAACACCCTAAACCAACCCAAGCCAGCCCTACAGCAACCCAAAACCAGCCCTACACCAACCTTAAACCAACCCTAAACCAACCCGAACCAGCTTTGCAGCAACTTTACAAAACCAAGCCTAAACCAACTCTAGACACCTTAACCCAATCCTAAACCAACCCGAAACCAGCCTTAAACAAATCCTAAGCCAATCCTTCAACCTAGCCGACCCATTCTTGACTAGAGGGTGCCGTGCTGGAGGAGCACTAGAGCCCCAACCCCAAAACGGAACTTTCTTTCCATTCTTTCCTTTCTTTCCTTTCTTTCCTTTCTTTCCTTTCTTTCCTTTCTTTCTTTCCTTTCTTTCCTTTCTTTCCTTTCTTGCCTGTGCCTTTTCCCCAATATGCCTGGTCGTAAGGATCATAGTTTTCTTTGGCCAGAGTGGCCTTGCCCTTGCGAAAGGGTTTGAAGCCACCTCGTCGGCGACTGCCCTTTTTGATTCTGGATTTTCCTTCGCCTTTTCTTCTTCCGAATTTTAAATTTCGCCCAGACACACTTTCTGGCAATGAACGCAACATTCTCCTCGGACCCAGAATGTCTCTTCATCTTCCGTCACCATGAATCCTTCATGCCCTAGTATTCTTCTTCTTTGTTTTTGTTGTTCTAGGATAGAATGTGTTTTTGCGGTTGCTTCCTGGAGGTCGGATGGATGGATCTTGGACGGATGTTCTGGTCGTGATGAAGAGGTCGTGACACTCTGTCTTCAGCATCTTGTATGAGTAATTCTTGGGTGAGATGTTTCCCGCTGATCAGTCGTGGAAATGCGTCCCTGCGTCTTGTCTGCGTGCCGTTGATGTACTGTCTCAATACTTCTGGGACCTGGAGGCGGTGCCCTGGCACCGGCAGCTTGCTGGTGCTGGGCAATTCTTTTTGCGTTTGCGTCTTGAACGGGTGCGAGAAATTCTGCTGACCCTTCCGTATAAGCGGGCGTCAGGCGTGCAAGAAACTGAGAAGCCTGTACAGATACACGTTGGCCGTCCCTTTCAGGAAGTATGTCTTCAGCGTTCTTGAAGTAGTTGACTCGTTCTGCGGGGTCTTGTCGCAATTCGTTCTCGAGGGCTTCCTTGCACACGCAAGCGTCCTCTTTTAGATGCTTCGATCGTGGCGAATGTCGTCCAATCAATCACCCACAAGTTCGTCACACTTGAACCAGCTGACTTTCCCGTCTTACGGTGGCGCCTGCTTGGCAGTCGTCGAAAAGTTGAGTGCCTCTTCAGCGATGCCGATGGATCAGCCTGCGCTGGAATAGGCCTCCATGACATTTTGCATAGATCTTTCTGAAAAACCCTGCTCCGCTACCACAACTGAGTCGAAAAACTGGGGCTCTTGATCTGTAAGGAGGAAGTGTGCGCTATGGTATCGGTGCTCTGTGGCCCTGGATGTATTTCAATAGGATCCTTTGATGTACACGAAGGGATGTATTGATCAATGGATGTTGCTAGCTGGTAAATAGCCTTTTCAATAGTATACCACGGAGAGCGCGCCGCAAGGGTTTTCGCAATAGCATTGATAGCTACTCTGAGTGAGGGTCCTTGAGCCAAAGTTGCAAGTGACATTGCGCGAGGTTCAACGGCTGCAAAAGCAGAGACAGGAGGGGTTCCTAATCAGGGGTAGCCACTAGCTTTACTGTTCGTAGGTGGACATGATCCTGTCACGTCCAAGGGCTGGGATCAACGTAGTGTCCTATAAATTGCTCACGCCCTCGAAGGTTTACTTGAACGTTCCCTGCCAGTCGGCTCGGAGCAATCCAATTTACACAAATGCTGGGCCGCGGCCACGGCAGCTGTCCTGTAGGGCCACTGCGTTGGCACCAAAATAGCAGTCCCAGCCTGGAGTGGTGTAGCGGCTTGTGTATTGCTTTTTTGAAGTTTGATACCCGCTAAGTGTTTGGATGACACTGTTGACGATGCATGGGGGTTTTTACGCAAATAAAGGTTTCTTCTGAGGCTGGGCCTGCCATTCTGACAGCCTCCAACCAGTACATGGGCCTGGTTCAGCCTCTTGGAGGAATGTTGGCGTGCCATTTGACGCGCGCGCGCGCATGTACCAACCCTGCAGAATTCAAACGCATCGAGCTGAACATTTTCGCTAGCTGACAGGGGCGGCTCTTTGCTGGGCCTTCTCCACGGGTTCTACTTATCTTGGCCGGTCATCAACTGTTGTAGAGGAAACGCAGCCACACAACTGTTGAACAAGGAAGCCGCTGCGTGACTGTTTGGTCACGTTGGGGGATTCCCGTGCCAGGCAGGAGGTGACCCTAGCAGGAAGGTGGCCAGAGAGACGGGCGACACTTGTTCTGGATTGCGATGCTTGTGTTGGGGAGTTTTTGGGGGATAGCCTTGAAAACTTGTGGCGGGGAGGGGACGCACGTGTTGTGTGAGGTTGGGCATAGAGAGCGAGTCGTTCTTCGCGCATGCGTCCTGGCACTCAGCTCTTGGCATGTTTGGCAAGCTGCAGCTGTTTGGTAGATCTTGGGTGCTGCTGCTCATGGCAGAGATCTCTGAGCAACCCGCGACACCCACGTCATTCGATGAGAAACATATCGCTTGCAGCCCTTCTCTTAGTCAGTCAGGGCTTGAAGTCAAGCAGCTGGGGTGTCACGGCTGTTTAAGTCTACCCCTCATGGAAGTTTGTGAAGGAAGAGCCGGGGTGTGCTTGCGAGTCATCTTGCGCGCAATTGTAGTAGCTGCCGCAAATGGCAAGCCTGGCAAGCCCAACAGTTTGGCCGTTTGATTGGATCAAGGCTGCCAGCGCCTCTCAGTCTGCATCCTTGTGCCCCTGAGTTGCGGGGGCATCAATGGATCACCCTGAGAAGGCAGACGGGAGGCTTGTGTTGCTCCCTTAATGGGTAACATCCGGAACAGCCTTCGCATGACTTTACTGCTGCTTTTGGCCATGGTATGTATGGACGGCTGCAAAGGCTAATGTGTTCTGTCTTTCTAATCACAGCACGTGCGCTCTTAGTTGCAATGTCGGCCGATTCGAAGGGAGGAGGTTCTAGTTGAAACAATGGATAAACAGAACGAAGGCATTGTGTTGGTGTTTGCGGAGTGTGCTGGGACGGTTGCTCATGATTTGTCTTCAAGCGTGTTGGCCAGCGCTTGCGCAGTCGCAGATTTAGTGACCGGCTGGCTCAGCAAGACTGTGTCACAAGCGCATGGAGAGCGCTGATGCTTTGCATCCCGCAAAGGTGTCTTGGCGAATATGTCCCTGTACTTTCTGCACCGAGATTTCCAGAACCTTTCCACATCATAGGTTACAGTGCCGCCCAGCGTAGCAGCCTCTTTGAGTTGGTTGCGACCTAAGTATAGACGCAAAGGAGTCCCCATTCCTTCTTCACGTTTCCCTTGCGGCCTGCCCTTGCGAAATCATGCGCGCAAGCCACCAGCAACAGCTTGTTTGGATCGCCATTCGCCCCCTGTCCTCAGAACCCACAGCGGTTACTCCATTGTGGCAATGTTCGAGGGCTGGCAGTACAGGGCTTTCACCATTGGTAGTCGGATCTTCCGGTCAGCCCTCCCTTGAGTTGTTTTGCGCCTTCGCCCAAAGACAACGACCCCCCCTAAGGTGGAACAAAGCCCGAAGAAATTGAAAATCACAGTCTGGGAATTGCGCGCCAGCTGCCCATGGACTTTGTACATCCGTTGTCCAGGGTTGCATAGGTTGGGTTGCGGCGGGTGGATGACGTGCCAGGTTGGTAGCGAAAGGCTGTCGTTGGTTAAGTTGCGTGCAGAAACTGTATCGGGCGGGTTGGATCAGCTTCTCGTGGATGGCTTCGTCCTCATACTGCTGATATTCATCATGGATTGCCATCGTCGCATCTGTGCTGGATATCTCATGGGATGTTTCACTCCACCACTCTCAGCCACTCCGACCGGCACATGGGCTCTGCCTCAACAACCATGTCCATGACGACCATGACAGCATCAAGCTTGCAGCGTGTCCAAGTCATCAAGACGAAAGAGGACAGAGCAACTCCGAAGATAATCGGATCTCAAAAGCAGGGTCATTGGACACTTGGCAAGAAGAACCACTCGTTTTCATCACGCCTCGAAAGGCATTGTTCACCCAATCAGGAGCTAAGGGACGCCCAACTGATCCTGACAACATCAGCCGACAACGTACCACTCAGATGGTTGATGCATCCAGAGGCGGAGAACCAGATATCCTTGAAGACAATTGGAGACTTACATCCCAGGCAAACGAGCCAATGGTGAACCTGCAGAGGGGTAAGACCATCTTCGCCTTGGCCGACAATTCGCTAAAAGACGAAGACGCAGGTTCAGGATCTGATGCAGGGCCGGTCGACCACGTAGGAAACGAACGAAACAAGGCATGTGTGCCTGAATGTAAGCTTGGACGGCGTCGGCAACTTGAACCTCCCATCCTTCCACACATCCTAGGAAGTCAGCCCAACGAGATGCTTCGAAAGTCGCAGATTATAGCCTTGATGGCTTTGGTTCGAAAGCGTTTCCTTCTTGCCCGCCGGCCTTTTGGGAGCGCCGTCTTCCCAATGAAGAGTGACAACCTCCAGCGTAACAACAAAATCCTCCAACATCTTCATCGTTTTCGTACCTAATCCAAAGTCCGATTGCGGCAGCGTGTGCTGAGCTCCCCTCAACCCATTGCCGATCACGTCCGAGGTGAAGATTCTGCCCCGCGGAGACAGTGCCGCTGCTGCTTGTTGCGCACGGCGCAGAGCGTGATTCCACGGTGGTTGTCAGCTTCCAGAGCCTTCTGGCTCACCCTGTGACGTAGCCGAAAGCATGTGTCTCTTAGCGGCCATGCCCAAGCTTGCAGCCGTGAAAAAGGAACAGCTTTGGTCCGTTCTGGCGGCGGTTTCAACCGTGCTCAAGGCCGACAAGTCCTCGCCGCCTTGGAGGGACGTGGTGTGGGTCATTTCCGCGACTATAAGCGTGCGCGGCAAAAGGGCGTGGGCCGCGCCGGACTAGAAAGACGATTTCTTTCATTTCGGCGACATCCCTCGCCAGACCTACGCTGTGGATCATTTGATCGATCAGGCGTCCCTTGCACACCCGCTCGCCGCCTTGACGATTTTTTCTCGCATGTTTGCCACCGACACCCTGCGTTGCAGCGCACCTGTGCGGCAACGTATTCCTCTGCAGCAGCGTAGTCTATGAGCTCACGCGTCGCTGCGCAGCTCTCGAGGCGTAGCCGCCGCTCCTTCTGCGACATATGCGCGCTTCGCACCCAGCGCCAGCGGGTTATTCTGCGACATATGACGGGACGGCCGCGGGCCCATGCGTGGCAAGTGTGTGGAGGCGCTGAGACCTCGTAAGCATGAGCACTTTGTTGAGGTGGTCTCGAAGTTCCTAGACCAGAGCCGACGGCTGAGCGCTGCATGTCACGACGCATCGCCTCTAAGCCCCGCAAGTGTTAGCGCGACGAGCAGTCCAAGCGCTTGAGACACAGCTATGTGTGGACGTATCCTGAGGAGACGTTCATGTCTTTTGTTTGTGAACTGGCCAGGCCCTAGCACGCCTGGCTGATTCACCTCAATGCTCTCTCAGGCAGATACTACTCATTCCCCATACCAGCGATGATGATAATCACCACTATGCATCCTCAGCATCACCCGCAGTCGTGATGACAATTGTGAGGACGCGTCTGCGTCTCAAGCCCAGTCTAGCGAGACGCTTGAAACGTGCGTCGAAAAGAATGGACGACGATGACGATGATGGTGATGCGCGCCGAGAGGCATCACCGCTACTAGGCCGGACTTGAGATGCAGGAGATGCGAAGCCCCCATTGTCATCATGACTGCTGGTGACGCTGAGGCATCATCACTGATGCGGGGGATGAGTAGTGATGATTGTCATCACTCCTGCTGGTGATGTTGGGGACGCGTCGTCATGATTCATCATCATGCTGCTCATCATTCTCCTGCGCATCATCAGCATCGTCGTCGTCCCTCATATTTTGCAATCAAATGTACGTTTCAAGTGTCCCGTTAGGCCGGGCTTGTGACGCAGGACATGCAATGTCACAATCACATTCATGACTGCTGATGTTGAGGATGCCTAGTAATGATCAGCATCATCACTGAGATTGCCAACCGTATCGATCATTGACATCATTCCTGGTGGTGATGTTGGGGGTGAGAAGTGATGGTTCATCATGGTGCTTATCATCATCGTCGTCGTCTCCCTTTTCTATTTTACACACGCTTCAAGTGCCCCTGCAGACAGCACTTGAGACGCAGGAGACAATTATCATCATGACTGCTGGTGATGCTGAGGACGCGTAGTGTTGATTATCATCATCACTGATGTTGTGGATGCGTAGTCTTGGTTGTCATCACCCCTGCTGTTGATGTCGGGGATGCGTAGTGGTAATTCATCATGGTGCCCATCATCATCATCATCGCCCTTATCTTTTTGATACACGTTTCAAGTGTCTCGTTAGACCGGACTTGGGGCGCAGGAGATGCGTCTCAAAACTATCACCATGGCTGCTGGTGATGATGAGGGCGCATACTGATGATTGTCATCTGCTGAGGATGCATAGCGATGGTTCCCATCATCGCTGCTGTTGGGTCACTGCTATTGGGGAGGAGTAGTGATGTTTGTCATCATCCCTGCTGGCGGTGTTGGTGCGCAGTGATGACTCATCACTACCATCATCATCAGCAGCATCGTTATGGTGCGCATCATCATCATCATCATCATCATCATATCATCATCATCATCATCATCACCGTGGCCTCACTTACATCATCAGCATCATGGTGCTCATCATCATCATCAGCATCATGGTGCTCATCATCATCATTGTCATCATGGGCATGCGGGGACAGTTATCGTCGTCATCAGTGGTGATCCTCATGCTTTTTGTTCCGCAGAGGAGCCTTTCCAAACGAGGGCGTGTTTAGCCCCCGTTTTAGTGGCCGCAAGACAGCCAAACGCCCAATGAGCAGCGCCCCCGCATCATTTGAAACGCAGCCTTCGCAGGGCTTTCCCAAACGCAAGCTACATGCAGCCCCTTTTTCAATGGCCGCGAAACTGCCAAGCACCCGCCCTCAGCATCACCTGAAACGCATCACGGGCAAATTTAGTTTGAATGGCCCATGAACACTGCTTTGCAAAATCATTTGCTGTTCGCGAAGGGGAGGGCGACGCGCCGACATATTGCTTGCTTTATGCGCTTAGCATGACACACATGCAGGGGTGACAGTCTTGTCAGGCCGGACAGAGCGTGCTGGGGAAATGCCTGTTCACAACTTTTCTCAGGGATATGCGAAACTGCTCCTCCTATAGCCCGAAAAACTATTGCTATTGAGGCCAAGCACTGGGAATCTCAAATAGTGTAGATTGCGACCGCCATTTTGCGAGCCTGCGGGCGCAGCGTCTCCATGCGAAGCGCACGCTGGGAGTGAACACGCGCTTTTGATCGCATAGAGGGACCATGTCCAAGTCATGGAGTCAGAAGCATGTTTTGCGACCAACCAACAACTAACATGGAAGCGCGCGGAGCATATTGATTTTTTAGGCAAACAGGGGGGACAACAAAAAGCGCGCAACTGTTGAAACAGCGCGCAACTGTTGGGCTCCCCCCTTTTTTGCTCCCTCAACTTGACTTGAAGTCCTATTAGTTTCGCTTGCTGGAGCGTAAGAAGACCCCTTCGCAACGAGCCCATGTCAGTGGGTAAATGGCACAGTCAGGAAGTACTGCCTTCGAACTGGGAGGGGGCCGAGGAAGCGATTAGTTTTTGCAGCTGATTGCCGAGCTTCCGCGTTAGCCTGCAGAAGTTTGACAAGTTGAAGCGTCAAACTTGTCCAGCGACTTGCGACTGCTAACATAGAAGTTGCAGAAATGGCTCTGACCTCCTGGTTGATTTAGGTTATTGGACGCCGGCTTTTCCCAAAAAGCCTTGCCCCACCCCTCCGCCCCCGCGCGTCACCTATTTTAGGCCATGCTAAGTTTTTTCCCCAACAGCTGAAAGCTTTGAGGTCTCAGCCCAGATAGGCTCCGGGGTGGTCCGCGGCGTTTGACCAGGGTTCCACCAGGTTTGAAGTAAGGTTCCACACCAGGTTTGCACCGGTTCTGCGAAAGTTCTAGCAGACTTCCACCGGGTTTCAGGATGTTCGCAGCCATCAGTTTGTGGCTGAGGTAAGAGGGCTTTGGTTTCACCAGAGTTCCGGGTGGTCAGGGTGGTGGGTTCCACCAATTTCTGCAAGGGCAGCGGGGTGGTCCGGGCTAATTTGAGGTGAGGTTCCACAAGGGTTCCACCAGGGCACCAGGGTTCACCAGGGTTCCACCAGCTGCCGGAGAAGTTGTAGTAGCAGGATTCCGACTTAACCGCAGGGCGCAGCCAGATCCTAGGACACATGTGTGGTTCCCACTTCACTTGTACTGCAAGGGTGATGTTAGAGCTGGAGCTGCCAAAACTGAAGTGTTGCGACTTGCCAGCTAGAGCTGCCAAAGTGCACTGCGTTTGCTGCGCTTGAACTGAATATTTGCCCGCGTAGGCGTCTGCGAAGGCGCCTGCAAGATAGCTTGTGCTCGCGCAGGCACCCTTTGCAGCGTAGGCTCGCGAGGCTGGTTCACGAACTGTAGTCTAAGATGGCAGCCAAAATTTACACGAAGGCGTCCGATGGAAGCACGCTGTTGGTCAATTTGGTTGACACGCGTGCAAGTTGTGTAAAGGCCCCGAACCGCCAGGAAACCACGCACTACCTATTTGAGAAACCTTATCATACTAAACCCGCTCGAAGCAGTTCTGATGCGTCGCCTGGAAGTCATTCAGGCAGGCGCGGATGCTGATATATTAGAAACCAGTGAGTCGGACAGCTGAGTGTCGTCAACCTGTTTCCCATCGTGCGCGCCACTGTAGTTTCGTTTTGGATTGGCAGCTGGCGAGCCAAAAAATCCTCACTGCTTGCAAATCCACCAGGCTGTTTCCACACAGTTCGCTTTCCATCTGGAATAGGCTTTGCCATCCTGCTGATCTGCATTTTGTTTCATACCCTTTTTGATTCATTCCGTTTTGCGACCAAAGTGAGTTGGAACCTGACAGCGTTGCCATTGCCATGCTTCTGAGTGCAAGTGCCCTTGATTGATCTGACCGCACAGGACAACTTCAGCTTGTTTAGCTTTTGGTTTGGGTTCACCGGAGTGAGGTCGAACGCCAAGGGCCAGCTCTGGGAGCTCCTGCAGGCGGGACTGGATACTCAGAGTGCTCGGGAGGGCGCAAGTCTTCCAGGACTGCAGTGTTTCCGAGTTGCTTTTTGAGCAAGAGTTTCATCCTGGAGTTCCCTGGGAGAGCTTTTGTGCCTCACACACAGCCGAACCAAATGAGGCTGAGCTTGGAGCGATTGTCGCATCGCTTGAAGCGTCCTTGAACATCTGAGGCTGGTGTCGCTATCACCATTGGCTGCAGCTGTTGGCAGCCTGTTACTGAAAGCAGCAGCATGCCTCGCGGCATCAGTTTTCCAGTCGAGAAAAAGCTGCGCAATGCACTGAAGTTCGTTTAGGCCCCTGCAATGGAGTCCTTTGATAACCAACTAGGCCTCAAAAGTTGCAAAAAGCCTAAAGGGTCCTATAATAAAGTGCTATTGCTTTGAAGGACCATTAGAGGCCGAAGGCCTATTATGCGAATTTTAGGGCCTTTTGCCTTTATGATACCTATGAGGAAACGGCAGCGCCTCTCACGCCTAGCATGCCTAGCATCGCGCAACACACAACCTACCTCGAAAAAAGAAGCCACTGCGGCAGCTGCCAGCAGCAAACATGTTTTCCGGCGGCGCGCGGCTGTGTGCTTTGAAAGCTCCTGCTTAATTACAAGCGCACGCCTGCGAAGCAATTTCTCACAATTGACTTGCACAATTGTTCTCCAAGCCAAGTCCCATCTGAGGCTTCGCGCAAGGCAACATCTAGACTCTGATTCTGCCGTGGCCCACGTACCCTTTGGCCCCCAGCCCTGTTGGAGCAAGCTTGTCCAGTAGTTTTGCTTGTCTGCTTGCGCAGAGCAATGACTGACCAGCGCCGTTGCTGTAACCGTATTTCACGACAGTCTTGTCTTTTCTGTGACTGGGCCAGCCTGCTGTAGCCATGGCGCGCGGCGCGGTGCGTTGGCCGCGGCCACTGCAGATGTTTCGCTTCGCGCCCGCTAAAGACCTTGCTTGCACTAAGCGTACGCCCCGCGACCAACGCAGCGAGCACTTGCTGCAGCCGCCCTGTTGTCTCCAAACGCTTCAGCCCCACATCGGCGACGTAGGATTGCTAAACATTGTCAGGCTGAACATTGTCAAGCCAAAGGCTAAAAGGCCTGTTTCTGAAGCCCTCCTTGTCCCTGCAGTGCAGTGGCGGCAGGCGCGCGCGGGAAGAGACCCCAAGCACCCATAGTGCCACAGAGGGCCACGCAGACCGTTGCTGGAACGACTTCCAACTTGTTGCTGTAGCCACTCCTGAACCAGCCGCTGCAAGCAGTTGCAGCGAAAGCTGCGCGTTTGTCGCCAAGCCGTACCGTCTACCTGACAATCCGCCTGCAGCGCTCTGCCTGCAACGCTCTTCCTGGAGAACCATGCCCGAAGCAATCTGCTTGCAGCATGCTGCCTGCCGGAGTCTGTCTGCAGCGGTCTGCCTGAAACCGCCAGCAGTCTGTCTGCAGAAGTCTGCACGCAATGGCAGAGTCTGCCTGCAGGGCGCTCTGCCTGCAAGAGTCTTCCTGCAGCAGTCTTGCCATAGCAGCCTGTCAGCAGCAAGCAGCTCGTTGCAGGCGGGCTGCTGCAGGCGATTTGGCGCAGGCAGTTGTTCAGCGCCAGCGCTTCACTGCAAACACTTTGTTGCAGCAGCTCGCGTCACAGCAAGCGGTTGAAGCTTTCTGCAGGCAGCGCGCGGCTCAAAAACTTGCTGTTCTCAGCTTGCCGCAAGCAAATCGCCGTAGCGACCTTGCTGCAGGAAAGCGAAGCAGCTGCAGTTGCAGGCATTTTGTTCAATTTGCTGCGGGTAGATTGCTTCAGGCTCACTACGACTGGCGCAGGCAGGTTGCTGCAGGCAACCTGCTTTCGCAAAGTGCAGGCAGACTGCAGCCAGCAGACTGGCAGGCAGGGCAGCGAGGCAGCAACAAGTGGATTGTTTTTTCCTTGAAAGAGGTACTCACGCCAGACTGTGGCGCGGGCCTGTCGTCCTTGGAACCAGACGAGCTCCAGTTGCAGAGGCAACTCAACTGAAAACGACTCGCTTGAGGGGCGGCGCAACGCCGGGTCTTGCACGCTTGCATGCCCGCTTGTGCGATTCCCCATCTTGCTCTGTACGGGCGCCGCGCGCATGCAGAAACTGTTGGTTTGGCCCGGATTTACGGAAGTTGCGCGCAGCGTGCTGCGCAAAAAAGCCTTCTTTAAAGCCTGATTGAAACATTCCTGAAAGTAGAGCCCATCTGGTTTTGAAGGGCGGTATTTTTAAGGCCAAATTGGTGCAGAGCGCTAGGAAAAGTAATGCCCGAACTAGAAGAACTGCGCAACGCGTGCCTACCAGCAGGGGTTTGTCTTACCCGCGTAGATCAGTACAACCATAATTCGGCGCATGTTACAATCAGATTGATTGCAAAGAGCGTCAGGTTTGCCCAAAAGGGGCGACAGGCTCTGCGCCAGGCATCGCAGGAGCTGCGCTCGGCTCAATGCTATTTCCGATAGGTCTGGTGATTTGACAAGTTAATGCGGCATTGTGGAACGCCATGTTGAAATGTCCGTGACACATGGGGGCTCAGTGCTTCTTGAATGCTTCTTCAATGCACGACAGCTGCTCGTCCTCCCTCCAATCCCCAGGATGACACCGTAATCCCGGACCTTCTTGGCAGCCTCCATAGCTGTTGTGCGTTGAAAGAACTTGTAAGCGCCAGGGTTTTATCATTACACATTCTTCGGAGCTGCGTGCTTGAACATGTTGACAAGGTTGTTCCGTCGCTTCCCTACTGGCATGTTGAATCGCAAGACTCTCTCCGGCTTGCGACTCCGAAAGCCTGATTGGCAGGCAAAGAAGCTTGAGCGCTGCAACTTTAAGGCGCGGGGCTGGGCGATGCAGCGGCTGGACTTGCCTTTGCTGCCGCCCCTTAGTTAGCGGGGTGAATTCGGACTGCTGCAGCGACGTCGTTCAGGCATCTCTGAATCTTACGTGCTCGGCGCGGCAGGGCGCTGGCATGTGCGTGGCCCAAGGGCGTGGTCTTTGGTTTCACGGGCCTTTGTGAGTGTTTGTAGGTGCGGCAACCCTTGGTAGGATTACTGGATGGCCCTTGTAAAAGCATTTTCAAAGCTTCTTCCATGTTCTAGTGGTGTGGCCAGAAGTACCAGGTTTGTTTGCAAAGCAAGCTTTGACGATAACTACACATGTGGGTCACCTGCCTCTCCCTCCATCCCTCTCACGTGTTTTTGGACGTTTTGTAGGTCTTTTTTTTTGGGCGTGCTGAGCTTCTTTGAAGCGGTTGAGAGTTGCCTACAGGGGGAGAGGCTCCTCGAACGAAAGATGAAGCCCAAGCATCAGCATCCCCAGCATCCCTGGCTTCCCCAGCACCCCGCGTAGTGGCTGGGCTGCCAGCACCCCCAGCATCCCCGAGGCAGGTCCAAGCGCGAAACACGCAAGCAGTAAGGAAGCAAGGAGAAGCGGAGAAATAGCCGTCTTTCTTTGACCAAAAAAATGCCAAACAAAAGCACGCAGCAATGGCTTCAAAAAGGCGGCTAAATTTTAGGCGTCTTTTTTGGATGCTTTTAGCGCTCGGCGTTCACTGGCTATCGCTTTCGGTCTGCGGGCGCTTCTTCAGTAGGTAACTTTGGAGTCTGTCGCCGTTCAGTATTTTAGTCGTGCTTTCCATTCGTTCCCTACAAACAAGAGGCTATTGAAAGCACTGGGCGAGAACATCGCCTGTTGGAACATCCTACACACTGATTGCGTCCGCGCAAGCTCTGTTCGTCGCAGAGAGACCCCCTGTTGTTGCTAATATTCCGGCAGTTTTCAGCGGGGCAGTTTTCGTTGGGCCAATGTGCTGGCTGGGCATTTCGGGAGTGCATGCGCGTTAGCGCTTAGAAGGGTTGTGCAGATATTGGCTTTCTCTGACTTGGGTCTAGCTGGCTTGGGCCCAACGAACCAAAGGCAAACCATAAGTAAACCAAAGGCACACCAAGAGCAAGCCAAAAGCAAACGAAACCCAAACCAGAAGCAGCCAAAAGCAAGCCAAAAGAAAACCAATGGCAAACCGCAGGTAAACCAAAGGCAACCCAAACGCAAACTAAAATCAACCCAAAGCAAACCAAAGCAAAACAACAGGCACACCAAAGGCAAACCAAGATCAAGCCAACGGTAAGCCAAAGGCAAGCAAAAGGTCAACCCACAGCAAACCAAAGGCGAGCCAAAGGCAAACCAAAAGCAAACCCAAAGCAAACCAAGAACAAACCAAAGTAAAACCAAAGCTAAACCAAAAGCAGACCAAACGCGAAACCAAAAGCAAACCAAATGTAAGCCAATAGCAACCCAAAGGCAGACCAATAGCTAACCAAAGGCAAACCACAAACAAGTCAACCCCAACTAAAAGCAAGCCAAAAACAAACCAACGGCGAAGCACAAGTAAATCAAAACGAAACCAAAGGAAAGCCAAGAGCAAACCAAGGGCAAATCAACAGAAAAAACAAATGCAGAGCAAAAGCCGACCCAAAGCAAACCAAAAACAAGCCAAAGGAAACCAGCAGCAAGCCAAATGCAAACCCAAGGAAACCAAAGGCAAACAAACGGTTACCCAAACGCAAGCCAAAGCCAAACCCAAAGCAAACCAAGGGCAAACCAAAACCAATCCGACGCAAACCAAAGGCAAACCAAAGGCAAACCAAATGCAGACCAAAAGCAAACCAAATGTGGACCAAAAGACCGAAGCACACCAAAAGCAGACCAAAGGCAAGTCAACAGCAAGCCAAAGACAAAGCCAATTACGAACCAAAGGTAAACCAAAACAAAACCAAAGGAAAGCCCAGAGCAAACCAAACGCGCACCAGAAGCGAACCCAAACCAAAAGCGAAGCAAAAGCAAACCAGTGGCAAACCAAAGGTAATGCAAAATGAAACCAAAGGAAAGCCAAGCGCAAACCAAACGCAAACCAGAAGCGAACCAAACCCAAGCCGAAAGCAAAGACAATTCTAGCCAAACCCAAACCAAAAGCAAAGCAAAAATTGAACCAGCGGCGAACCAAAGGTAAACCAAGACGAAACCAAACAAAAGCCAAGAGCAAAGCAATGGCAAAACAGAGGCAAACCAATAGCAAACCAAAGGCAAGCCAAGCGCAAGCCAAGGGAAAACCAAAAGCAAACCAACCGTAAACAAAAAGCAAACCAAACGCAAACCTAAGGTAAACCAAATGCAAAGAGCAAGCCAAAGGCAAACTATAGGCGAACCAAAAGCAAGCCAGATGCAAACCAAAAGCGAACCTAAGCAGGCTAAAAGCAAACCAAAAGCAAACCAAAAGCAAGCCAAATGCAGACCAAAAGCAAACCAAACGCAGACCAAAAGCTGACCAAAAGCAAACCAAAGCCAAACCAAAGGTAAGCCAAAAGCAGACCAAAGGCAAAGCCAAAAGCAAACCAAAGGTAAGCCAAGCAGACCAATAGCTAACCAAAGGCAAACCACTAACAAGTCAACCCTAACTAAAAGGAAGCCAAAAACAAACCAACGGCGAAGCACAAGTAAATCAAAACGAAACCAAAGGAAAGCCAAGAGCAAACCAAGGGCAAATCAACAGCAAAACAATTGCAGAGCAAAAGCCGACCCAAAGCAAGCCAAAAACAAGCCAAAGGAAACCAACAGCAAGCCAAATGCAAACCAAAGGAAACCAAAGACAAACAAACAGTTACCCAAACGCAAACCAAAGCCAAACCCAAAGCAAACCAAGGGCAAACCAAAACCAATCCGACGCAAACCAAAGGCAAGCCAAACGCAGACCAAAAGCAAACCAAAAGCAAACCAAATGCAGACCAAAAGCAAACCAAATGCAGACCAAAAGCAAACCGAAGCACACCAAAAGCGAAGCAAAAGCAAACCAGTGGCAAACCAAAGGTAAGCCAAAAGCAGACCAAAGGCAAAACCAAAAGCAAACCAAAGGTAAGCCAAGCAGACCAATAGCTAACCAAAGGCAAACCACAAACAAGTCAACCCCAACTAAAAGCAAGCCAAAAACAAACCAATGGCGAAACGCAAGTAAACCAAAACAAAACCCAGGAAAGCCAAGAGCAAACCAAACGCACACCAGGAGCAAACCGAAGCCAAGCCAGAAGCAAAGAAAAACAAGCCAAACCCAACCCAAAAGCAAAGCAACAGCAAGCCAAAAACAAACCAACGGCGAAGCACAAGTAAATCAAAACGAAACCAAAGGAAAGCCAAGAGCAAACCAAGGGCAAATCAACAGAAAAAAACAAATGCAGAGCAAAAGCCGACCCAAAGCAAACCAAAAACAAGCCAAAGGAAACCAACAGCAAGCCAAATGCAAACCCAAGGAAACCAAAGGCAAACAAACGGTTACCCAAACGCAAGCCAAAGCCAAACCCAAAGCAAACCAAGGGCAAACCAAAACCAATCCGACGCAAACCAAAGGCAAACCAAATGCAGACCAAAAGCAAACCAAATGTGGACCAAAAGACCGAAGCACACCAAAAGCAGACCAAAGGCAAGTCAACAGCAAGCCAAAGACAAAGCCAATTACGAACCAAAGGTAGACCAAAACAAAACCAAAGGACAGCCCAGAGCAAACCAAACGCGCACCAGAAGCGAACCCAAACCAAAAGCGAAGCAAAAGCAAACCAGTGGCAAACCAAAGGTAATGCAAAAGCAGACCAAAGGCAAAACCAAAAGCAAACCAAAGGTAAGCCAAGCAGACCAATAGCTAACCAAAGGCAAACCACAAACAAGTCAACCCCAACTAAAAGCAAGCCAAAAACAAACCAATGGCGAAGCGCAAGTAAACCAAAACAAAACCCAGGAAAGCCAAGAGCAAACCAAACGCACACCAGGAGCAAACCGAAGCCAAGCCAGAAGCAAAGAAAAACAAGCCAAACCCAACCCAAAAGCAAAGCAACAGCAAGCCAAAAACAAACCAACGGCGAAGCACAAGTAAATCAAAACGAAACCAAAGGAAAGCCAAGAGCAAACCAAGGGCAAATCAACAGAAAAAACAAATGCAGAGCAAAAGCCGACCCAAAGCAAACCAAAAACAAGCCAAAGGAAACCAGCAGCAAGCCAAATGCAAACCCAAGGAAACCAAAGGCAAACAAACGGTTACCCAAACGCAAGCCAAAGCCAAACCCAAAGCAAACCAAGGGCAAACCAAAACCAATCCGACGCAAACCAAAGGCAAACCAAATGCAGACCAAAAG